>JAUTXW010002824.1:0-425000 GCA_030620095.1 Kuschelorhynchus macadamiae | reverse complement strand
TCGGGATTCTCAAGAACGGAAATCATAAGTCTGGTAGTTAGGTTATCCGTAGTTTCTGCTGTAACGTTTTGGAGCATAAAATGGCTCATGAATCAGGTGGACCCCACAAACAAGAGCAAGAAAAAGGCTCGAAAAACTGCAGAAGAACAGTTAAGAAGGTAAATATACTTAGATATTTGGTCAAAATGTGATATTTAGAAAGTCTTAAGCCCAGTGGCTCTTGTTTTGACTGCATGTTGCATGAATTCATTAAAACTAAGCTAAGTAGTTTTTATAACTATATAATCTATATCATTAGAACTAAGCTAAGTAGTCTTCATAGCAATATAAGAAACAGTTTATAAGGTTATCTATAAAATTTGTTCTCGTATTTGTTTTAAAAGATCAATAAAGTGGTTCAATCAAGAAGAGCGGACTCATCCAAATTTGTTTAAAGTTTAAAATGTATTTGTTCAGGTAGGTATTTACTTTTTCATAATGGGAATAATATTTGGACATTACATCATTTAGGTATTTGAATTTACATTTTGAATTTTATGATCAGTTTAATAGAATAAAATAATATAACAGAGGCCCTTGAATATATATAATTTATTTTGGATGTGTTCAGTGTTAATTTAAAACTCCAAGTCAATTTTTAATTATCTCATATCCTCAATAATTGACTCTTTCACAGACTACCAAAAATATCTATTAATGAATTGATATACCTAACTTATAAAAAGAATGAGACCCAAGGCAGTGTCCTGTAGAACTCCTCTCCCCAATGTAAGCCCTGTGTCTCGCAATTTTAACAACCTGTATTATATCCTTCAAGTAGTTTCCAAAGAAGTCCAACACCCTATCCCTTACTGCATAGACACAGTGTCAAAAGCCTTTGTGAGATCTAAGAAAACAGCCAGGTATTTTTCATCATTTTCGAATTTGCTTGTTATGCAATTGGGCATCCAAAGTACTTAAACCACCCCTAATACCAAACTGTCACTTTGATTTGATTGAATTTTTTTATTTATTTATTTATTAAATTTGCAGGTAATCCCATTTTTAACAAAATATATCACTAAAAAATAGAGAGATGGTAAACTTTAGGAAAGTGAAAGCAGATGTAATAATCCTGCTTTTAGAGATTTTGACACAAATGTTAAATTTGGGCACTACTTGCCTAGACACATCCAAATATAATAATACTTTTTTGTTGAATTATAGTATATTCCTTAGCCCTGTAACGGAACAGGAAGTGTTTGAGATTGTAGAGCGATTATCAAACAAAACTTCCTCTGGCATAGACAATATTCCCACTAACATCATAAAATATGCTAAAGAATATATCTGTCAACCCCTTCACAATATTATTAATGAATGCTTTTAGAATTCAGTTTTTCCTGATGCCTTAAAAATAGCTAAGGTGCTGCCTATCTACAAAAAGGGCCCAAGGACTGACATGACCAAATACAGACTCATGTCACTGTTGCCTGGTTTATCAAAGGTTTTTGAGAGGGCAATTTATAACAGAATCATATCATTTCTTACATACCACAACATCTTGAATGAACGTCAGTTTGGTTTCCGTAAGAACATGTCAACTGAACTGGCTATTTTTAAATTGGTAAATCTTATAGCTGATTCTCTGGACAACAATAATATGGCAGCTGGCCTTTTCTTTGACCTCTCAAAGGCTTTTGAGACAATCGACTATAACATCCTTTTTGTCCGGTTGTACAATTGTGGGGTGAGGGGTAACTGTTTGGAACTTTTACGTTCTTATCTTGCTGTAAGGAGGCAACTGGTATCTATTGTCGCTGATGGGAAAAGATATTTCTCTGCACCATCAAACATACAGCAGAGAGTCCCACAGGGGTCAATCCTGGGACCCTTAACATACACTTAACATGGGACAGGTTTTTCAGTTTGCCGATGATACCTCTATTATTATAACAGAGAGAACTGTCTGGGTTATCAGGAAATCTGTCAGGGATGGTGGAGAGAATGGCATTGTGGTGCAACGAGAATGGTTTGAAGCTGAATGCAGATAAGACAGCCTTGTTGCAATTTCAAATTTTAAAAAGCAGACCTGAAAGTGTGTATGTTAGGATGAATCATAAGTCGGTTCCTGTAGTGCAGAATGTAAGATTTTTGGGCCTAATGTTAGATACTCACTTATCATGTAATGATCACATTCTGCAGCTGAATAGCAAATTGAACTCTGCATGTTATGCCTTAAGGGTGTTAAGGGACCATGTTTCACTAGATGCCTTAAAGATATTTTATTTTGCTTATGTTAGGTCTAGAATGTCATATGGAATTATTTTTTGGGCTTCATCAACCCATGCAACAAACATTTTTATAACTAAAAAAAGAATAGTTCGAACCATCCTAAAGAGGCATCCTCGAGCATCCTGCAAACCCTTGTTCAGAGATCTTAATATCTTATTGGTTCCAACTCTTTACTTTCTTCAGCTAGTATTGTTTGTGAGAGGACATAAACAACTATTTCAGACAAACTATGATCTTTATGCCAGAAACATGGAGATCTTAACAAGGCACTCTCATGACTTGAGAACACCCTTTCACAAAACGGCTTTCTTTGCTAAAAGTTCATATTATAGAGCTATCCAGGCCTATAATCTTCTACCAAAACATATTAGGGACATGACATCTGACAAGGTCTTTAAGAGCTCAGTTACCCGTCTACTAATTGATAAATGTTTGTTTTTTAAGTTCTAGCTTTAAGGTTTTTAAACTGGTTTTAATATTATATGTTTTCATTTCTCTCTACTTATAATTGGTATATGGTTTGTTATGTAAATTTTAGAATCAAGGCTAGTTGTCTTTTCATCTTTATTGTGTCCATGTTGTGTAAGTCATTTAATAATATTTAATATCGTTATAATAATATGCATTGTGAGCATTTCCGCCGACGATACCGCTCATTTTCCTGTTTTGGAAATGATATTATGGTAATAAAAGCATTTCATTTCATTTCCTTTTAGACAAAGCAACTAAGAGTAAAACTAAAACTAGTCCAAAGATAAAAAGATTAAGTTTAAAACTTTTAGCTCAAATTAAATAGACCCAGGTGTAGTATAACACAATAACCGAGATGATATTAAAATATCCTATAAAAAAAACATTTAATAAATATGGTAAATTTAATTAATTATCACAATCAAAAACTGAAATAAATTGGACAAAATGTATACAACAAAAACCTTACACAAACACATCATTTATATATTCTTCGGTTGAATAGTAAGCTCTACCAATTAAAAACTGTTTTATTTCTCGTCTAAACTTTTTTCGCAAGTAATCTGTTGTATTCTCATCGGCAGATGATTAAATAATTTTCTGCCATTATATACTATTGAATTCCTAACGATAGCCGTTGACGGAATAGGAAGGACAGTAGTACATAGTCTCCGAGTCGAGTACAAAGACTCCCTTGATATTTTTTGGCCTTAAACTTTTTATGTACCAAACAAACCGTTTCCAATATAAATCTGCAAGGCAACGTGAGAATCTTTTGAGTAAAAATTACTGGTTTACAAGACTCACGAGGCTTCATGTGGCGCATAAATCTCAACACTCTTTTAAACAAATAGTCCTCACAAACACCACAGAATCACACACCATAGTGCAGGCGCGATTCAACAAGAGCATAGTATACATTTCTTGCTATATTCACTCCTAAATTGCTAGATACAGTCCTAACCCCAAAGCATCCCCTAGAGATCTTTTTAAGTAGTTGCAAAATGTGATGTTCAAATTTAAGGTTTTGATTAATATATACTCCTAAAAATACAATTTTTAGGAGTTTACAATTTTCTCTGCTGATCTAACAAATGTTATAAAACATTGCAATTATCATCTGTATGTAGATCTCCATATTTACGTTCCTTCACCTGTGGTAGATTTGCCTATGACTGTGGAAGCAATGAATTCAGATCTCTGCAATATATCTTTGTGGGCTACACAAAACTCTCTTGTAATTAATCCAAATAAATAAAACACAGGCTATAATTTTTTCTAAAAATAATATTAACACAGAACATGTTCAGATTAATTTAAATAACACTTGTATTGCTTGGGAAAATGTAGTAAAAAAATTTGGGTTTATACATGGACAAACATTTGACCTTTAATGATCACATAAATAGTATATGTCTAAAGTCATTTTAGACCTTAAAAACTTTGTATGAATATAAACATATCTTAAGTTCAGAACTTAAGAAGACTCTAACAAACTCTCTTGTTCTTTCCATCCCAGGTTTTTTTTGGATATTGTTTATGGACCCTTCCTTACAAAATTTAATAAGTGCAGGGTACAGAAAATTCAAAACTCTTGTGTACCTCAACAGCGCTTCATACACATGGCATGCCTGGTACATAAAATATTGAAGTTGGGAGAACCCACTTACCTCTCAGAAATGATAGTGCAGGGCGGTGAAACCCACCAAATTAATGTGAGAAATAAACAGGCTATCTCAATACCTAGACACAGTTCTATAAAAACTGTTTTCTGTATTTGTCAGGTCATGTCTACAATTTAATTCCAGACTACATGAAAAGCTTTAGCCTAACGTATTTTAAAGATAAAATTAAGGACTATATTTTGAATACTCTTTTGCAGTTGTAGCTCTTGTGTAGTTTTTTCTTGTGATTCGTTTATTTAACTGTGATGAACCTTCCTATAGTGTATAGATTTCTTTAATTTCTATTTAATATGTTTATATATATATATATATATATATATATATATATATATATATATATATATATATATGTATCTAATGGTGATTATTAAAATACGTTTTTATGGTAATTTTCACCTGTTGTATGTAAATTCATTTATGTGCAATAAAAATATTTTTATTTATTTTATTTTTTTATTTAAAAATTTATTCACCTCAGTCCTTGCTATGGGACGGTTATCAAGCATTATTTCTTTACAAACGTATTAATCCTATACTCCACCTACTTCATAGATAATGTAAACCTTGAAGTTGTTAGTTCTTTCATGGACCTAGGCATTATTTTTGATTGTACCTAACCTAACTTTTAATCTACATATTGATAACATTGTACTTAAGGGTTTTAGACTACTGGGTTTTATAAAGCAGCATACGAAACACGTAACTGATACCAAAGCAATTGGGTGTCTCTATAACTCATTGGTTCGTAACATTCTAGAATATTGTTGTACAATATGGAGTCCATGATACCAGTGTCACATTGACAGAATTGAAAAGGTGTAAAATAAGTTTTCAAAATAGCTTTTACATAAATTGCATTTCACATATCAACGTCTGTCATCTAATACTGGAGCTCTTCTTTGCGGCCTTCAAACACTTCAATTTAGAAAAAAGAAGGCACTTCTGGTCTTTTTGCATAATTTGGTCAATGGGGGGATTGACTGTGAACTGCTGCTGGGATCAGTCCCGTTTTTAGTGCCTATTAGAAGAACAAGACAATCACAGATGTTTGTTGAAAGGTACCACGGTACAAATTATGGGTTTAGTGTATTTGTGGACCGACTAGTTCACAATTAAAATTGTCACTCCTCAGAATATGATATTTTCAGACTAAGCATTTTGCAGCTATTTGTCAAGTCATTTATATAAATCAAAAATAGTAATTGTCCCAAAACAACAAAACAGACCCCTTTTGAACTCCTGCACGCATGTTTAAGTAACTTGATTGCTCCTTATTAATTAAACCCTCTGACCCCGCCCAGATAAATATGACAAGAAGCATTCATGAGATCTCCCCCTAAAACCATACACCTCAAGTTTCCTCAGCAGTATTCCATGATCTACACAGTCGAAAGCTTTAGCGAGATCGCAGAATACTGCCGCAGCAGTTCATTTTCAAGTATAACTTCTCATAGAAGGAAAATATTGCATCGCCTGTGTTCTTCCCAACCAAAAATCCAAATTGAGCAGATCCTTTCTCACCAAAAAACTAAGCATACGTTTTTTCGCAAGCTTCTCAACAATTTTGGCTAATGTTGGGAGCAAAGAAACTGGGCAAAAATGTGATGGTTCCTCAGCGTTGCTTCCCTTAAACAAAGGAATAAACGTGAGTAACTGGATACAACACCGTAATGAGGAATAAACACTCTTTCTTCCTCTCTTAGCCAATGTTCGGTAAAAAGTAGAACACTAGGAGAGCTAATACTGTCGATAAACAAATGTAACTCATCAGTTTTCTTTCTTATAGATTGTATATTCAGAAGTAACACTGAAAATTCGATATTTAAATTTGTTGTAAAAAAAGTATTTTTAACCAAATTTTTGACAACACAGCTAGAGTCAGTTTGCACATTTTTTTCTGTCAAAAGTTTTTTTGCCTTTTCTAGGCTAGGAGCAAACCAACAATTGGTAAGGGTAGATAAGCTAACCGACTATGAAATGATGATCGCCGCACATCTGGTCAACCCGCTTGACATTAAAGTGACTTGGACGGACATTGCTGGACTGGAAAGTCTTATCCAAGAATTGAGAGAAACTGTTATTTTGCCGATTCAGAGGAAAGAACTTTTCGCTGATTCATTGTTGACTACTGCACCAAAAGGTAATAATATACATAATTATAAATTTGTTTTGAAGAAATTGTTTTTTATACCATTCGCATCTTTGAATATTGAACTAGAGAGAATTTTCAACAAATAAATTTGTTTGTATGCAACAAAAGTAATGTAAACATAAGGGGTGAAGAGGGTATGTACTCTCTAGGTTGTAGCATTGTTGGTAGTGAAAAACTTGATATCCTTTATGAATAGTTAAAGAAACCTAAAAATATATTTATAAGTTCACAAAAGCAAAGTTGTAATCTTTATAAACATTATATATATATATATATATATATATATATATATATATATACTATTTTATGAAGAAATATTTACTCTATTATAAATTTTCATTTTAATTTTTCAATTGTAAAGGGACGTAAATATGAGTTTCTATCATTTTGGGAACTAACTGACAATGTCGCAATTTGTCGGCGTCTATATCACCAAGGCAACCACTAATCACCAGGGTAACCACTGTATCACTATGACAACCACTAGATTAGCGAATCAGATTGTTTAAAAAAATTTATTTATTTTTAGCCTCATGTTTTCTTTTTTAGTTTTTTACTTTAATCACATTTTAGGAGTTCTGCTGCATGGCCCCCCTGGCTGTGGGAAAACTCTTATTGCCAAGGCAACAGCACGAGAGGCGGGCACTTACTTCATCAACCTAGACCTGTCAATCCTGACTGACAAATGGTATGGAGAGAGCCAGAAGTTGGCGGCCGCCGTGTTCACTTTGGCGGTCAAGCTTCAGCCCTGTATCATATTCATTGATGAAATTGATTCATTTCTGAGAGCGAGAAACAGTACGGACCACGAGGCAACAGCTATGATGAAGGCCCAGTTCATGTCTCTTTGGGATGGGTTGATTACTAACCCCAATTGTACAGTCATCATTATGGGGGCTACAAATAGACCTCAGGTACTTATTTTGTCTATTGTCTTCCCCTAATAGTAAATAACTAGTGAAACCACATTATATAAGAAAATGAATATCATAAATTAAAGAAATGAATATCAATTTTGTTATTTTAGATGGAACCCGCTGTATAATGTATGTCCATCAAGTGGGTTTTTTCTTGCTGATTATAAATATACTAGGTTTGTTACCTTTAGCTCTAAATATACTTGAGAAATTTAAGCATGGTAGCATCCAATTGCACCGTTGTCAAGTAAACAGTAGAGGGGACTATAGGGAATAGGCCCTCTGTCTTTATTTAGTGCTTTCTTACTACATTTAACTATTTCTCTACTTTCAATGGCATCCAATTATCTATTATTAGATACATTTTTAATCAACTTAAGACTATTTATTCCTATTTGGTGATTGTTTTCCAAAGCATGTTGGGCAACGCTTGACTTTTCTGTTCTTCCGTATCTTAAATGTGCCATGTGTTCTTTAAAACGAATGTTTATGGAGTGTTTAGTTTGCCCAACATATTTTAGATCGCAGTCATTACAGCTAATTTCATAGATGCCACTCCTCTCCTTCAGGTCAACTTTGTCTTTAGGGTTTCCAAGGAGATTTTTCAAACTGTTCTCCATTTTGTATTTAAAACCTACGTTTTAAATACTTTTTCTAGACCTCTCGTATATCTAGGTTCATATGGAATTACTATGAACTTATTGGGAGTCTTAGGTGCTTGAAAAGTAGTGGCATCTTTTAACATTTTCTTATGCTTATGTCTATTTACTAATTTATGTACAAAATTATTATTATATCCATTACATCAAGATTAGGAAGTAAGAACTAGTTTTGGCTTATGTAACAGTGGCGAAATGTTACAAATGTGATACGCCTTGTGTACCTAAGGAAGATAAGAATGAAACATTTGGTTGTGCTTGCGATTTGTGCCAACGTACAGTGTGCAAAAATTGTTCTGGTATTAAATCATCTGAGGTTAGAATAATGCCGTTGGTTGGAAGAACCCATTTCTTTTTTTGTTTGGATTGTGTTGATACTATACTCTCCATCCCTAAGGTCTTGAAAATGGAGAGTAAGGTTGCTGAACTTGAGGCTTCGATAACGTTGATTAAATCCTTCCTTGACTCAAATACTGTTCCCAATTTGAATAGAATCAAACAAGATGAAAGTGAAGCAAACATCATGACTGTGATGAAATATGAACTAACAAAGCAATCTGATAATATATCTCAAAAACTAGAGTCTGTTGCTGTTAAAGAAACTAATATAGAATTAGTGCAGTTTCTGACAGACAAAAATAAAGATAAAGACATATAATTGGAATCACAAAGTGGTACTCAGATTCAATCTTCTCTACAAAATAACCGACAGAATAGTTCTAAGTCTGATGATTCAACAAAACTAAGGAACACAATGAATTCAAATTTCAAATTCAATTTATTATCTTATTGACCAAATACATATGATTTAAGATTCGTCATGAAAATAAAAGTAGACCTATATTAAACTTATATAGGAATACTAGATTTAAAATTGTGTATACATACATAATAAGACACAATACAATACAATAAATAAGTCCATTAAGGGTATATAAAAAAATAAATAAATAATGGAATCGCTACGTTAATTATAGGAAAAACAAGGCAAAGTTTTTTACGAATTTGGATTTAGGAAGTCCTTCAGGGTGTAGAATGTGCCATCAATCAGGAACGCTTTGAGTCTTCTCCTAAATGCCCCTGTTGATTTTTCTCGTTTTATTCCTTCTAGTAATCTGTTAAATATTCTGACACATGCATAATATGGGGATTTTTCGAACATCGTTGTTTTATGTTTAGGATAGACCAGATCATTCGCATTTCTTGTGGGGTAGTTGTGGCTTTCTCCAATTTCTCTGAACTCGCTTTTGTTATTAAATACATAGGTTGAACATTTGAGGATATAGATTGATGTAATAGTAACAGAACTGTCCTCGTAATAAAGAAAATAGGCACATATTGATATTTATACAGTGTGTTATCTTACTACTTTGAGTAAAAACATAAAGTTGCATCGCCTGGCTGGGCTCTACTTAAAAAGTCCAAACCGTTTTCACTATTATGTGTTACACAATCTGCCTAAATTAAAGGCTTGCAGGTTCATGGTGTGCCCAAGAAAAAGCGCATTTTGTGTTTAAATGGTATACAGTGTGGTCCAACAGTGCGTTCAAATCCAATAGCTCGGTTATTGTGAGAATTAGAAAGGATCTTAATGAATGAATCAAATCTGTAGTAAGAGGGACCAATAGCGGGGTTACCAATCTTTCAGCTGCTGAGGAATGTAACTGGTATTATATTAATAATCTGAAACATGATACAGAGGAAATTATTAGTCAACACTTGAAAACTAATGACATTGAAGTAATATCATGTGAAAAGTTACCATCAAAAAACAATCATAACACTTCCTTCAAAATTGCTGTTAAACCAAAAGACAATATGGCTATCTGTGACAGCAATCTGTGGCCAACTGGAATCACTATCAAGCCATCTCTACCGTACCAGACAAACATATACAACCATCGCCATCAACAAAATAAAAATGTAAGAAAAAATTTTTACAACCCAAGAAACCAATACAGAAACCGGTCTTAAATAAATTAAATATCTACTACCAGAATGTAAGAGGGATCAGAACAAAATTGGGAGATCTGACTGCATCATTGGCACTAGATGGGGATTATGATGTTATGTTTACAGAAACGTGGCTACATGAAAATATACGAACTGAAGAATTAGGCTTTGATAAATTTTTTGTATTTAGATGTGATCGATCAGCCGATACTAGTACCTGTGAGCGAGGTGGCGGTGTATTGACAGCCATACGAAAATCAATTCCTGCTAGGATGGTAAAAACTAAAATAAATAGTATTGAGCACGTTTTTGTCTTAATCTCAACAAATGTAAGTAGATTGTTGATTGGAAATGTATATATTCCTCCTCAGTCCTCTGTTGATGAGTATGATTCATTCTGTAGATCCATAGAACAAGTTTTGATAGACACCAATTGTGAAAGAATTTTAATCGGTGGTGATTTTAACTTACCTGGTGTTAATTGGTTAAATGATGTAAATGGTGTTATGACAAGCAATGTAGTTTCTATCCATGCAACTACATTTAGGGATTATTTTGCCTTCCTGAATCTATTTCAAAAAAATAACATCCGTAATGCTCATCGTACCCTCTTAGATCTGATTTTCACTAGTGACTGTGATTTAGAAGTAAAAATCTGTGATAGTCCTATGTTACCTTGTGATTTATACCACCCAGCCATATCTTTTAATTTTCCAAATGTTAAAACAAATGCTGGGTATATGCCATATAATTATGAATATTATAATTTCAACCTATGTAATTACATTGAATTGGATTATTTTCTTGGTAGTGCTGATTGGAATGAAATACTTGATACTGATGATATAAATGTTGCTGTAAATAATTTTTATAACATTGTTTTTAGTGGTATTGATATGTATGTGCCTAAACTCGAGTCAAAGAATAAAAAGTTTCCTTCTTGGTACAGCGAAGAGTTGAAAAATTCTATCATACATAAAAAAATATTACATAAAACTTGGAAAGAGACTCATTCTTACTCAGACTATGAAGAGTTTAAAAATATGAGGGCAAAGACCAAAACTCTTTATGATTTAAGTTATAAAGATCATATAAATAATGTACAGGAAAATATTAAAATTGACAGTAAAGTGTTTTGGAAATATGTGCATCAAAAAAACAGAAATTTTGATCTTCCCAACTGTATGAGTTTTAAGGGTATCTCATCGAATAAACCTCATGATATTACAATTTTTTTTTCTGAGCACTTTGGGTCTGTTTTCAAGGAGTATAGTGGTGAAGTACCACCCTTTAAATAATTATGGAAAAAATGTTGATATAAATAATTGTGACATTGATCTGATGGATGTTTTTAATTGTATTACGAAGTTAAATCATAATCTGGGACCAGGTCCTGATGACTTACCTGTCTTGTTCTTTAAAAATTGTAAATATATACTTTCAGTAGTCCTGTGTAAAATTTTTCAACTCTCACTAAAATTGGGCACGTTCCCAGAGTTCTGGAAACTATCATTTATTACTCCTGTTTTTAAGTCTGAAGACAGATGTGAAATAGCAAATTACCGTCCGATTTCAAAAATGTGTATAACCGCAAAGATCTTTGAAGATATAATTGCCACTAAACTGTCTCCAACACTGAAGGGTTTGATATCGTCCTTACAGCATGGTTTCTCTGAGGGATGCTCTACATTGACAAACCTTTTGATATACAATGAGTTTCTGTCAGATGCCTTGGAGAGTAGGTATCAGGTTGACGTCATTTATACTGACTTTTCCAAGGTGTTTGACAGAATACCTCATAAAATTATCATTTGCAAGATCGAGAGTCTCGGTATCTATGGAACTTAGCTGCGATGGATGACTGACTATCTAACTAACAGAAAACAATTTGTTAGAATAAAAAACTTTATTTCTACAGAAATCGAAGTTAAATCGGCTGTCCCACAGGGTGCACACTTGGCACCAATTTTGTTTAATCTCTTTCTTGAAGATATTGTGGAGTCCATACAGTATAGTGGTGGTTTGCTTTTCGCTGATGATTTAAAGCTCTTTAGAATGATTGATAGTCCGGATGACTGCAGGATGCTCCAATCTGATCTAAATTCCCTTATTTTCTGGTGTAAAGCAAATGGAATGGAATTGAATGTCAGTAAGTGCAAAGTATTGTCAGTATCCAAGAAAAAGAATAACATAGAATTTGATTATGCTATTAATAACGAATATCTGGAAAAGGTTGATAAAATTAGGGATCTTGGGGTCATCTTTGACAGTGAACTTAGATTTGATTACCATATAAACAATATTGTTAACAGATCATTTAAAACTCTAGGATTTGTATCCCGCACATTAAGAGACTTTAGTGATATAAATTGTTTTAAGACACTATATTACGCATTTGTTAGGTCAACATTGGAATATGTCAGTTGAGTATGGTCACCTCATAATATCTATATTGATGCACTAGAGAGGGTACAAAGACGATTCTTAAAAATCATTGCATTCAAGCTTCATATACCGTTTGAGCATATCAATTATCTTGACCTACAAAATCTGCTAAATTTAAAAACGTTAAAACACAGGCGTGATATGTTGGATTTGTGTACTATATACAAGATTATTAACAACCATATAAAGAGCCCCGAATTATTAGAGAAAATTCAATTTCATGTTCCACAAACATCTACAAAGGATAACACATTATTTTCTATACCTTTCCATCGCACGAACTATGGTATGCATAGTGCATTAACAAGATGTTGCAGACTTGCTAACATAAGCTGCAAAGAAATTGATTTGTTCAATGTTTCAATTAAAAATTCCTTTAAAAATATTATAAGGAGGTTGGACATACTAAATTATTAGTTACTTAATTATTAATAGTTTTTCTATAGCAAAAAAAATAAAAATATGTTTATTGATTGTTGATATGTGGATGTTAAAGTTTTTATTGTCAAATTCTATTATTGTTGATATGTGTTGTTATAAATGGGAAACCGTTAATAAACATTTCATTTCATTTCATTACTTTTAGCTATATTTTTAATCCGATTCATTTCATTGTTGTCAAACATTCTTTACTTAAAGGAAAATTGACCTGTGAGTTAAGAAATGAAATGCTGCCATTTTGTGTTGACCGCAATCAGTTTACAATAAAGAAATACAACAGTTTACAAATATAAATTTACAATAAGAAAAGAAAAACATTAATTAATACTACTGTTACTGTTAAAAGCTTTCAGTGCACAATGGTATTTAAAATACTGTGAGTGCACCGCCACATTGTTAGAAAAATAACCATTTATAAATATAATTTTGAGGTTATACAATAATCAATTGTACACAAATTATATAATGTCATTATACCCATCAACTAAAACATCAAAAAAAAAAAAACAATAATAATAAAAAAAAAATAAACAACAATAAAAAATAATAATAGTAATAGTAATAACGAAAACAATTCTACAATTTGTATTAATTTCCACTTTAAATAACATATCTGATTACATAATTAGACTCAAATAACCATCCATTGATTTTATCCTTAACTTTATAGTATGGCTTTAATCTTATATCTAATGGTAGTTCATTGAAAACTTTTGGCCCTAAACAGTAAATATGATTCTGACATACAGTATGACGAGGCTTTTGCAGGACTACATTATTTTGAGCAGCATTTCTTGTGTTTACTCCGTGGCTTACATTCACTTTATAATAGTTATTTTTTAACATGAATCTAATAATTGACTTAACATACAGCTGATTTATTGATAGCAAGTTACTATATAAACCAGCTCTGTGGAATATCTTTTTGTTTTGAAAAGCATTGTCTTTATAACCCATTTCTGAGCTATTTGTAATTTTGCCATCACTGTTTTTCCTGCACCACCCCAAACCACCAAACCATAATTAATTATTGATTCCACTAATGCAAAGTACACCATTTTTAATGATTTTAGAGGTAATACATTTCTTAGTTCATAGAATTTGAAAATTACTTTCCTAATTCTTTCAGTTACAAATTTAACTTGTTCCTTCCAACTAAAAGTTTCGTCAATTATTACTCCTAAATATTTTAGGCTTGATTTTCTTTCTATGAATTTTTCACAGTGACAATTATCCTCCAGTCTGCACTTCACCTCATGCATTTGGAGAGTTTCGAAACCAGGCAGAGTGCGAGGGGAGAGAGAGAATGCCATGAACTTAGTTTTATCAATATTTAAAGAAAGTAGACTATTATCTAACCATATTTTTATTTTTTGTAATGCAATCTCCGCTGTCCTCCTCACTACCTCCCAAGTTTCTCCACTAATTACTATGCCTGTATCATCCGCAAAACAAAAAACCTCCCCGTTATCACCCAAGACAGACAGTATACCATCTATATATACATTAAATAGTAATGGCGACAGGACTGTTCCCTGCGGCACACCAAACTCCATCTCTGCGTTAGCACTTACTTCGTCTCCAATTCTGACACATTGATTTCTTTTATTTAAATATGATCTGATTAAATTATTAGGAATACCTCTAATACCCAAATTTGCCAACCGTTCTAGCAGAATTTCATGTGCCACAGTGTCAAAAGCCTTCTGTAAGTCCAAAAATACACCTATGACCTTATTACCCTGGTCAAGATTTTTCAGTACACTTTCGGTTACTTTACACAAGGCATTCTCTGTGTTAGAGTTCTCCCTGAAAGCAAATTGACTTTTGTTCAATAATTTATGTTTTTCTAAAAAAATTACTATTCTATTTCTTATACACTTTTCTATTACCTTACTAATAGTACTTGTTAAACTTATTGGTCTATAGTTATTTGTTGATCTTTTATCACCTTTTTTGAAGAGTGGTATAATTATTGAATTTTTCAATATATTAGGGAAGACCCCTGTAGCAAAAACAATATTTATAATGTGGTTTAGGGGCTGAATTAGTTTAAATTTATATTGCATTAAAATATTTGAACATATGCAGTCATTACCACCTTTCACTCCCTGCTTTAGACTATTAATTTCCTTAATTATTTCTTTGTCTGTTATTGGATTAAATAGCAATGAATTTACCACTCTACTGTTCATGTTATGATTATTATTAGTTGGAGTAATTTGTTCGGTTAATTTTTTACCAATGCTGCTGAAAAAGTTATTAAACTCATTTGCTATCTTTTTCCTGTCACATATTTCAATATTATCCCTATCCATTATACAGTTTATATCTGTTTTAGTTATTTGGTCATTGGTAGCCTCTTTAATTACCTTCCAAAGTTTTTTTGGATTATTTACATTATTTTCTGCTTTAGTTTTATAATAAGTGTACTTAGATTGTTTAATAATTTTGGACAGCGTTTTTCGATATTCCTTATACCTATTTAATAAAACCGTATTATTTTGATTTAATGTACATTGTTTTTTAAGCCTATCTCTACTCCTAATTGAAACCAATATGCCCTGGGTAATCCAAGGTTTTAATCTCTGTTTCTTACATGACACAGTAAATGATTTAGTTGAATCCACAATAATACCCTTGAGTTTGTTAATAAAAATGTTCGTACTTAAGTTTGCATCGACCTGTTGCAGAACATCATCCCATTCTGTATTATTCATTCTGTTTGCAAGTTTTTCATTGTTTAGAGTTTGATATATATATTTTTTTAAGTTAGTTGTTTTTAAATTTGTTACCTTAAGCTGAATGTTTAACAGGATGGGATCATGATCCGTCATCTTATGTTCCAAAATAACAGCACTAATCTGTTTGAAAAAATCTTCACTGCACTTTACGAAATAATGGTCAAGGCAAGTATGTGAAGTATCAGATTTCCTTGTTGGTTTATTTATCATACTCACGAAACCATTACTTTGCATCATTGTAGTGTACAAATTGGTAATTTCCATTTCCGTAGCAAGTATGTCTATATTAATATCGCCCACAAAAACTTGCATACTATTCTTGCCTGTGTTTAAATGCTTTAATATAATGTCTAGATTTTCAATAAAGTCTTCTTTTGTAGAGGCAAAGCTTCGATATGTGGCAAGCACATCCACCACTTTGTTATTCTTTTGTATAGTTATCTTTATTATTTTTAGGTCTTTTTCTACAAGCAGTTGATTATTAATGAGATATTCTTGTTTAATGTATATTGCGCAACCATCACACTTATTTAAAGTACTTTCATTAAAGAACATGCTGAAACCCGGTATACTAAAATCACTTAAGTTATAGACTTTATGGGTTTCTGACATCACTATAATATCAAAGTCTGTTCTTGTTGACTCCAAAAAAACCAAAAATTGATCAAAATTATGATAAATGCTTCTAATATTTACATGTATTATGTTAATGTCTTCATTACTATTATTAAAGCAGATGAAATGAGTCAGATGTTATATACCTATCAGTATTAGTAAATTTCCTATAGATTTCAAATTTATCTGTTTCTAATAACTAACGTGTCAAGAAAGGGTAATTGTCCATTGTTCTCCTTTTGGTACGTAAAATTAGAAAGAAAATGGAAAGATATCCATTGTTCAATGTTTCTAAGAAATTGTCCAAATTTTCTGTCTTAGTATCAAAAATAGCAAATATATCGTCTACATATCTGTACCACACCCTTGGGAAATACTTCGAGTTCTTTTTTGAACTGGGTTTCTAATCTACCCATAAACAAATTTGCAAGGAACGGAGATAACCAATTGCCCATCGCAGTTCCCTCAAGTTGTTTATAATATTTATTGTTGAACTGAAAAAAATTTTGATTCATACATAATTTTGTGAGAAGCAAATATTCATCAATAATTTCTTTCTTCAAAGTATTGATTTCAAGTAGTTCCTTTAGGTACTTTCCATCGCACGAACTATGGTATGCATAGTGCATTAACAAGATGTTGCAGACTTGCTAACATAAGCTGCAAAGAAATTGATTTGTTCAATGTTTCATTTAAAAATTCCTTTAAAAATATTATAAGGAGGTTGGACATACTAAATTATTAGTTACTTAATTATTAATAGTTTTTCTATAGCAAAAAAAAATAAAAATATGTTTATTGATTGTTGATATGTGGATGTTAAAGTTTTTATTGTCAAATTCTATTATTGTTGATATGTGTTGTTATAAATGGGAAACCGTTAATAAACATTTCATTTCATTTCATTACTTTTAGCTATATTTTTAATCCGATTCATTTCATTGTTGTCAAACATTCTTTACTTAATGGAAAATTGACCTGTGAGTTAAGAAATGAAATGCTGCCATTTTGTGTTGACTGCAATGAAATGAGTTAGATGTTATATACCTATCAGTATTAGTAAATTTCCTATAGATTTCAAATTTATCGTTGTTTCTAATAACTAACGTGTCAAGAAAAGGAAATTGTCCATTGTTCTCCTTTTGGTACGTAAAAGTAGAAAGAAAATGGAAAGATATCCATTGTTCAATGTTTCTAAGAAATTGTCCAAATTTTCTGTCTTAGTATCAAAAATAGCAAATATATCGTCTACATATCTGTACCACACCCTTGGGAAATACTTCGAGTTCTTTTTTGAACTGGGTTTCTAATCTACCCGTAAACAAAGCAATTGCCCATCGCAGTTCCCTCAAGTTGTTTACAATATTTATTGTTGAACTGAAAAAAATTTTGATTCATACATAATTTTGTGAGAAGCAAATATTCATCAATAATTTCTTTCTTCAAAGTATTGATTTCAAGTAGTTCCTTTAGGTACTCTAAAGCTAGTGGTATGAGTACACTAGGAAACAATGAGCTTATGTCAAAAGATATTAAAATTTCACCTTCTTTTAAGTGAACATTCTTAATTTTATCTAGGAATTCTAACGAGTTAGTAACCTCAAAGTTATCGTACGAGATATTTAATTTGCTGAATTCTTCTACTAACCATTTTGAAATATTGAACGTTGGTGATACAACAGCTGAAACAATAGGTCTCTTGGACTCCCCAGGTTTATGGATTTTGGGAAGGCAATACAGTTTAGATAACTGTGGGTTACTACTCTCCACTCATGTAACACTACTTAGTAAAAAGGTTGCTTCTGGGTGCTTCGCAGTGAGAGTAATTTCTAATGAGTTGGGTCCACACGCTGCCAAAATGGCATATTATTCTTTAATTGAATGTCATAAAAGGTCAGTACGCTACATATGTAAAGCCAAATTTAGGGAACACTGTAAACCACTTTTCGTACGTGAAGAAATTTTAACTGTTATTTCCATTTTCATTTTGGAGACCTGTTGCTTGATGCACAAAAAATATAGCTATTTTTCTAGAAACAGTACATATACTACCCAAAAAACAGTTACAGAGTCCCTCTCCCGATACCCAAATTTGCCTTAAATAAAAACTCATTCATTTATGAAAGTGTTAAGATTTACAATCACTTACCCATGTACCTTAAGTCAATTACTGTTGAAAAGTCCTTTTGAAGGACTTTTAAGAATATTCTTAAGCTATAGGCATATTACAACCTGCAGGAATATTATAACCCCCTATAATGTGTATAACATTTTACGTATTTGTGACCTGACATTTGTTTTGTCTGGTTTTTACTGTCTATTGTTTTATATTGTACATATTTTACTTTTATTAACATTTAGACCCATAAGATTACACATTCTTAATTTTAAGGTTGCTTTGTCAATGAGGGTATTTCTCTTATGATAATAAAGCTTATTTTGTTTGTTGTTTATGTGTTAGTTTGAATTTAAGTTTATCAGACACAAGGTTTTTACACTGCTTTAAGGTACTTTTTACTTCTGTTGTCATTTTTGATAATGGGTTTTTCTCAATCAAATCGTAAGGACCAGCTTGAATCAAATTGTCTAATCTTTCAAGATAATCTGTTTTGTCTAGTATAACAACCTTATTTCCTTTTTTCAGCTTTTAAATAAAAACATTCTTTTTTTTTCTGTCCCTCGATAACTTCATATATATATTACATATTTATATGTATTTTTATGAGAAACATATTTTGACTTGTTGTTAACAATGTTTTTTTGAGATTTGATTTCTGCAAGTCTCTAATGAATCCCTTAGTTGACTCTGGCACATATTGAATGGAACTTTCGATATTCGCTATAGTAGTTGGTAAACTATTTAATACTGGAGGCTCTGCAAAATTCAAACCTGTCAGTCAAAAGGGCGATTTCTCTGTTATCAAAGGACTGAGTAGAAAGGTTTTCTACAACGTTCTCGACTTCGGAAGAAATTAGTTTTTGTGGTTTCAACTTTCTCAGTTTGTTTTTAAGTGAGCACATTTTCTTCAAAAATTTTTGGCATCGATAACTACGAACATTTTTCTTTGGAAATCTAACCATTATTCAAATAATCTCTATGCTTCAATTTCAAGCATACTTTGTTTGCTATACAGATTTTTAGTTTCTAAATCTAGCCACAAGACTCAAGATTTGAATGAACAGTTAACACTTGTTTTTGTTGTTTTTATTTATTTATTTATTTATTTCAATTCTACGGCTAAAAAGCCATTTATTTATTTATTTATTTATTTATCAACGGGCATAACCCAATATTACAATAGAACAAAATATATTAACAAGAAAAACAATTAAAACTAATAACTAATTAAGTAACCCAACCCTAACCAAGACTCAACACAGCTAAGTTGCAAAATAGTTAACAGAACAAAGGTAACATTAATAAAGAACAACCTTATGCAACACAAGACTTCACGCTCCTGGCAAAGCTTGCACGCCCCTCAAAGCAGTCAATAAGATGGGAATATTGGTTAGCCAATCTAACAGATCTTGCCAGAAAAGAATTATGGCCATAGTTTGTGCGATGTGTTGAATTGTGGAAGGAAACCGCCTGTCTAGTTTGCCTTGGTTGGACGTGGAGGCCTATCTTATTAAGAAGTCTAGGACAGAAGCTCTGAGAGTGTAGAATGCTATGAAACATTTTAAGATCTCTAAACTTGCGGCGAGTTTCTAGATTGTCCAAATTTAAGGTTGACTCCATATGACGGTAGTCAATCCTGTCCTGGTAATTGATTGGTAGACCAGTCTGCTTAAAGGCTACATATCGAAGAAATTTATGTTGCACTCCCTCAATCCTATTAATATGTTCGTTATAGTAAGGGGACCAGACACAAGAGCTGTATTCAAGATGAGGACGCACAAGTGAGCAATATAGCTGTCGCATGGAAGCTATATTTTGAAAATCCTTTGAGCACCTTTTAACAAATCCAAGCATCTGAAATGACTTTCGCACTATACTTAAAATGTGCGGAACAAAGCTTAGACCAATATCAAGCATTACCCCCAAGTCTCTGATCTCGGAGACAGACTCCAGCATGACATTGCCAATTCTGTAAGTGTGGTCTAAAGGCTCTCTACACCTTCTGAAACATATTGAAAAGCACTTTCCAACATTCAAGTCCATACCGTTTGCACCACACCAACTGACCAGTCTATTTAAATCTGACTGAAGCCTATGGCAATCATCCACTGATGACACTCTAAGGAAGAATTTCAAGTCATCAGCAAAGAGTAGAAATTGGCTGTGATGGAAACAGGTTGAGATATCATTTATGAAAAGGTTAAACAGCAGGGGCCCCAGATGTGAACCCTGTGGAACACCAGACAATACAGGTATCTCACGTGACTTGAAGCTAAGGACTCTAACAACCTGTGTACGACCGGTCAAATAAGATTCGAGCCACTTCAATAGAGAGCCCGTAATTCCAGCCGTCTTTAGTTTATGCACTAAGAGCATATGATGTACTCTATCAAAGGCCTTGGAGAAGTCGGTATACAAAGCATGCACCCGATACCCCTCCTCCAAGGACTCGGACAGGAAGTCTGTGAATGAAAGAACATTCAACTCTGTTGATCGTCCCACACTGAAACCAAACTGTTCGCCAATGAGCTGACCCCGAAGAAAAAAAATTTACACTCTATTACAAAATTTTTAATTAACATCTAATAAAAACAAATACTTATTCAATTCTTATTTTTCAATATCACTTGACTTACTTTTAAATGAATTAAAACTTATAATAAATATATCTATATCATTCTGTTAAAAAATGTTGTTCCCCGTAGTACAGAATCGTCTGATTGGTCCTATGGAAAGGGACATGGAATAATCTATTTGCTCGCGTTGTTGGATGGGGAATGTGAAAGGTGATCATTTTCAGTAATTCCGGACAGTTGAAGTAGGGATTTAAAATTTTATATAGTCTACACAGATCAATTATAATTCGTCGATTCTCTAGTGTGTCAATGTTTAGTATTTTTAAAATGTCATAATTGATTTGCTCACTTGGAATTTTTAATTTGAAAGCAATTAATCGTAAAAACTTTTTCTGCACTCTTTCCAACTGGTCAACATAGATTCTGCAATAAGGAGACTACACTGGACAAGCATACTCAACAATAGATCGTACATAAGACCAATATAATATCTTAAAACAGTTAATATTAATTAAATCTGTAAGTATACGTTGCATAAAACCCATGAGCTTTAATGCTTTATTTACAATAATTTCAATGGTTAAACAGCAGGGGCCCCAGATGTGAACCCTGTGGAACACCAGACAATACAGGTATCTCACGTGACTTGAAGCTAAGGACTCTAACAACCTGTGTACGACCGGTCAAATAAGATTCGAGCCACTTCAATAGAGAGCCCGTAATTCCAGCCGTCTTTAGTTTATGCACTAAGAGCATATGATGTACTCTATCAAAGGCCTTGGAGAAGTCGGTATACAAAGCATGCACCCGATACCCCTCCTCCAAGGACTCGGACAGGAAGTCTGTGAATGAAAGAACATTCAACTCTGTTGATCGTCCCACACTGAAACCAAACTGTTCGCCAATGAGCTGACCCCGAAGAAAAAAAATTTACACTCTATTACAAAATTTTTAATTAACATCTAATAAAAACAAATACTTATTCAATTCTTATTTTTCAATATCACCTGACTTACTTTTAAATGAATTAAAACTTATAATAAATATATCTATATCATTCTGTTCAAAAATGTTGTTCCCCGTAGTACAGAATCGTGTGATTGGTCCTATGGAAAGGGACATGGAATAATCTATTTGCTCGCGTTGTTGGATGGGGAATGTGAAAGGTGATCATTTTCAGTAATTCCGGACAGTTGAAGTAGGGATTTAAAATTTTATGTAGTCTACACAGATCAATTATAATTCGTCGATTCTCTAGTGTGTCAATGTTTAGTATTTTTAAAATGTCATAATTGATTTGCTCACTTGGAATTTTTAATTTGAAAGCAATTAATCGTAAAAACTTTTTCTGCACTCTTTCCAACTGGTCAACATAGATTCTGCAATAAGGAGACTACACTGGACAAGCATACTCAACAATAGATCGTACATAAGACCGATATAATATCTTAAAACAGTTAATATTAATTAAATCTGTAAGTATACGTTGCATAAAACCCATGAGCTTTAATGCTTTATTTACAATAATTTCAATGTGGTTATTAAAACTTAATTCCCTATCAAGATCTAGCTCCTTTGTAATTTGTACTTTCTCTAAACTACAATTATCAATCCTATACTCATAATCAATAAGACTTTTCTTACATAAAAACTGCATCGCTTTGCATTTGCCCACATTAAAAGACAAACCATTTTCTCCTAGTTTTAATTCTTAGTTATATTGTTTCTTTTTATAGTTAAATTCTTAATTAATTATTTTTTCATTAGTTCATTTATCTAAATAATTTTTGCTGTTTTATGTTATTATAATTTAGTATTTTTAATTTTTAGTTAGTTACAAGTAATTAGTCTCACAATTCAAACTCAAACTCAGTTTCTTCACTGAAGATCACAAATATATAATATAAGGTTTGTCATAAAGTAAACTGGTACTATTGTAACTTAAGTAAATTACTGTCACATTCATATCCTTAAATATAAGTTAAAAAGAAAACTGGAAAATTATACAAAACTAATAAAGATGAAAGAAAGACAACACTAAGAATATACAGCAACAAATTAAATTAGATGAAGAAGAGGCGTCATTAGATCCAAGGAAAAACAAGCCAGTGCATATATGCTGAGATTTGGTAGTAGTAGTAGTAGTACCAAATCTTCTTCAGTCTAAACATCATCCTGATCAATCTCTTCTGAGCCACAAAGACCCTACTTACATTGACTGCTTGACCCCACAGAATTATATTGTAAGTTAAATAGGGATATGCCAAGGCATAATAGGATGTTATTAGGGTGGACTGTGGTACTGTTTGCTTTAACTTAAGTAGTGCAAAGTAGGCTTGTCCAAGTTTTGCACAGATGCAATCTAAATGAGATTCCCAAGTCAGCCTAGAATCCAGGAATGTTCCTAAATTTTATAGAAATTAACCTGTATTGTTTTTTCTGTGTTCAGGATAAGTTCATTGGAAAAGCACCATTCATTCAACCCATCACAGACATTATGTACCTTCTCAAGGGTTTCAGGTTCATCGGTCGCGGTTATGGCAGCAGTGGTATCATCAGCAAACTTTACAGTCATTCCAGGCTAAGACAAATCGTTCACAAACAAAACAAAAATGATGGGTGCAAGTACAAATCCCTGGGCTGCTCCAATGTCAATGCTGTACTCTGACGAACGGTGGTTTCCCACCTTGGCCATGAGTTTTATTTCAGATTATACCATATTAGAGCTTTGCCTCTACAAACTCCAGATTCATTGTGTCGAAAGCCCTAGATAGGTCAAAAAACATGCCAATAATGATCCGATTTTGCTCCAGCTAATTATGAACTGTAGTAGCTGGAATGCTGCTGTCTCTGTTGATTTTCCTCTCCGAAAGCCATGTTGATTGTCCTTTATGAGTTTGTGATAGCCCAAGAAGTTCTTTGAGAATATGCTGAGCATCGACACTGGCCTGTAGATCTCCATATCAAAGTGATTGCCCTTTTTAAATATACAAGTCTCAGTGGCTAGTTTTAGCAAAGATGGGAAGATCCCACTCTCAAAGGGACAGTTTATTAATATTGTAAGTGGCTGTTCTATCTCCCTGTAGACTCTTTTGATTACTTTGGAAGCCAGTTGATTTTTTATTTTTTAAGCTACCAATAATACTTCTGACTTCCTCTTGTGTTACAGGATTTAAAAATATTGTGTTCGATGACTGTTGGATTTTTAGAAATATGTTCCTTGAAATGTTCTCCTATTTTTTCCTGTGCAATGTTAGCGAAGTCTTTGCTAAAAGTTTCTGTGATTTCTTCATGCCCAGTTAATTTACCATTAGTTCAATTGCTTTGTTTTTTTTTTACTTCTGTTCAGCTCTTTGTTTACTATGTTCTATATCTCTTTGGATTGGTTACTGGAGATTTCTATTTTGGTTTTATTGAAATTGATTTTAGTATTGGTCACAAGTTTTTTTTAAGACCTTTTCATATCTCGATACTGCTGCCACATTTCATCAGTGTTTATTTGTTTTGCTAAGTTATAGGTGTCTTTTAATCAAGTTTTTTGGAGGTAACTTCGGCTGTAATCCAATGTTGTTCTCTTTGACGATTTGACACTTTTCTTTCAGGGTAGAAGTTGTTATAGTGCCATAAAAAGGTTGTTGAGAAATCGTCAAAACAAACGACATATTAGCCTCTTATATCTAGCCATGGTTCTCTTTGTATTGCTTCTTTTAGATTGTTGAGATTGTTATTCGACAGATTCTGGTTATATAGTAACTGGTTTCATTTGTTTGTCGTATAGGTACCTTCATGGTTAGTTTTTGAAGAAGATGGTCAGTCCCAGTTCTGACATTCTATGATCATTTCGCTAATGTCTGTGGCTATACAGTCTATTGATGTTTTTGATGTACCCTCTACGGTTGACCACAACAGTGGTCTACTAAATTGTTGGAATCAAAAAGATCCTTTAATAATTTGTAATTTTGATCATGTTTCTTAAGACTATCAATGTTCAAATCCCCACAGAACAAAATATTAGAACATACTCCTGCCACATATTGAAGTAGGTCAGCTGGTGGAGATGGTGGTCTATATGTTGTGATTATTCCCAGATTCATCTGACAGAGCCTTACTTCAGTTCCTTGGTAAGTAGTTCAATTTGGGTCAGTTTGTTGCCTAGGTTTTGAACATTCAAATGGTAAATTGTAGTGGATGAATTTTGTGGACTAGAATTCTGACGTAAATTTTTTTTGTTGCATAGTGGCATCTGTATCAGTTCTACTGGTCATGAACGCTCTTTGGTACTTTGTGCTAGGTTTGTATGGTTGGATCCAGCTGCGGAGAGGATAAAAAATGGTCTGAGGTGTATCTTTTATTATTCAAGTTTGGTAGAGAATAATTTAATATTTGTGAGGCCTGTGTCTGTATTGGGATTGATCCTGAATTGTAAGTCTGGACATTGTTATTTTCCTGTTCTGAATCGGTCTGCGTAAACTGGTTTGTTACTTTAATGTAGTTGTGGTAGATGTACTTAATCTTTCCTGTGTAAGTTAGTTCTCCCCTAGTTTCTACGTGGTACGGCCTTATTATATTCAATCAATCAATCAATCAATCAATCAATATTTATTTGTGATGGATATACATAGTATTTTCACAAGTCAAAATTTCTAGGAGAAAAGAAATAAATGTCACAATAATTATTATAAATACATTACGGGTCACTGATAAAAAATACAAATATAACTAACAAGTAATTCTAACTATATACAAGGACCAAACAATTTACATTCATAAGTAGTGTATAATAAAATTACAGACTATGATAGATAAAATTTAACGAATATATACATGTTTAAAGTGGGTGCATCTAGATGTCGTCAAAATTGTTCATTAAAAAGCTTTCCAAAGAATAAAAGACTTTTTGCTCTAAATAGTTTTTCATTACTATTTTAAATTTAGGAAAGGAAAGAGATCTGGTCCTATCTGGAAGTGCATTAAAACACTTTATTCCAAAATGGTTCTGTCCGTCCCTGGCCCTTGCCGTTCGAGAATGCCTGACAACAAGATCATTCTTGCCCCTTGTACCATATGAATGGTAGTCGCTGTTGGTCTGGTACTGTGTTATATTGTTTTCCACATGAATTAAACATGACAAGATATATACACATGGAACAGTCAGAATCCTCAGAGAAACAAAGAGATCCCTACAACAGTCTCGAAAACCCCTCCCTGCCATGACTCTCACACACCTCCTCTGTATGGCAAAGATTCTGGACATATGTGCAGAGTGGCTCCAGCACAAAATGGCATATGATATGTGTGAGTGGAAGTAAGCAAAATAAGCTGTCCTCAGGACAGGGTCAGAGATGCTGTTTCTCAGGCTACGCATAACAAACACAATTCTATTAAGCTTACCTGCCAGCCGAGCACAATGCCCCTCCCAAGTGAGCCCAGCGTCAATGTGGATCCCCAGGTATTTTACCGGCTTATCGATTGACTGCATTGACCTTAAAGAGAATCGCAAGATCTGTGTTTTCTCCGAATTCAGGGTGAGTCTATTGCTAGTAAACCACTCGCTCACACAGGTCCCCGACTCCATTGCCGCCGTCGCCAGTTCGCCAGTATTATTACAGTTGATAAACTGTGCATGGCTATTCTCGAAATTCTTGGCTAGTGTTTGGTTTTGATGCACAATAAGGTAGTTTAAGACGGGTTTGTTAGGGACATATGATGTTCCAGTGATTAATAAATTAGTATTTATAGAAGTGTTCATAATTTTGTTCCTAGCAGCTGCATCAATTGCCCTTACGTATATCTTCAGAGTTTGTAAATATAATTTTCAAATCCCTTTTTTTTTAAAGTTTTTTGATAGTATTCCATGTTGCTCAGTTATACTTTCAAAAGTGTTTTCTTCACTGTATTGACAGTTGATATCAAAATTGTTTTGTGTAATTGATTTAAATATTGTTCCATAGTTGTACCCATTCAAACCACTAAGTAACAGTACCTGAGGTCTTTTTTTACTAGCCATCTCATTACCTCTTGTTACTTTCTCACAGTTGTAGCTGTTTCTTCCATTTAAGATATGCAGCTGAAGTTTTCCTTGGTTTAGCTGTCCATACATCGCAGTATTCTGCTTAAATGGTTTTGCACATAAACTCGTCTGCCCAGTTGTGCAATCTCTACAGAGCTCTGTAATTTTTCCTTTCAGTCTTCTCTTCTCTTGTTCCAGTCTTTCAATACTTTTTAAGTGACCATTATTTAGGTCGTTGATTCTTCCGATTTTAGCGTTAAGTTGTACTATTTCCTGTTTGAGGTTTTCTGCATCTTTGAAGTATGTATCTCGATCCTGTTGTCTATTTTTTTTTTCACCTTAGTAAGTTCCAGTTGCAGCTATTTGACTTACTCCTCATATTTACTGATCTGGGTTTTATATTGTCTAATTACCTTATTAGATTCAGGTTGAGAGGTAGCAATATCGGAGGAATCCTGGTCTTTTGGTAGTGATTCATCTCTCTCTTTACTTACTCTTCTTGTTTTACTCAACTTTTGAGTAGGGTGGTTTTCCTGCTCACGAAATTCTTGTAGTTGCTTTCTATATTGCTCCATGCAGGTTGTTGTTAATTTCATTTCATCTACAATTTTTTTGTACAGCATATCGTGCATATTTTCCTGTGATGCACTTCGATTTTTTGTATCTTTTCTTTTTCATTGTCAGCCTTTAGAATTTTGTGTTGTTCTCCAATTTTGCCTTCAAGTGATTTAATTTTGTTTTTGTAAGATTCTACCTCAATCAGCAAGCTGTTTTCTGCTTTCTCTACATCATTTTCAAAGGCAACAGATGCTCTTCTTTGTTTTTCAAGAGCTTGACTTTTATTTCCACTTGCTGGTTGGTTATGATTTCTCTTAGTTCGATTATAATGTGATGTTCATCATCCCTTGTATGCTTTATTGATAAATCTTCACAATTTTTGCCACATTATAATCTGTGGTCTCCTAAATAGACAAATTAATAGTGGGAGAATGAGATTATTAATAATGGGAATCTATTAAAACAGACAAAATTATCGTTTGGCGATAAGAACGATGGAATATGTATATTTATCTGGGTATTTATTATAGACTTTCCTGGTGATATTTAAATTAAATAAATGGTCAAATTTCTGCAGTATTATCCACTTTTCTTGGCTTAATGTTAGTTATTATAACACCCAAGTTAGTTCATTGTTTAGTCATAGTTTTTCAAACATTTAATTTAGTTCAATAACACGAGAAAACAACATAAACGACGAACGACGATAAATATTGTTTTTGATTTTCCTTTAAGTGTGTATTTACCTGCTGGAAATAACGTATGTCCCGTAAGTTTTGGCACAAAATTGAGGGGCTTGAAAATAGGTTGTAAAGATAATATATCGAGATGGCTTTGGAAACAAAAAAATGTTTATTTGCTTGACATTAGTTTGACAAGTCATTTTTTAAAGCCAGTTGCATTAAAATGTCTTATAAATTAGAAATACGAAAAAGTATTTATAATTTGGTTGGGCAAATTCCTAAGGCTGAAATAGTTCGCATTTTTCAAAACCAAAATATTTCACGCAGAAGTATTTACCGTACTATAGCCGAATGTGAAGAAGGAATTCCCTGTTTAAATCTTCCAAAAAGTGGAAGACCAAGAAGTTTCACGCGAGAAAGGACGGAAAGATTGGTAAGAAGAGCAAAAGACAGAGTCGGAGTTTCTACAAGAAAATTAGCGCGTCAATTCCGATCTTCAAAGAGGCGGGAATTGACAAGAAATGGTCAAAAATATCGAAAAAGACGAAAGTGTCCTAAATATACCGAAAATCAATTAGCACGGATACCAAGATGCTGTCGAAATCTTAGGCGGATACATTTTTCAAATGAGAAAGTCATTATTTTGGACGATGAAAAATACTTTACCCTTGCCAACTCGGAAATCAAAGGAAACGATGGTTTTTATACGGACAATATAGAAGAGTGCCCAAACAATGTTAAATATAAGGAAAAAGCAAAATTTGCTGATAAAGTTTTGGTGTGGTGTGCGATTTCGATTAGAGGGATATCCAGACCTTATGTGGGTCGAGTTAGGGGGAAGCTTTGGATGCGGAAAGGTATATTGACAACTGTCTTAATAAATTAGTTCATTTTGTACACCAACATCACGTGGGAGATGATATAATGTTTTGGCCCGACTTAGCAAGCTGTCATTATGCAAGAGCAACTCAAAATTACCTTCGTCAAAATAACATACCTTTCGTACCAAGACAAGATAACCCCCCTAATTTACCTCAGGCCCGCCCGATTGAAGATTTTTGGGCATTGTTATCCCGCAAAGTGTATGATGGAGGGTGGCAAGCCGAAAATGAGGAACAATTACGGCGTAGAATTTTTAGAAAGATAATTGCGTCTAATTGAGCAGCACGGCCCCTTCAATTTAACTTAAATTATTAATTTTGTTAGTTACTAAGCCGTTAATTATAGTAAATAATAAAAGTTTAACCAAAGCTACATATTAAAAGAATATTTTGTTTTAAATTTTGTGCCAAAACTTACGGGACATACATTAAATGCTATTATTATTATTAACTATTTGCAATTAATTTTTAAAAAATCTGTCATCAATGTTATAATTTTTTGTTTAAAGGATTTGGATAGAGCCATTCTCCGTAGGATGCCAGCCACATTCCACGTTCCGATGCCAAACGTAGCACAGAGAAGGCAGATTCTAAGTCTGATACTATCCAGCGAGCCCATTGCCGACGACCTAGACGTAGAAGCCATCGCCAAATTCACAGAAGGATTTTCCGGTTCGGATTTACACGAGCTGTGCCGAAACGCTGCCGTATACAGGGTGCGCGACTTTGTCCGCCAGGAAATTAGTAGCACCCTGACCAGAAGGCAGAGGAATAACGCCGAGGATGACGATCAGTACCATGACGCCTTGCGACCAATCACGATGGACGATCTCAAGTATTCTTACACTAAAATGCGCGAAAGTAAGATTCAATGCGGTTCTTTGAACATACAACAGCGAATAGATCTGGATTAGCTAGCGTGGGTCCAAGTGCTGGGTCCGATCCTGGGCGATTTCGAAGAGCACGAGAATAAGTGCAACGAATTCGCGGCTGGTTTCGAGAAGTGTAGTAAATATAAAAGTTAGGTTACTGTAAACTCACGAGGCTGTGTTTGGTGTAAATATGAATAAAAGACTAAGAAATTTAGAATAATTTTTTAAGTTGTATTGTAATGGAAGATAAGTCTTGAGTTTGAGGGCGTCAAGCGAATTTTCTTTTTAATTTTCAAGACAAAAGCAGAAAATCCTAAATAAGTTGTTAATAAAATGTTGATCTTAAAATATATGACACTAAGTCTGGTGGATAGGGGGGTCCATTCCTGTGCTAAAGTCCAACCACACTGTATATATTAAAAATATAAGCAGATTAAGCACAGGGTGGTCCAGTTATATAGGACGTTGGATGTATCTTGGAAACCAGGACATAACTTAAGAAAAAAAAATATTTATAAGTAAATCGGCTAAGAGAAGTTGCTGTAAATTATTTTCAAGTTTGAAATTTGGCCGCTAGGGGGAGTAACAGCAACACAAAAGTGTAAATGCCAATTTCCTTTTAAATTTCTATAATTGAGGTATGTTGAAAGTATAAGCAGTGTATTACTCAACTAATTACGTACGTTTTTGCTTGAGATCATTTTTGTCTATTTTCAAAAATAAAGAGATGGGAATTGGTCAAACATTTTTACTTTCAAATGTAGATATCTTTTTTTTTTTTTAGATGAACCGATTTTATTCAAATTGGTGTTGAAATTTTTTGCTCTACTCGTGGAGTTATAAAGTGTACCGTCATGACTAGACTTAGGATAATTATACATTTAAAAATCTTGCATGCAGCAAATATGCTCTGAAACAAGCGAAAATATGCACTTAAAAATGCCTTCATTATCGAATCAAAAAAACATAAATAAAGCAAAAGTATAGCAAAGACACTATTTTTACCAGTAATCATTACATTATTACAACTATATAATAAAAGAATTTTTTTAAATAAAATTTTAATATGAATTCCTGACGGAATTCCCACTATCTTTTTGAAAAGGTGCTGTCAGTCGTTGTCTCAACCGCTATGTGTAATTTTTCAAAGATCTTTTAATCTAGGTTCATTTCCTGATATTTGGAAATTTTCTACACTGATGCCGATCTTTAAATCCGGTGATAAAAGCGATATAAAGAACTACAGAGGTATCTCTTTGCTTTCACATATCCCAAAGCTGTTTGAGGCAATTATCACTGATCATTTATTTGAGTCTTTGAAACACTACATTACGAGTATGCAACAAGGTTTTTATCGCGGTCGACTACAAATCTTGCGATGTTCCAAAATTACTTAATTACATCTATCGAAGCTGGCCAACAGATTGATGCTGTTTACACGGACATATCCAAGGCTTTTGATAGTGTTTGTCATCAGCAATTTTATTATTAAAATTGCAGCAAATTGGTCTTTCTGGAAGTTATTTGGAGTGGATCAGATCTTATTTGTTTAATCGTCGACAACAGGTCAACATTTGTGGTTCATTTTCTAGGGAGGTTATTGTGACATCGGGTGTCCCACAGGGTTCACATATTGGTCCAGTGCTCTTTCTACTTTTTATAAATGACATAGTATTTTGCTTTAGAGCGTCCAAATGTCTTTTGTATGCAGACGAATTTTTTGCTCCCGTTTACACTGACTCAAATGCACTGCAATCTGACATTGGAAGGCTCGTCAACTGGTGCAGCACTAATTATCTCCATCTTAACATATCCAAGTGTAAAGTGCTCCGTTTTCATAATCGCATTAATCCTGTTCTCTCCTCCTACTTCATAAATGATGTAACACTAGAGGTTGTTAGTTCTAGTTAGTGAAGCTTACGCGAACCGAAAAAAGTTCTGATAACCGTTTCCTCATGTCTAGACTAAGAGAACCAGCCATTTTAAAGGCCTTCAAGTTATATCTCGCCTTCCTGCACGACCAACCTGCGCCAATTCACTTTGAAGGGTTTACAAATACAAGCACCAGGCTGTTTTTGGCTTCTGAAGGCATTCCTATAGATTATAGAACCCTACACAAGATATATTTCGATTTTCATGCTGCTTACGGATTTAACGCAGCAGAAGTGGAAGCGGATCTTGCAGCCTATGGATCCTACATATCTTCGGAGAGATCGATTCATCTTCAGAGGACCAGAGAATGCCATAAAAATTATTTTACCAGCAATTCTCCCAAAAAAAATTTTTAGAAAACACGACGTGTCCTGAGGAACTAGATTCCTCAAAACTTCCTGTTGTTACTAGTCTTAATATGGTTCTAATTAATATTGCTTCTCTAAGAAATAAAACTGACGAGTTGTACCTATTTCTGGAAGAATTGGAGTTCCCCCAACTTGTTGCAATTACTGAGCACTGGCTGAATCTAAACGAACCCTTTTATATTGAGAGGTATACCACAGTAGCTAGATATGACAGAAAAAACTCAGCTCATGGGGCATAAACCGTGGACCATGAAAGGAATACGAATTTCTGCTAAAAATATGCGCTCGCTCTCATATATAAAAAAATTCACCGACTCCTTTCTTATTCTCGACTATATCTCTAATTATAGGAGGATCTACACTACTCTTATTAAGTCAGCAAAAAAATTACACTACCGAAAACGTCTAACAAACTCTAATAACGTTTCAAAAGAAACCTGGTCCATCATCAATAACCTCAGAAACAAATCAAACCCTGTGACTCAGAACTTGCCAGGGGCTAATGATCTAAATGATTATTTTATTAATGTAAGCAAAAATGTTACCTCTAGTATCTCGCCAAGTTTGGACCCTCTTTCGTTTCTCCCTCCTTCAAAAAATTTAGCTGATAGCTTTTTCTTAAGTCCCGTTAGCAACACTGAACTATTGAAGGTAATACATAATATTAAAAGTAAATCTTCGTGTAGCACTGATGGCCTATCAATTAGAATATTCCTGAACTTGCCACTCCCAGTCATAGAGGCCCTTACAACATTAATAAATGAGTCCTTTATAAAAGGTGTATTCCCTGATTGCCTTAAAACAGCTATAATTATTCCACTTCATAAAGGCGGCGAAAAAACTAACTCTTGCAATTATCGCCCAATTGCACTACTACCAGTGCTATCAAAAATCATCGAAAGGCTACTGAAGAACCGTCTTATGCCATTTCTCCTGAAACATCAGATAATATCCCCGGAGCAGTTCGGATTTCTACCCAACAAGTGCACCAGTGACGCCATGTTCACGTTGCTTAGAGGCGTCTACTCATCTCTCAATAACAACCACCCAACTGCCTCAGTTTTTTGTGACTATGCGAAAGCCTTTGATTGTGTTAGTCATGAAATTCTGATAAACAAACTACATTTTTATGGAATTCGTGGTACTTCTTTAAATTGGTTCAAATCTTATCTTGGAAAAAGGCAACAACTTGTAAGGGCTAATGGTTCCGATTCTGATTGTAAGTTGATTACAAGTGGAGTTCCTCAAGGTTCAGTCTTGGGACCTATTCTTTTTTTGTTATACATTAATGATATTACGAACCTTAAAATTAATGGAAGAATCTCCCTTTTTGCTGATGACACAAGCATAACATGGAGTGATTTTGATACAACGTCTTTACACTCTAGTATCTCCAAAGACTTGGTTATAATTAAGGCTTGGTCCGATTCCAATATGCTTTGTTTTAACGTCGATAAAACGGTGGCGTTATCTTATAAGGGAACTTTACAACCACTTCAGGTACATAACAGCAATATTGAATACGTAGAGTCGGTTAAATTCCTGGGTTTAAATATAAATAGCAACCTAAAATGGTCTAATCATATTGACACCTTAACTAAAAAACTTTCTACCGCCTGCTTCGCCATTCGATCAGTTTCAAAAGAACTAGACGTTCCTTCTGCCAGACTTACTTATTTCTCTTTATTTGAATCCCACCTCCGCTATGGCCTTCCCTTTTGGGGCTGCTGTACCACCGAGCAATTTCGTAGTATTTTTATGCTTCAAAAGAGAGCCATTCGTTATTTGTTTGGTCTAAATAATAGAGCTCACTGCCAATACTATTTCAAAAAACATGAAATATTAACACTTCCTGCATTATTTATTTTGGAAACGGTATGTTTGCTGAGAAAACATATAAACACCCTCCCAGAAAGGCCACAACATGTATACCCTACCAGAAACTCTAGGCATGATATTTATCTTCCCATTCCTTCCACAGAATTAATAAAAAAATCAATTATTTACAACGCCATAAAACTTTACAACAATCTGCCAGTACATTTAAAATCTATCCCTATGCTTGCACAATTTCGAAAAAACACCAAAGCATACCTCATTGAGAGACCACTTTACAGCGTTAATGATTTTTTTTTTCAGTGAGTAAGTCTCTTTAAATTGTCACTAAACTCGCTTGTTTACTTAAATCTTTTGTGAGTCATGTCCTAACTCATAGCATAGAATTTTGTAAATCATTATATAGGGAAAAGAACTGTCGAACATTCACTTAAAACTTAATTATTTTTGTTAGGTATTGGATTAAAAACAATTTAATTCTTTTTGTATACTACATTCTGCACTAGTTCAATATACCTTCTGTTTAACATCACAATTATTTGTATAACTATAATAACATAGAGTTTAAGGTCGCATAGTTGCAATTTTGATTTCAATGTCATCGAAATTATTCACCTCGTACATGTGTGTTTGTTTACTTTTATAAGGTTATCATGATTCATTTGCTGTTTGCAATGTTATGCTATATTCTAACGTGTGTTTTACGATTTGGTAAATTGATAATTTACATTTTAAAAAAAAAAAAAGCACTGACTTGTCGAAATTATTTTCGATTAATGTTTTGATATGTCTTATTTTTAGGTATATTTTGCTTTGTCCATAAAATTGTAGAATTTTTCTGCGGCAATAAAGCATACTTTTGTTTGTTTGTTTGTTGTTTGTTACACTGACCTAGGTGTTATTTTTGATGACAAACTAACATTTAATCTGCATATTGACAGCATTGTACTCAAGGGTTTTAGATTGTTGGGCTTTATAAAAAGGAATACAAGGCATGTGACGGACACCAAAGCAATTGTCTGTCTGTATTACTCACTGGTATGGAGTGTTTTGGAGTATTGTTCAACAATATGGAGTCCATCATACCAGTGCCATAACGATAGAGTTGAAAAAGTACAAAATAGATTTGCGAAATACCTCTTATATAAATTTAATTTTCCATATAAGGATCTATCGTATAACACTAGAGCTCTTCTATGCGGCCTTTAAACCCTTGAGTTTCGGAGACGTAAGGCACTTCTTGTTTTTCTACACAAGCTAATAAATGGAGACATTGATTGTGAAATATTGTTGGGGTCGGTCTCATTTTTGGTACCTATTAGGAGAACAAGACAACCTCAGCTATTCTTTGAAAGATACCACCGTACAAATTATGGGTCTGGCGCATTTATTGACCGACTAGTGTGTAATTACAATCGTCATTTCGCAGAATATGACATCTTTAGACTTAGCACTTTGCAGCTAAAAAGGCAGCTAAATGGATTGCTTTTGTGAGGTTTTTTACACTTCGTATTCATATGGATTTATGTATTCCTTTGTAATTTTTTTTGTCTGTAAATGTGTATTTGTGTATCAATTTTTTTTCTCTATTTTTAATGTTTGATGTACTTACTGTTTTTATTGGGTCTCTCGATTTTGACTTTTTTATTTTGACCTTGTTTACGAATCCGTACCATTTAGAATGTTTAGCATTCTGTAGTGTACGTTTCAGAAGGACCACTTGTCCGATGCGTGCATCGGCTACGTCCTTCCTTCCTTCCTTTGAATATATGGCTAACTAAAGAATAAACCTGTTGTTATTGTTTCGCGCTATTCAACAAATAGCGGTTACATTTTATAAGGATCAAGATGTAGAGATCGATTTGATCAAAAGCTTTCTGAAAGTCTGTGTAAACAACGTCTAATTGTCCCCTGGAATCCAGTGACTCGCAGGCAGTCTGGGACCAGGATGCCAGGTTGGTCGTGCAAGAATGTAAATCTAGAAAGCGATGTTGATGGGGAGAGAGGCTTTCGAACCCCTGAATATAACTGATCATACAGAATAATCTCAAATAGTTTAGAAAAATTAAAGAGTATCGAGGTGGGTCTAAAGTTTTGTATCAATGTTTTATCACCCTTCTTAAAAATAGGTATGACTTTTGCTGTTTTCCAAGTATCCGGAAAAATGCCCTTATCAAGTATTAAGTTAAAAACGTGTAGAAATGGGACAGAAAGGACTCCCGCGCAATCTTTTACTATAAAACTGGGTATTTCGTCAACACCGGCTATTGGTTTGTCTTTGAGTTTTTTGCTAGCTAGTATTATATCTTGAGAGGATATTGTGTGAATGCCTATTATATCGGAGTTTAACACAGGGGACTTAATATAGTTATTGGGAGAAGAAATAGTGTAAACACTTTGGAAATAATTTGCAAATGCATTAACAATACTTTGAGGATCTGTGTATTCGTTGTCACCCTCCTTTAGGGTACCAGGGATGCCGGCATGTCCCTTTTTACTTTGGACAAAAGACCAAAAGGTGGAAGGATCAGAAATCATGTTCATCTCAGCGTTTCTTATATAATTTTTATATGCATCGTCACTCTGAGCATGAATAAGACGTCTGAGCGAGCAGAGTCTCCGATAATGAATCGGCGTTTTATATTTTTTGTATTCTTTATGTGCCTTTTCTTTTTTATATATATTTTCTATTATCTCATGCGAAAACCAGGGTGGAAAGCGACGGCGGCGTTGCCGTTTTAGCGGAGTACAGGCTTGAAAAATTGTATCCATTACTTGGTAAAGTGCTGCACAGCATGTATTGACGTTCTGACTTTCTAGTATTGATGACCAGTTGGCCTCCAGAAGCAAGGTATATAAGCGAGGAAAATCCGTCTTTCTGAAGTTGTACTGTTTAGGACTGTTCTTATTAATAGGAAAATTAATAGATGAAGGATGAATAGCTTCAAAAATAATGAAAAGAAAGGGATGGTGTGTGTCTTCTGCAACAAAAGGAACATCACCATATCGTACAACCTCGCAAGATATGTTTGAAAACACCAGATCGAGTAAACGGTTATTTGAATTTAAAACGTTATTGGCCTGTTTGACATTTAATATATTTGCTAAGTTACAGATTAACCCGCATTTCGATTCAATTACAGTGTCGCTTACATTCAATTCAATTCATTTTATTAATCTTTATAAATCACATTACATGACATAGACAGGTCAAAACAAGCAAAGATACAAGCTATAACAAAGATTACATATTACAAGTAATAGTTAAAATTTACATAAACTTATTACTAGAGCATTCTACATGAAAAAACGTCAGAACTTCACAGTCGTGGACTTGTTTGAAAATCGAGGAACTCGTTAAAGTTGTAGAAGCAAGATTCATATAAAAATTGTTTTAAAAGTGTTTTAAATCTGCCGGCAGTTGGTGCTTCTATCAGTTTGTGGGGTAGTCGGTTGTATATCTGGATACAGGCATAGTGTGGAGATCTTTCAAAATGGGCCGTACGATGATTTGGCACAGCCAATCCTTCTCTGGTTCTTGTGGAATATGAATGAAAATCACCGTTTTGTGTAAATTTTGTCTTGTTCTCATAGACATGCACAGCACACTTTAGTATATATATTGATGTCAACGTTAATATTTTTTGTACCCTAAAAGTATGCCTGCATGCTTCCTGTGGATGGAGCCCATAAATAAGCCTCACTACTCTCTTCTGTGAAATAAATACACTATTAAAGTTCACTGCTCTTCCCCACAACAAGATATTATAAGAAAGATGGGGGTAGACAAGAGCATAGTAGGAAGTCCTAAGGTGCGTCAGGTGGACTGTTTGTTTGAGTTTCAGAAGAGCATAGTATGCCCTATTTAATGACTGGCAGACTTCATTTATTTGTGGTTCCCAGGAGAATCTTGAGTCTAAGAATGTACCCAAGAATTTAACCTCTCCAGCTGCTGCATCCAAGATAGCCCTGGGATTATTCCTGTGAAAATGGACAGTTACTGTTTTTTGTGTATTTAAAATTAACTGGTTTGTAGAACACCAGGCTTTCATGTTTTCACAGACTTCTCTAATTTTCAGTAATGTGTCATCCTCATTTTTTCCAGAAATTGCAGTTGAAGTATCATCAGCAAATTTAATAGTCACCCCCGGAAGATTCAAGTCATTTACAAAAATTAAAAAGATCAATGGAGCCAACACTGATCCTTGAGGTGTACCTATATTTATGTTGTGTTCCTCAGAGATGGAGTTGTTTGCTTTTACTAGTAACTTACGCTCACACAAAAATGATTTTATAAGCGAGAGCGCTTGTCCCCTTATGCCAATATTATATAGTTTGCTTTCGATGAACTGAAAATTAAGTGTGTCGAATGCCTTGGATAGATCAAAAAAAAGCCCAACCACTATTCGGTTAGCTTCAAGCTCTCTGTGAATGAACTCGGTAAGTTCCAGAGCTGCAGTCTCCGTAGATCTTTCAGGTCGGAATCCATGTTGATCATCGTCAATTAATTTGAAGTGATTCAAGAATTCCATAAGTCTGTTGTATAGAGCTCTCACAAATATTTTAGAAAAGACAGTAAACAATGCTACAGGCCTATAGTTGTCTATATTTATTTCATTTCCCTTCTTATATACAGGTATTACAGTGGCCATTTTTAGTGCATAATCCGGTATATTAAAATCACCCATAACTAATTTATTGTCTAGTAGTTGCTCAGCAGCAAGAATGCAGTCAATAAATACTTCCAGTTCAGTGTTGCTGATATGAAGAGGAATAAAAACAACAAAATTAAAGAAGTTTATCTTATAACTCACACAGTCCACGTTGGGAGCACTATCGGCGAGGAAGGTTAGATCAAGCCTTAGGGAGTTCCAACGACGATTTACACCCAGCATGACACCTCGGCCTCTGGAAAGGCCCGTAGCCTGACGGTTTCGGTCCGCTCGAAACACTACATAGTCCGTTGGAAACAGCTCTGTATCAAACACTTCCGGTTTTAACCACGATTCGGTCACTGCAATAATGCCCATTTCGCTTGATGAGACGCTTAAGAAAAATATGTGCGTCTTGGTGTTAAGGCCGCGTTAGGTCAGCTTCTATATAAATACGATGAGCATCCCGGATTTTAACCCTATTTTTTAAGACGTTACGAACAGACTGACCATCCTGAAGAGCAACCTTGATAGCGTGGCAGCCATTACGATTGGGTTTGCCAATTTTGCTGACATTTAGAATTCTAACTGTTTGGACTGCAAGCCTTGTTTAGAATTTCTGAGAGAGGGGAAACTTCATCTTTAATATCGAGATTACAGTTGAAAACCATGATGTTGTTTGCACGTTTCTGTCTTTCGGTTACTTCAGCTAATATTTCTTCACCAGTAGAGGGTGGGACAGTGGACTTTACCACATTTAAATAGCTGTCATTTGTAATGCAGCCTTTTTGCTCCACTCTTGTGTAAGTCTCTCATCCAGACTTAATAATTTTCTTGTGGATTCGCTATCATTTTGCGCAGTCTGATCAGGGGAGCGCTCTAACGCTACAATTCTGTTTTCCAGTGTCGCAAATGTTTCCTTTGTTTCAGAATGGCGAATATTGATTAATGTCTCAAGTTGCGTTAAGCGATTGATAATAGTAGGAATATTGAACATGTTTTCTCTGTATGCTGGGCAGACAAATTGCATAGTTCTGCTAATCATTAGTGCAACTCTGATCTCGGAGGCAGAGAAGTTTCCACAAGTCATTTTATCTGCTTACATAGATAACAGGGATAACCAAAGAGGTCAGTTTTTGACTCTTTAAATACACATTGGTTTTTACATTTAAAACATTCACCACAACCGCTCATAGTTGTAATTCAGCAGTCAATAGAAGCAATAAATAACGGTTGGCATTTACACTCTTGTGTTGCTGTTGCGCTCCCTAGCGGTCAACTTTCGTACTTGAAAATAATTTACAGCTATTTATTGTGTCCGATTTATCTATAAATATTTTTTCCTTCAGTTCTGTCATTAACGATAACACCCTGTACAATTCTTTAGGGATATGATGAATAAATTTATTAAAAACTGTCTAATTGTATGTTAGATAAAAACATCTTTAGATTATTTGGTGTTGGAAAATTATAATTTATTCACTGTCACTGATTTGTAAAAAATAATCTCTGAAATCTGGCAACATTGGTGGATATTGTTTTGTGTTTATGGTTAACATGGCATTAGCTGAAACAGATCGAAATGTAATCCTAACCTTTCATATATACCACATAATTTACAAGTGTAAATTTAAAGAAGAATAACTACCTCACAATATATACATATACAATATCATTTTAATTATTCTTCTTTTGTGTTTCTGTGTAACAGTATGCTATTTCTCATTAAAGCCTTTAAAGGATGGTGAATAAAATCAATACCACGTTGCCAATTGTACTCTGGAAACCTCTGACCTCAGAAATGTTTTAAGTGGGCTAAAAATAAAAGGCTGAAATCCTTTAAAATAGTCCTCTAGATTGATTTTTTCGAGATTCACTAGAAGTTAGAACCATCTAGATGATGCTACATGGACTGTTGTGGCTATTTTGAAGTGTAAGATGCATCAGTTTGTTGTGCATGCCATTTTCTTATCATTTAATTTTAAAATAGTTAAGATTGACTTAATATGAAATTTTGATAATGGATTTTAGAAAAATATTGGCGCGATTTGTTGGTAATATAATATAAAGTTTAACTTTGTAGTTTTTCTCATGCATTTTAATAGGTATAAGATACGAAAATAAATTGGCTTTTATAAAATAAAATTTTGCTTAATTTATAAACATCTTAGTTCTTTAAGTGCATAAAGGTAGATTACGGTCGAAAATCTGGTAGATTGTGTGACGTAAAAAATCTCGCCCAAGTCTGGCAACCCAAAACCGGGTAGAAAGCTGCATGGCAAAGGGTTAAACTTGTACTTGTGTGGTTTTTTTTCTTGATATTATAGAGTATAGGCTGAACCATAAGAGATACAAAAAAACTAAGATACGTGTCCTTTTCTCCTATTTACTGTTTAGTGTAATGGTACAGTCAGATCTATGCTAATTGGACTGGTTTAGAAAATACAGGGTGATTCTCAAAATATCCCGTTTCTTATTATCTTTTATTACTCAGTTATTTATAGAGATAAATTAATACAAAAGTTTTATGACTTTACGTAGAATCCAGCGGCGTACTTAAAAAAAATATAGGTGTTTTAATTTTTGAGATATTATCAAAAGTAGCATTTTCTTAAATGGGACACCCTATATCTAAGTTTCTAAAAAAAATGCATTTTTTCTTGCGATTGCAACAATATATAATACCTAATATTTTTCTTTGTCCTAAATAGGGAGTCAGGGGAATGTCAAATCTATGGTTTAAAAGTTACTTAAGAAATAGACAACAATTTGTAAATGTAAATAACACTGTTAGTAGTAAGCAAACTATCAAATTTGGAGTCCCCCTCTATACTGGGTCCTGTACTCTTCTTGGTTTACATAAACTATAGGCTCACTATTACTGAATGGTCAAGTTAAACTGTATGCAGATGATACGACCTTGTTGTACTTTGGCAAAAATGTTCAAGTGATTAAACATAGTATAGCTAGTGATTTAGGGCAACTAAGTGTATGGTTAAGATCCCATAGATTAACGCTTAACATTGAAAAATCGTCTTACATGATGATAGGTAAAAAAAAAACGATCTTGGTTCAAAATCAACTTTTAAAAAATTCTTTTACTATTAAATATTTGGGTTTGTTTATTGACAGTACATTATCTTGGTCTACTCAAATTGGGTTTATTAGAAAAAAGATTGCACTATTTATAGGAGTTTTGTATAAAATAGGTTACCTAATAAAGAGAAGTTTGCGTAAACAGTTATATTATGCCCACATATACAGTCACCTACACTATTTAATATCAGCGTGGGGCACGGCTGCTAACTTCATCTTGGGACCTTTGCGAGCACTACAGAATAGGGCAATTAAGAACGTTTTTAAATTACCACTTAGATACCCCACCAATGAATTATACAGGAAGTTTAAAATGGTAAATATTAATAACATTTATAAATATAAAATGATTTTGTATACCTATTTTATCCTAACCAAAACTAAGCATTCATCTATAAAATTTACTAGCATAAGTTCTGTACACGCATATAGAACCAGGCAAAAAATGATATTTATCTTCCACAGATGCGCTAGAATATAGGACTGAAGTCAATTTACCATAGCGGACTAAAATTTTACAATACCTTGCCTACCTCAATAAAAAGTTTGACCAACCCAAATAAATTTAAAGAAAAATTAAAAAAATATATATAGAGGATACTATGTAAGCTGTGTCCCAGAATGTACAAGTTGAATTCTGGGGCTGTGTATTTCAGGGTGCTTGCAACCAAACGGACTTTTTTTTGCTATTTGGTATAGAGTGTGTTAAGAAATAGGGTCGTGCATAAATTAAATGAGCTCTTGCAGAGCCGAACTAATATTTAATAATATATAAAGTAAGCTAATTCCTAGTATAAGATCACCAGTATGTATCTTCTTGGAGTTAATAAAGCTATTTTCAAACCTAAATAGCCAAAATACAAAAAATATTTTTTTTAGTTGGCCCTGGATTGAATCATTATTCTTTTATTTTATAATAGGTATCTTAAAAACTCAGTTACCAAGACCATTAAAACATTGATAAACCAAAAAATCTACAAAAGACAAAAAATTGTAATAACAACTCAACAATTATCTCGAATACTTAACAATTTGCATAGTTGTTTAATCACAAAGGTGCTAAAATTGTATTGCATTCTGCTTGATGCATTTTTGGACTCTGCTCTGCTTGCAACTGAACGAGTGGCGGTATAAATATGAATATTGGGCACTCTTCCAACGCAATTAATAAAGGTGCTCTAAGTTTTTCTAAAGTACTACTTCGCGTTTTATATACTTCATTCTTGATAAAACCCCAAAAATAAAAGTCTAGTGGCCTCAGGTCGGGGGAACGCCGAGGCCATTTGTTTAGTTCATATGTACCAACCCCTTTTTTTCTCCGAAATTGATAGTAAGTACCTTACCATATGGCCGTTATGGGCTGGGGCTCCGTCTTGATGTAGATAAATATTATTTCTTGCAGCTAATGGCACGTTATCCAACTCGTTTATTACATATTCTTCCAAAATTAGGATGTATCCTTCAGCATTCAAATTTTCATTATAAATCCTGTAGTTAAGGACTCTATTTTGATATAGTGCCACCCACATATGAAACCCAAAGCGTCCTTGTTGTTATGTCGATTAAAAATTCCTTCACTAGTCCATATTACATTTTGAAAAAAATTGGGATTCCGATTAATCTGATTCAAATACTAATGAGAAAATTCTAAACGCCGTTCTTCATCTCCAGGATGTAAGTTATGAAGTTTCCTTAGTTTATATGGTTTTTACTTATGCTTTTTTAACGTTTTTAGAACTTTAGATTCACTTATACCAATGTACCAATTTTGCTATTAGACCAACCAAACATTAATAGTGAATTCTATGGATTTCGGGGTTGGGCTGTGAATCCATTTTTTCTTGACCAATGGTGCATATCTTGACGATTAAACATACTTCATCACTCCAAAGAATGTGCTTTAAAATACATTTTTCGTCTTAAACAATTTACTAACCATTACAATTCAGTATTAATGTGTGATGTGGTCTAATATTGCTTGACAGACTTTTTCAAAATAGATATATTACAGCAAATGGTCAGCCTCGTTGGCCACCAAGATCCCCTGACATAACTCCATTAGACTTTTACCTTTAGGGTTATGTCAAACAAGGATATATAAAAAGAGATATTTGAAATTAGACGAACTAAAACATTATATTAGGGGTATTGTAACATCTCTAGATGATAGAACAGTTTTGAAGGCAACAAAAAATGCTGAAAAATGTATTTAAAAAAATGAATAAATTTAAATTGTTCTTATTTCTAACTTAAATAAAATACTAAGTAAAAAAAAACGTAAAATAAAATTTTATTTTAAAAATACGAACCCTTCTTTACCTAAAAGCAAAATACACACATGGAAAAAAGTTAGGGATAATGAAAAAAAAAGGTCGTTTTTGCAAACAAAATATATTATTTATAGTTGGAATAATTAAAATTTTGCCTTTGTACCTTAAAATTATATTATTCGAAAATGATTTCATGATAATAATACGAAATAAAATTGACTACTGAATAAGATACAGTGTGAAGTCAAGGTATCTTTTTTTTTTAAAGAAAATACAGCAATATTACTATCCACCCATAGAAATGTGAATATTAAAAATTCCATTCGAAGTAGGTTTTTTTTTTTTCAAAATGGTAAAAACATTATTTAGCACAGATTATTCCAACTATAAATAATATATTTGCAAAACCGACTTTTTTTTCATTATCCCTAACTTTTTTCCATGTGTGTACATGAATAACTAGGTTATCTTTAATTTTAGGCCAGTAATGCTTATACACTTTTTTGTTCAGCACAAGATTTGAAATCTAAACAGTAAAAAATATACAGAGTGACCTATTAAAAGACCTTTCTATCTGTATCGCAAAATATTCAGAACAGGTGTTCAAACTAAATCTTAGATTTAATGAATGAAATAATGAAATATATTTCCAACAAGATGAGGCGATGTCACATATGGTTCGTGGAATCATAATATTGCTTGACAGACTTTTTCAAAATAAATATATAACAGCAAATGGTGAGCCTCGTTGGCCACCAAGATCCCCTGACATAACTCCATTAAACTTTTACCTTTGGGGTTATGTCAAACAAGGATATATAAAAAGAGATATTTGAGATTAGATGAACTTAAACATTATATTAGGCGTATTGCAACATCTCTAGATGATAGAACAGTTTTGAAGGCAACAAAAAATGCTGAAAAATGTATTAAAAAAGTGGATAAATTTAAATTGTTCTTATTTCTAACTTAAATAAAATACTAAGTAAAAAAAAAAACGTAAAATAAAATTTTATTTTAAAAATAAAAAGCCTTCTTTACCTAAAAGCAAAATACACACATGGAAAAAAGTTAGGGATTATGAAAAAAGATCGTTTCTGCGAACAATATATATTATTTATAGTTGGAATAATTAAAAATTTGCCTTTATAGCCCAAAATCATGTTATTTCAAAAATGATTTCATCATAATAATACGAAATAAAATTGACTACTGAATGAGATACAGGGTGAAGTCAAGGCATATGTTTTTTAGTGAATTTTTGAAACACCTTGTAGCGTAAATTGCCTGCAATTTTTATACTGCTAATCGGTAACTTTGAAGCCCGATTCTTTAAAAACTTTTTGAATTTTGGATGATCAACGTATGTTTCTTTTTAAAGAAAATACAGCAATATTAGTATGGTAATGTTTTACCCGTATTTCTCTTACCCGCCCATAGAAACGTGAATATTAAAATTTTCATTCGAAGTAATTTATCACAGATTATTGTTCATATGGAAAGAAGTTATTGATGTTGAAGTTAAGTTATAAAAACATATCTTTTACAAATTTATTCATGGTAGGTTGTAATAAAAAAAAATTATAAATGTATTCAACAAAACTAAAAAAATATTATCAACTTAATGGAAAAAAGAAAAACATAAAAAACTAATATTCTATATGAAGACCGTTGTTTTTTATCACTGTTTGAATACGTCTAGGCATACTCCTTATGTCATTGTCAATAGCGTCTTGCGGTAACAGATCCCATATAACAGGTAAAATGTTTCGTAATTCCTGTAGAGTGTTCGATGGGTGATGGTGTGAACGACTGACTCTTTTCAGAAATTCCCAGACATTTTCTATAGCAGTAAGATCTGGTGATCTTGCTGGCAATCTTAAATGATCAATCTGGTTCTCCTGGATTTGATCAAGTACAATTTTTAGGGACTCGTGAATAAATTTATTAAAAACTGTCTAACTGTATGTACAACCCTACCTCTATGTGGACGAGCGTGTGGGCATAATAGAAATACGGGTAAAACATCACCATACTAATATTGCTGTATTTTCCTTGAAAACAAAGATACGTTGATCATCCAAGAAACGAAATGTTTTTAAAGAATCAGGCTTCAAAGTTACCGATATACAGTTTAAAAATTGCAGGCAGTTTATGTTACAGGATGTTTCGAAAATTCACTGAAAAACATATGCCTTGACTTCACCCTGTATCTTATTCAGCAATCAATTTTGTTTTGTATTATTATCATGAAATCATTTTTGAAATAATATAAATTTAGGCTGTAAAGGCAAATTTTTAATTATTCCAGCTATAAATAATATATTTTGTTTGCAAAACCGACTTTTTTTTCATTATCCCTAACTTTTTTCTATGTGTGTACATGAATAACTAGGTTATCTTTAATTTTAGGCCAGTAATGCTTATAACGTTTTTTGTTCAGCACAAAATTTGCAATCTAAACAGTAACAAATATACAGAGTGTCCAATTAAAAGACCTTCCTATCTATACCGCAAAATATTCAGAACAGATGTTCACACTTTAAATATTAGATTTAAGAGTACCCTGACCCCTCCTATGCACAGAACTACATTTTTTGAAAGATCATGTTCGTACAGATTCTGTTTGTAATGCTTTGCCTCTTATTAGACGCTCCGTGCCTCCTTTCTTAATTTAAAAAAATATCTCAAATTCAAATTCAAAACTTTTTATTAGCCTTATAAGACATACAAACAATTGAAATACAGAATATTAGAAATAAATTGAAATACAAAATATTGGAATGTAAAAATTTATCAAAATATTAGAACATAAAAATTTAAATGTCATGTTGATAGGCAAACAGGGTCTGCATAGCGATTTTAATAACCGTTGCACATACTCAGACGCTTTCCGAGTCAGCGTAATGCAGCCCTTAGAAAATTGAAAAATATCAAGGAGATTAATAATTTATAAATAATAATGAGCATTAAAACTAATCTTATTATTAAAAAGTGAATATTAAGAATGAAGTGTGGGAACAAAAACAATATCATTATGTTATAGTTATATACCCGACATCAGGAGGCTCAGAATGCAGGAAGCATGCGCGGGCGGACGCTTGAGAGGATGTGACTAATATTGTAGTTATTATTAGTTAAATTCTATTATTTGTTAAAAACTGGGCGAGTGCAGCAAACAAAAATGTAATTAAAAACTATGTGAATGCATAAAAATCAGTATGAATGAAGAGGTGTTTGTCAATAACTAATTAAATAAATAAGCAATAATAGTATCCATAGAATGCAAAATTCATCGGTTCAAATTAAAGTTAGGTTTGCGAATGCAACAACATGTTTTTTATACGTGTCTTGAAGTTGCGTAACGGAAGTTGTTTAATATTATTTGATAAATTATTCCACATCTAAACCGCGACGAAGCTGAATGATTTTTGAAATGCTGCTGACCTATGCTAAAAGAATCTAAATATCGAGTTCCGTAGTTATGCTTCTGCGTTGTGAATATAGACCTTAAATATGGAGGTTGATTAGTTGTTAATATTGGAAAAATAAATAAGAACTATATATATATTCTAACAATAGAATATCTATTGAGATACGGTGTAATATGGTTCCTAAATGGTATATTATGTGCGAAACGTAGGCATGCATTTTGAAGTTTTTGTATGGAATGTTTAGTGTGCGCGCTTAGTGAGTTATGATAGACGACATCGCCATAGTCAAGTAATGCTAACACTAGAGAATCACATAATGAATATTTTGTACTACTAGGTAGATGGCGTTTAAGTTTATACAATTTCCCCAGACGCATATATGCAATACTAAGTTTCTCTTTAATATGAGCCTCAAAATTTAGTTTGTTATCGGTAAAAATACCCAAATTCTTAGCTACAGTTACAATTGGTACGAACACATCATCTATTTTAACTTGGAAGTTAGTTGATATATTTTCCAAAAGATTTTTATTAGTTCCAAAAAATATGATGCAAGATTTGGAGGCATTTAACTTTAAGTTATGATTTTTAGTAAACTTATTTAATTGAAGTTTGTTTGTGAAGTAAGTAAAGTATCTACAGTAAAAGACTTGTAGAGTTGAGAATCGTCTGCGAATTGTTGAAGTTCGAAGTGTTTAATTATTCTTTCCATGTCCGCAACATACAAAGAGAACAGCAAAGGCCCTAAGATGGATCCTTGTGGCACGCTTCTTTCGAGAGGAATATAACTGGACTGTTTCTGAACCTGTCCACTTTTTATAAACACACAATGAAATCTATTAGTTAGATAAGACTTTAAAAACCCCATTGAATTGTTAGAAAACCCAAAGTAATGAAGCTTAGCCAGTAGCATCCTATAGTCTAGAGTATCAAATGCTTTACTGAAATCAAGCGATTAAAGGCAAGTAAACTCTTACAAGATTACAAAGACAAATGGTAGTGCTAAATGCCTTTCTAAAACCCGATTGACATTCCGGAATTATATCATACAAACTACAAAATGAAATTATTTGATTATAAATATGTTTTTCCAGCACTTTAGAAATTACAGACAAGATGCTGACAGGCCTTAAATCTTTTAGTTCTTTTATTATTGAATAATTAACTAATTTTGTCTATAAAAAAAACAAGCAAAAAATATAACATAAATTTGTTTTTCAACAAGATAGCTAGCATTGTTCTGCTAAAACTATTGGAACTTATCAGCAACTGAATTATTAAGTTTTGTTATTTTTCAAAAAACTCTGTTTACTAGAATAATATAATTTATCTATTTTTAGGATTGTTTTGGGTTACGTGTAAAAACACTTTATCGGGACCTGTCTTAATAAGGTAAACTTCGCCTTTTTATCTTTTTCAAAAAAGTGTAAATTTCAAATTTGTATTATTTGTTTGAAGGGGTTCAATTATTATTAAACAAAATTATACAAATTTTGTAAGAAGTCTAATTTATAGTTGCATAATGCATAACATCAGGGGCGTATTTAAGGGGGATTTGGGGTTTAACCCCCCCCCCTCTAGAGCCTCTATTATTTAAGCTTACAAATAGTATCAAATAGGGACATTTTTTTCGGGATTGCCGTAGAAGACTTTTTTTTAGCTAAAAAGTTTATATATCTTTAGTTATATTGCTACAAGCTGGGAGGCATTCAATTTAATTTTTTTTCTGTATAGCGTTAAACATGTTATAAAACTCAACTTAATCTAGACTTTAGAGCCTGTGTTCTGTTCTGTCGTAAATATCCATAGATATATAACCAAGAAGAGATATATCTATTCATATTTTATAAGAATCAAACATCACATCTGCTATTCTACGTGTGTCCCTGATCGATTTACCTTCATTTTCCAATATGACTTTCTCTGAGTGTTGTCAGTAATATAGGTACTTCTAAAGGATGTTTTCATATTTAAGTCTTTACTAATGAAACACTTTTGCATTTGTAGCTAGATTTCCGCAAATGAAAATATTTTCTGTTTGTTGCACAAATTATTATCATTCTGATTATAAAGTTTTTCTCTAATTTCTCGGAGGCAAAAGTAATATCTCTACCGCAGTTACTTAAAAAAATTGTTTTTAAGGCCACTTAATTTTTAAGAATTTTCATTGAACTTAAAATAATATAAATGCAATTTTAAAAAAATTATCGTTCTTGATCGCCTCAATTTGGAATTTCCGGCTTTTTGCCTGTGGTTGTACTAGGAATACCGCTTCTTTTCTATTAAGTATTATGGCCTATTATGACGTCAGAAATATTTACAGACAACCCTAAAAGTCAACCGCACCATCTGGTAGAACTATGATTTGTTCCAATTTATTCTTAATCTGAGTTGCACATTGATCCAGATACATTAAACAGTCTTTATTGCAGTATTGCAGGAAAATTGGTCCAGAATTTGGCTGTGGGAGTTAATCCTCTTTCTTATTTGAAATATTTATCTGTGCCTGATTCTTTTTATTTTTTCCCCCATACATAACCAGGAGATTAGAGAGACTCTTCTTAGTATAAAAAACAAGAAAGCTCGTGGAGATGACGAGATTTCAGCTGAAGTTCTCTTAAAACTTGCCGGAAAGTGCTTTAGATGCCCTCGCTTTTGCAATTAATGATTCCTGGTCTAAAGGAGTTTTTCCTTCATGCCTAAAATCGGCAATAGTGATTCCCTCGCATAAGGGCGGGGATTTCAGTGAGCCCTCGAATATTCGTCCAGTTTCTCTTTTGTCTACGGTCTCCAAGGTTATTGAGAAAGTTGCTAAGAAGAGATTGTGTGAGTATCTTGAGACATTTCATTTACTTACCTTGAATCAGTTCGGATTTCAAAATGCAAAAGGGACGCACGATGCAATTTTTGGTTTTCTCGAGGGTGTCTACACTAACATTAATCACAGAGAAGCGGTGGCAGCGATTTTCTGTGATCTCTCAAAAGCTTTTGATTGTGTCGATCACAGAATATTGCTGTCTAAGCTCGAGTTGTATGGTTTCAGAGGCTCGGCGCTGTTGTGGTTTTCTTCATACCTTTTAGCTCGAAGCCAATCTGCAACTACTTCCGAAAGGTGATCTTCGTCATTGAGCATAAATTGTGGGGTTCCGCAAGGGTCTGTTTTGGGTCCTCTCTTGATGGTCTTGTGAAAGTTAACATATCAAGAAAATTTACCTTATTTGCGGACGACACCTCGAGTGTTTGGCATAATAAAGAGATTGCTCAGCTAAGGAAAATTATAACTCACGACTTGCTGGAGATTAAAGGATGGTGTGATTCAAAACGACTTTCCTTCAACTTGACGAAGACTAATGTTGGTTTTAGGTGTGACATGCAGAATTTGCAGTTGTTACAGTGTTACAGTGTTACAATCCTTGACAGCCATGTGACAAGGTTTTTGGGGGTTTTTGTTGATAAAAATTTACGTTTCGAGGATCACATTTTAAATTTAAGCAAGAGAAACTCTCTTCTGGCTGCTTTTCAATCAAAATTGCAAGAAATGAACTTGGAATGGCAGTGACGCGTACCGTTTACTTTGCCTTATTTGAATCGCACCTCAGATATGGTATTCCATTCTGGGGTTTTAGTAGTCAATATCCGTTAAACATCTTGTTTGTGCTGCAGACGAAAGCTGTTCGCTTTATTGCTGGTGTGGGTCTAAGAGAATCCTGCAGACCTCATTTTCTGTCACAAAAAATTCTAACTCTTAGCTCTTTATTTATCCTCAAAACAGCATGTCTAATCTTTAAATACCGAGAAAATATACAGCGTCCTGCAGGTCAACGAACCAACAGAAAGCTTTGGATTTACCTTTGCCAGTGCCTACTTCTGCTTTGACTAAGAATTCTTTGATTTATGAGGGCAGAAAGCTTTTTAACCACTTGACAAGTAGCCTTAGAACAACTGGGTCATTAAAACAATTTAAAAGAAGTCTTAAAAAAGTATTGTTAGGCAAAGCCTACTATAACCTTGCCGAATTTTATGCTGACCCTATTGCCTAATCTGTCTGTTTGTCTATGTTATCTATCTTATGTTCTTTTTTCAGCTGTACTGTTTTGCACATACTGGTATTTACTATGTTTGTATTTTATATTGTTTAACTTGTTTAATGTTTTAAGATTTTTTTGTATACTATTAGACTTTATATTATTTTACAGTATGCTTTGTCAATAGAAATCGCATTTCCTCGATAATAAAGTATTTTGAGTTTGAGTTTAGTGTTGGCAAATAACCGGTCATTTATGGCTCGAGTAATTTTTAGAAACTTTGGAAAGTATGTCTAAAGAAGATTACTTTTATCTTAAGCCTTAAGTTGATACCAAACAGAGTTGATCTGTTATATAAAAAGCTATTTAATACTTTTTGAATTTAACAGTCAATTATAACTATGCCACTTAAAAGATAAATGAACGTACATTTTAAGTCATTTATGCAGTCATATTCCAAAACCATTTAATCGGCCACTTACACACTTACCAAGGTAAATGACCCGCTATTTTAGGCTATTTATGTAGTTATTTTCAAAAATTGACAAAATTCTTTTTATTAAAAATGACTGGTCATTTAAGATCGTAGGTCATTTATGGAAAGTGACTGAAGTGCAGGGTTGCCAGACGTTCCGCCTTAGGGGGGACAGTCCAGCTTTTTGGTAATAGGTCCCGCTTATTTCCAAAGACATCTGTACAATACAGTAAACCGAGATTATTCATGATATTTTTTTCAGGCTGCTTGAAAAGACGTGGCAAAATCTTTAATCATCTTCTGGTCAAACATCAAGTGAAACATGATTGGTTTCGGGAGGTCGAACGCTTGTTAAAAATAAAATATAAAATCCAGACGCACCCTCGAATTTTAAATCTGAATGCACCATCTTGTAGAGGAGGAAAATTGGCTATAATAACGTAAAATTTAAATTTAATTAACCCCGTTTCTTTTACGGTTTTTGACATATCAATATGCTGTCCCTTTTAATTTCTAACACCCTGTATGAATTGGAAGAACGGTACTACGGTAAGGAAAAAAAAATCTGTTCAAGTGACGCCTAACACTATTTTTTTAATACTGATAAATATTCCAGTTTTTTAATGTTAGATGATAGGTAGGTACTACACTAATGCAGAATTCGGCATAAAACGATGAATTTTAAATGGCCAGCAGATTACATCCACTGATATTTCAAAGTTCAAAATCTTACAATACTGGACCTTTACGTAGAAACACACAGATTAGATAAATTTCGAACAAGTTGTTCATTAACTCTTTCCCGTGATTATTAATAATAGATCGGCAAGGTCACGGTCACTCCAGTTTATTTATTTTTTGCTTTCTCTCTCTTCTTCCCACAATCGCATCTAGTGAAAGCATTTCCATATCTTATCAAAAATAATTCCTTCTAAGTTACATTTCACCTTGTATATAAATAAGTTTCGATATTTCCAGTTACCTCCTGTTGCCATGCAGTCTAGCCGCTAGGTAAGTCTATACCTACCTATTACAGTAAATTGCTTTTTCCCGATGACATAATTTCATTATCATCGCAAATATTTATATCGTTCGTGCAATGTAAACATCGATGGATGGGTAAACGGATTTTTAATTTTCCTGCATATTACATTATACAGAAATAGCTTTATTTGGTTATTAGCTATGCTTTTTTATTTTAGGGCATGCTTCAGGAAATATAGTAATACGGGCAATATTATTGTCGAATCAGCCACATTGCTAACCTATATTTGATAAGAAATAATTAATATCACTTGGCATTCAAGAACAATTAGTCATTTTTCCTTTTACAGAGAATAAACCATGATATTCTAGATAGTTTTTTGAAATTCCCGGAATTCGGGTCGATTATGTTTATCGGTAAAACAGGTACCTCAAGCATTCCGAGTAGAACCGAATGTTGAAGGTTGCCTAGCCTGGGAAACGAGCGAAGAGTGAAGACTAAAAAGAGTTGTCAGTTGTCACAAAATGTGAAGTTCCGCGGATGTTCCAGTTTCTCAGCCAAAGACAAAGACCGTTTTGAGGGAATCGTCTATTTTATCCAAAAAATGATGGTAATTTTACTAAAGGACCCCATCGAAAGAACTTAAAACGAAGCGACCCGAGTTTTCAAAACGGATAAATGGTTTTGTAGTACGCGTGTTCGGAAATGGAAAGCAAAAAAATGTGATTGTGTTATCGCACACTGAAAAAGGATTTTCGTGATTTTTAGATGAAGTAGCTCCAAACCCAGTGCTTAGGAACTTGTTTCCGATTTATCCCGTATTTTGTCACTGTTAATCTGTGATCCGATTTGCTTATTTACCTTTGTGCAATTTTTTCATGTTACCGACGTCTCTGCACTCACGGCAAGCTCTGTTCGCGGAGTTTCAGCACTTTCGGAACTTTCCAAAATTTTTATGGGTCTCTGTGTCAGCTGCAGAAAATCCAAAGATAGATTTAAAGGTAAGTTAATTTCCCGTGTGAATTTTGCCAGTTGCTCAAATTGTCCCAATTCCAAAAAAACTCCACCTAAAAGTATTTGCTAATAATAATAATATTATTATTGCTGTTGATAACAACTTTTTGGCTTGGCAAAAAAATTGTCTGTCTGGTTTTTACTAAAAACGGGGGGGATGAGGGTAAAATTTTTAATCAGTAGAAAATTTTTACATTTTGTTGGTACCTTTAAACATATTACTACTCTACAGGGTCTTCCAACAAATTCAAAATAGCCTATCGATTTATTTTAGCTTGGAAAATTTGAAAATTTTGACAAAAAAAACAATTGAATGAGAAACAAAAGACTTACGCCAAGAATGTTGCGTTTTTTAAATGGAACACCCTATATATTATTACATTTTTGGATTCTATGGTCAATGCTAAGTGTTTTTAATTCCTATATGTCTATCTTCAACTGTTTTTGATTTATTGTTTTTGAAAATTGACATTTTTGTTTTTTGAGTCGTCATAGCACCTCAAGTTTGGACCTAGATCGTAATAACTTTCACATTACTATCTTAGTTTTTGATAAGCTATCTTATGATTTTTTGGTTTTTTTTGTTTGACTGGCATCATAAGATATTTTATCAAAAACTAAGATAAGAATGTGAAAGTCATTTTACTCTAGGTCCAATTGTTCAAGAGCTATGACGGCTTAAAGAAGCAAAGTTGTATGATATTGTTAATAACGCCATTGAAAAATATGTACCCCAAAAATATAACCAGTAATAAATATCCTAAGTGGTATAGGTATGGAATTAAAAAAACTTTATAAGAAATATAGATGTACATGTCAACATTCTGATTATTTAGCTTATTCAAAAGTAAGACAAGAAACAAAATACCTAATAGAGTTATGCTATCTAATCTATATATTAAACAGACAAACGATTCTTACAAATATCAAGTATTTTTGGTCAAATGTCAACTCTTGGTATTCCAAAGGTCCTCGAGTACAATGATACATGAGTGGAAACTCAAAGGACATTGTTCATTTTCATAAATTTGGAGACATTTCTGAGGTTCTGGACAACTCACTTCAACATGTGTTTACACCTAGAGTAGTTGGAAATAAGATGGCATCCCTAGACATAAGTAAAACTGCTGGACCCGATGGTATACCTCCAATATTCTATAAGAAGTGCTCCAATAACTTATGTGATCCTTTGTGTCAAATATTTCCACATTACTTCAGGGAAATTTTTGACTGTTGGGAAATGGTCATCATTATTTCCTGTTTATAAATCTGGTTCAAGAGGTGATATCAAGAACTGTAGGGGGATATCTTTGATATTGATTGTTGCAAAAATGTTTGAAGCAATTACAGAAATTACATTGTACCAGAGCAACATGTTTTTTTCCAAGGTAGGTCTACAACAACAAATCTTGCTATCTATCAGAACTTCTTAAGTATCAATATAGAAAAGGGATACCAGGTTGATGTCATTTACACAGACATATCAAAAGCCTTTAACAGTGTTCATCATGATCTCCTACTCTAGTTTTATTTTATTTGGTTTCTTTGAGGACTTCCATTAAATTCATATTAGTAGAATGTCCAACAGTACTGTTGTCAATATAAAGAGATTCTGTTTGGGCAAAAATGCGGCTGAGTGACCTTAAGACAATCTGTGCAGAGACTTTGTTCCTTAGACCATGATTCCTTCCTTTGACATAAAAAATGCCTAACAATCTGGTTATCAACATGCACAAACATGAAAATTAATTTTGTTTTTCATTTCCAATATTTCATAAATATTTTCATCAGAAGTTTTTATGTTTTGGGAATGGAAAGTGGCATCAATTTGAAGTTATCCAGGTTTTTCTTAAATTTATTTTTGTCTCTTTAAAATACTATGGAAAAGGAGGTGAACAGGTGATTTAAGAGTTGTTTTGTAGAATATTGCAAAAATACATCGGAAATCTCACCAGAAAAAAGTTGCCTTTGTTCCTAGGGAAGGTGATAAAAGAAAATTGTGGTTTGAAGCAATTAGAAGAGAATTTTCAAATAGCAAAACTTGTTTTCAATATTGTCAGGATCATTTTAACATGAGTTCCAGAATTTTAGTATTTTTATGTATGCAGTAAATTAGTTTCATTTCTTCTAAATTGTTTCCAATTTGAAGTACTTTTCTTTTTTTAAATATTTAATATGCAGGAATAAAAAAAATCAGAACTGAAAATTATTTTTAGGTTTGTTTGTTAGTTTTTGTAATTTATACTTTAAGGTAGTACTCCCTTAATATAATTTTAAATATGTTAGGTCACAAAACTATTATATAGAATAGAAATATATTACATCACATTATAGAATTCTGCATGGCAGGATCTGTAAAAAATAATGTGTGAAAAACTTTGCTATAAAAATAAATACATCAAAACATATATTTGTTGATTTGAAATTACAAGAATTCTTCAGTTATTTACGAATGCTTTTAAAATGAGACAACTCGATAGGTGAGTCTAAAAATATATTCTCTATTTAAGTGATCTACATTTTGCCACTTATCCAGTTTGTTGTAATTGAATTTCTATTAAAGCAAATGGTTTAAACAGGGTACTTAATTAACACTTTTACATGGTTTTAAGATCTACTTATTTTTAAATTATTTTGACTACACCTCTGCCAATTATTTCACCATTATTAAACTTTAAGGTCTTAACTTAATCAGGTCGGGTGCCATAGGTAGAAAATAAGTAGGTAGTAGTGAATAAAAAGGCCATAAAAATTCACACATTTTTTTATTTATTTATTATAATAGCTTAATCAAACATATAAAAAACAAATTAACAAAAACAGATAGAAAAATCAAATGACAATTAATGAAAGACTTGAGTTTGAAGCTGAGAAACAAGATTATCAATATTGGGGTCAATATTTATTTATTTAGTTTTATAAATTAACATCTGTAAGCTGAGTAAGATGCTTATTTTCTGTGGAAAAACTTGTGGGCACTACTAGAACTGATATAAACCATAACCTTGTGAATGATGCTAATCCCCAAATTTCCTTGTTCCACTATTGAGTAGTGAAGTCTTAGATATAATTAGATCGATTGGTAAAAAAAAACTTGTGGTGTAGATGAAATTCCTTGCCATCTTATTAGTGAATGTGCCCAAACTATAGTAAACCCATTGACTTACTTAATAAATAAATCCTTCGAACATGGATAGTTTCCAAAGGAACTTAAGAGTGCTGTAATCGTCTCAATTCACAAAAAGTTGATATATTATGTATTGAAAATTACAGACCAATTGCTCTGTTATCTGTATTTTCTAAGATATTTGAATAGGCCTTTAGAAAGAAAGAAAGAAAGAAATCCTATTATTTCTACAGACATAACAAATACAAAGAGAGAAAAAAAAATACATCTGAGAAATACGTCATTAAAAGTGGTAGTCTGTTTTATAAAATTGTCAAGCTATGGTATCAACAAATATATAAACAAAGACATACATAAAAAAAGAAAACAGACAATATTTAGCTTAAACAAAACATTAAAACACTTAATGAATATGAATATGCAGTTGCTACAATGAGATCAAGTCTACAATATAGTAACAACTCAACACACTAATTTCCAAAGTTCAAGAACTCTGGGATAGAATAAGGTTCTACCAAACACAGATGCTCTTTTAAGTTATAGAGAAATTTTCTTTTATCATCAACGATAGATTTAATGTTGCATGGTAGACTATTAAATAGTTTAATACTACTATACAATGTACCCTTTTCATACAAAGTTGTTTGATGTTTAGGGTAGTTATAATTTAGAGATCTAGTGCTGTAGCTGTGGTTCTTAACCAGCTCATTGAAAGTACCAGGATTGCTAGAGAGAAATTTCATACACTCATATATATATATATACACCACATATAGTCAAAATTTTGTTTTCTCAGAATACACTACGGCATGAGTCCTTAAAGCCCATCTTAAACCAAATTCTCATTATTCTCTTTTGACATCTAAATATTATATCCATATCTGATGTTCCTCCCCATATCACAATGCCAAACTTAGCCAAAGAGTGGAAATTAGCAAAGTAAACCGTCCTAAGGACATCTGAGTTAACACTTTTTGATAGAATTCTAAAAGCATATGTAACAGAAGAAAGTCTCCCTGAAAGGTATACGACATGGTGACTCCGGCTCAGTTTATGATTTATGACAACTCCCAGAAATTTAGTAGAGAATCCCAATTGAACTATCTCATTCTCCAGCATCATCTGGTTGGGAAGCTCCCTAACACCGCCACTAAAAACCATATATTCTGTCTTATTATTGTTAAGAATCAACTTATTTTCATTAAAGTAGCTTTTGGCACGATTTACTATATTTTTACTTTTTTCTTGAACTGCTTCAAAAGATTTGCCTGTAACCAGAATATTTGTGTCATCAGCAAAGCACAAAATTGTTTCAGTGTTTTCATTGAGAGCAATATGGTTAAGATCATTAACAAATATTATGAATAATAGTGGTCCGAGGACACTACCCTGTGGCACACCAACAGTCAAGCTCATTGGCTCTGATCTTACTGATCCAGGAGAACCGCTTAGCTCCACGGATTGCTGCCTATTTGACAGATACATAGCAAACCATTCCAGTGATTCCCCCCGTATCCCATATCTGTACAGCTTGTCTAACAGTATGCTGTGATCAATGCAATCAAAAGCACGAGAGAGGTCCAAAAAAATTCCTGTTGAGAACAAAATCTGTAAACTGAAAGAGAGCAGTTTCTATTGAGTGATTTTGCAAATAAGCATGCTGGTGACATGAAAATAAATTACAACTGACAAAAAAGTTACGAAGGCGTATATTCATTGCATATTCAAATAATTTTGAAAAGCATGTAAGCAAACTTATTGGTCTGTAGTTGTTAAAATCTTTTTTGTCCCCTTTCTTGTAAATAGGTTTTACAATTGCATGCTTTAAGCCATCAGGAAATATACCACTTGAAAATGACAAATTTATTAAAAAACTCAGAGGCTTGCAGATATAATTCGCACAATGTTTTAACACTGAGCTTGGTATCTCATCCTCTCCAGTGCTCTTTTTGTTCTGTAGTTTAGATATTAAGGTCAGTATTTCCTCTGGTGTTGTTGGGATTATAAAAATGATCTCCTATTAAAAGGTATGGAGGACGTAAAACCCCCATCTACACCCATTTCACTGTGTTGTGATAACAGCGATTTTGCAATATTTACGAGGAAAGTATTCAAGTTATTTGAACAATCTTCTAGATTTTCTGTCATGCAGAAATCTGAGCCCTTCCCAGAACCTGTTACCTCATTGATGACCTGCCACATAGCCCTTGATTTATTCAATGACTTCTCAATTTTATTCTCATAGTATGTTCTTTTAGTGTTCTGCAGAGCCTGGTTATATAATATATTGAAATAATTGAACATTGACTTGAAATTTGGATCCTTTAGAGCCATTGTTTGATATAGGGTCAATTGATTTTTTAATTCAGCAATATCAGGTTTATTATATAAAAATTTTTCTTTTGAACTATATTTAACTATAATTCTGGGGAAACACGTATCAAAATAAAACCGAAAGATACTATAAAAAGAATCATAGGCCTCATTGATGTTTGAAGCAACAAAAACGTCTTCCCAGCTTTCCTGACTTATCCTTGCATAAAACTGTAACATGTTGTCCTGGCCAATATCTCTTTTAATAATTTTGGGCATATTTATAGTTACGCTTAAGTTACAAGCCAATATTTGACCACAATGATCTGATAAATTTGTTTCGACTACACGACTCTGCCAATGACCATTAAAATTTGTAATAATATTGTCTAAGCAAGACTGGGTATTTTCAGTTATTCTAGTAAAATCTTTTATTGTAGCAACTGCATTATAGCTAAAAAGTAAATTACAGAGCTCTGACTGAGCTGTTGAATTTCTTAGAAGATCAATGTTAATATCACCGGCAATAAAATATATGTTATTTGCAATATGCAAGACATTCAAAAGCAAAGTCATTTTTCCTAAGAAGCTCTTAATATCACCAGTAGGAGGACGATAAATGGCTACTACCTGACATTTAAGATTATCTAGTATACACTCCACACCCGAACATTCAAAAACACATTCTTCAGCCAAATCTTCAACCTCCTTAATTGATAGACTAGTAAGCTTCCTTGACTCTTTCAACATTTTATCGTGCCGCCAATCTGGATTCAGGATTGGTCATTCAACTACAGATGCCATCTTGGAGTTTCTACCTGAAAATCTTGGATAACTTTGACAATAAACTAAAATCACTTGGTATATTTTATGATTTCACCAAGGCATTTGACACCATAAACCATACAAAACTTTTAAGTAAACTATCACATTATGGCATAAGAGGATCTGCACTAAACTGGGTTCTTACTTATCAGATCAGTCTCAGTGTGTAGAGGTATCTGATATGGGGAATTCTGTTTTCTCAGATTGGTTGAATGTCAAGTTCGGTGTACCACAGGGTAGTGTACTGAGCCCCATTCTTTCTCTGTTGTTCATAGATGATCTGCCCTTAATTACAAGTAACAGTTTTTAACAATTTCATTGCTGCTTGGTGTTTGGATAATGGTCTTTGCTTGAATACAAGCAAGACAAATATTATGCTTTTTAAACCACTAAGGGTAGCTCAAGATAGGAGTCTACTTATTAAGGATGGATCAGATAGCTTAATTCACCAAAGCACATTGAAGTTCCTTAAACTGACGCTTGACCAACATTTTTCTTGGCAGCCAAAAATGTTGCAGTTCTACAATTAAGATACCATGTGGACTTGCATACCTTAAAAATCTTTTACTATACCTCAGTCAACTCTATTTCTCCTGGCTTGGGGTAATTCTTCCAATATATCAAGAGTACTTTTGAGTCAGAAGAGGATTCTAAGAACAATGTTTCGACTCCCATTTAGAGAGTCTTGCCGGTTAACTTTCAAAATGCAACGTATACTCACTGTTATCAATTTATACATATTGAAGTGCGCATCTAATGGTTTCCAAGACCGTGTCAGCCATCGAGAGTATTATAATCATATAATACAAGACAGATTGGAGCTCTGCCACTGCCCATACCTCACACTTCACGAGTTAAATGCTCAATATTCTATACAGGTAGGAAGATATTCAACCACCTACCAGAGAGTGCGAGAACTTTGAATAATATTAAAACATTTAAATCTTCTCTTAAATGCGTATTACTCAAAAAAGCTTATTATGGCCTTCTGGAATTTTTCAATGATGTATTATGACACTGGATAGACTTCCTCATTCCAAGTTTAGTGTTCTTTATATTTAAGTGTGTATGTATATTTATATTATATTAGTGCTCTTGATGTGTGTTTTTTTTATAACTTGCTGTTTTTGTTTTTTTTTGTAATCTACTTTTACTTACATTTTTTTTTATTGCTTGTTGGTTTATATATTTCTATCTTTGGCTTTGTAACAAGAGTGGCTTTAGAGGAGTAACTGCCCGCCTGGTAAAAACCTACAATGATTTCTATACTAACTGTGATATATTCGGCTGTTCCTTTGCAAATTTTAAAAATATTATCTTAAACACTTAATTTTTTTTTTCCCATTAATTTATTATTGGTATTAACTATGCGGTATCGTTTATATATGTTAATGCATTGTACTTGTTTATGCATATTGGTTCATAATCGTCCAGATTTATAGTATATTGACTAACTGAACTGTTTTGTATGTTTTTGTTTTATATTTAGTTTCTGTTCAAACATTTTATGACGTGTAATACCATTTGGAGTTTGTTGCTCTGTAGTGTATGATTTGATAAATAAATAAATAAATAATATTGTATCTTAAACAATAAAGCAATTTTTGATTTTGACTTGACTTGGCTATAAAACTAGCTTTAACAAGTTTAGATTTGATCTTTGTGAATGGAACATTTGTCGCTGTTTCCCTAAATCGGTAATGAGTTATTTAATTTTATCCTTTCTTAACTGGCCTGTAAGTAAATTATATTGAGCGAAATGCTTGCTGGAGTAATGTCGCTTCATATGGTATTCTTTTAAAACAGTAATTGTTTCATTGCACAACAAACACATAAGTTTACCACTGTGCATGATAAAAAAGTATTCATCAGTCTATTTGTTTTGGAATTGATGACATTCTGTGTCTACTTTCTGCTTTTTTTAAACCAGACATCTTGATAGATTTTTTCTTCTGAGCTGAGTTTGCTTGAATATTTTTCGTGTCTTTTCTTAGCAGTTCTTAAGAAACTGTTTATCTCTTTCTAACGACTATTTCTGACTTGATCTGTGGCATTCCACTGCGTACGCTTAATAAAATTATTTATCAATTTTAATTTTTATGATTAATTTTTAGCTGGATTGGAGCTTTTACAGGGCCAGATCTGGCCTGGGGTTGCTTATATATGGTGTAGAACATATCATTTTCGCATTAAAATGTTCACATAAAACAGAAAAAATATATGTAAATAACTCGGTAAATAACAAAACAAATATAATGGATAAATATGAGCTGTTCAATGAGGCCATTGCCAATCACTTTTTGTGAGATATAAAATTTTAACACTTACTTACCTTTTAATACCCCAATATGTATCTCTTATACATTAAAGACGTGGAAATTTAACAGTTGAAGTTCCAGAATACTCATTTTGATGGCAGGGAAAAAATTAAATTGTGAGAAGTGTAAATGTCCATTAAATAAAAAACAGTATAAAATCGGATGTTCGGGCCCTTGCAAGGGATGGTTTCATATTGAATGTGCAAATATAACAGAATCCGAAGCTAAAATTTTGGAAAAAAATCAAAGTCAATGGAAGTGCAAAAAATCTAAAAATACGAAGAAGAACTCCAGAAAATCTCTTATATACGTTAGCAGAAGCGAGTCAAGCAGTGATTCAAACGAATCTGAAGACAAGAAAAACGAAGAAAATGAAGATATCAAGGAAGTTGTCAAATTAATTAAAGCTCAAACTAAAGAAATACTATTGCTTAAAAATGAGATAAAGGATGTCAAAGAATCTCTACAATTTCTGAGTGATAAATATGAAGAACAACGCAATATCAATGAAACTACCGAAAACATGCTAAAAAAGTCTAAACATGAAACTGAATATCTAAAAAAGGAGGTTTACCACATGAAAGAGGTAATAGAAAGTTATGAATATGAGAAAAGGAAAAATAATGTTGTAATTTCAGGAGTGGCAGATGAAAAAGACATAATTATGAAGGTACTAACTTATGTAACACCTGAAATAAAAATTGAAGATATTGAAGAGATAAGAGCTATACATCCAACAACAAAAAATTCACTAACATTGGTTAAATTAAAGGAAGAAGCCAAAAAAAATTTAATTATGGAGAGGAAAAGAACTTTGCAAATCACCACTATGAAGTGCAATCTCGACAGAGAAGAGACTAAAATTTATATAAACGAAGATCTTTCCAGGTAAACACAGACATTATTTAAAAAGGCAAGGGAATTAAAACAAAAGAACTATAAGTACATCTGGTGTAAGGCTGGAAAAGTATATGTTAGAAGAAATGATGGTTTAAACAAGATTAGAATTAGATCTATTGAACAAATCGAGGATCTAGCAAAAAATGCTAAAGTGGATTAATAAATAAATTTAAAAAAAATTGTTTTCATCAAAGTGTGCTGTTTTAAGTCTATTGTTCTATTTACTTCTTTACAATGGCGAATAAAATAGGGAATTTAAACATCATTTACATAAATATCAGAAGTATCAGAAACAAATTTGAGGAAATAAAAGGACTTTTAAAGAAGCAACCTAGGGAAATACATATTTTAGCATTAGTGGAAACCTGGCTCCAGAATGGTGAAGAAAATTATTACAATCTACCTGGTTATAAAAGTGTACATTCATGTCGAAATGGAAGAGGTGGAGGTGTATCAATATTTGTGAAAAGTAACATAGACAGTAATAAAAAATAACTATGCCACAGAAGACATAAATACAATCGTGTTAGAAACTGCTGTGTCAAACAGTCAATATTGTAGCTTCATATAGAATTTCAAATTTTGACCTCTACATGGATCATCTGGAAGATTTATTCAAAAACCATAAAAACATCATCTTTTGCTCAGACACCAATGTGAATTTGCTCAGTGAAATTAATAATGACACTGCAGCCTATAAACAAACACTGGAGATATATGGAGTAACGATCGTAAATAAACTACATGAAGACTTTGCTACTAGAATTGATCAGCATCATGGTACTAAATCCATAATTGATCATGTACTAACAACAAATAATCAGAACAATGTCGCCTTGGACACTAAAATAAAAGACTGGTCACTGAGTGACCACAAATTAATAGAAATAACAGTGAAAAAATCATCAAAAAAACTACAGTTGTGAAGAAAATAAAAACATTTTTAAATAAAAATAAATATACAAACCTTGTATGTGACAGAATTCAAACAGAAGAAATAAATACATATAAAGATCTAATTAACTTCCTTCAAAAAACGAAAAAAGAATGCACATATAAGAAAACCATTAAGGCAAATAATGCAAGTTATGAGTGGATAAACACAAATATTATACAAAAGTTGGATGAGAAGGAAAGAAAATATATTAAAATGATAAAAAACCCAGAAAATATGGAATATAAGCAGGAGTTCAAAAGGTATAAAAACCATGTTAACAAAGTAATACAATATACAAAAAAGCAGTACTATCATACAAAATTAGAAAAACACAAAAACAATCCACGGAACATATACAAAATTATAGGAGAGGTCCTACAAACCTCTTCTCGACAAGAAACAGGCAACATTAAGTGGAACTTACAGCTTATAAATGAATTCAATGATTTTTACATTAACAACCCTAATACTTCAGATGAATCGAGTTTCCAAAACATATCCCCAATAAATACTAAGATCATATATTTATACCCTGCTACAGTGGGAGAAGTCTCCCAGTTAATTAAAAAAAATGAAATAACCACGGACGACATCAAAGTGGCAGAATCATACTTGACTCCCACAATAACTAAATTAATTAACAAAATGCTAGAACAGGGGATATTTCCAGAAGAACTAAAAACAGCACAAATAACACCAATATACAAAAAAGGAGATAAAAAACTGACAGAAAATTATCGACCCATCTCTCTGCTTTCGACATTTAGCAAAATATGTGAGAAGATCATAAAACAGAGGTTAGTTAACTTTATAAACAACACTATAATATATAATTCTAGTCAGTATGGTTACCAGGAAGGAAGCAACACACAAGCGGCTGTTACCGACTTCACAGAAGAGCTTCTCCTTGGGGTGGATAAGGGAAAATACTGTGTTGCCATCTTTATAGACTACTCTAAAGCTTTTGATAGTGTTGTTTTTGACATTCTTTTAAAAAAACTAGAAATAATGGGAATAAGGGGTAAAGCGTTACAGCTAATAGAAAGTTTCTTGAAAGGAAGAAAGCAATATGTACAATTAGGGGACGTAAAGAGTGAAATTCAAGAAACAAAGAAAGGTGTACCACAAGGTACAGTGCTAGGTCCGATACTCTACAACCTCTACGTACATGACCTACAAAATGTCAAGCTCAATGCTAAGTATTATTCATATGCAGATGATACGGTCTTGCTCTATGCAGGTTCGCAACTAGATGAAATATCAAACAAAATAAACCAAGATTTGAAAAAATTTGTAAAATGGACAAAAGCTAATAGTTTGCATATTAACAAGGGTAAGACCGTGTATATGCTCTTTAAACACAAGAACAAAGCAAAGGAAAACTTAGGAATAAAGTTGGATAACCATAGCTTACAGGAAGTGTCATCATATAAATATCTGGGTCTACATATTGAAAGTGAATTAAATTGGGAAACACACATTAAAGCTATCGAAAATAAAGTAATTCCAATGATTGGTGCATTAAGACGGTGTGGAAGAGAACTGAATACTAAAACAAAACAGTTAGTATATCATTCCTATGTAGAATCACGTTTGCGTTATTTAATAACTACTTGGGCATGTGCAAATAAAACTCTAATGTGTAAAATACAAAGAACACAAAATAAGTGTATAAAATCTTTATTTAATTTTCAAAGACTGTATTCAACAAAGCAACTATACAAAGACACCTTACTACTAACTATAAATCAAATAAAAATCATAGAACAGTGCAAATTAATATATCGTATAAAATATAACCTGCAAAAAAGCCAAATAAAATTTAAATATAACTTTGAACTACATGATTCATACATATTGACAATTTTAAATCCAATTCAGCGAAAAATAGTACTATAAACATGAGTGTCAATTTATTTAATCGACTACCACAAAACATTGCGATTATACCTGGTTATAATAAATTTAAAAATTATCTCTCAAAATATGTCCGTGAGAACTACATATAAAAAGAAATGTGTTGTAAATTAAGTGATATTATTCTTTTTTTTTTCCTTAAAACTGCCAAAGACTGAAAGATGCTACTTTGAGTTCCTATTCAAATTAAGCTACAAATTCAAGAGAAGCGCGGCATCAGTGAAAACTGTTTAGCGCTTGCAGAATTATTTTTCAATTTGTATAAAATTTAAAATAAATTAAACTTTGTAATAAGTAGGCATAAGTTTATGTACTTGTTGGAAAATAAATAAATAAATAAAAGGCCAGAATTTGAACCTTTCACTTGCTATCCCCAGAACAACCTTAGTGAAACTTTAAGTTTTTGTGAAAGTGAAAAAATGTACAGGCACCTCTGACAAATATTTAGAAAAATAGAATCTTTAACCTGGAAGAATTTTACAATGATAATTTGAGAAAGTACCATATATTTTTTTCGTTACTCATGTATTTTAAGTTCTGTGACTAAAATCTGTAATTAACTTTGTGTCTTGTATGTTATTATCTATTTAGTGATAGATTTTATTTTGGCTATATTAATAAATTTTTGTATATATAGTTACTTAGTTTATAGTCGAGTTTATAATATATGTTTATTTATATTATTTTTCCAATGACTAAACCCTAATATTTTTATTTTTATAGGACTGTAAGTTCTTTTGACAATAAAGTATATTTGAGTTTAATTTTAAAGACAGACTGACACTTGGAAGTTTGCTGAAAATTTTAATTACTGAGTATTAAACATTTGTGTATAAGAGCACATTGCAAATCAAATCAGCTCAAAATAGTTGCACATTGAAGTAAGTATTGTGTTTATGTATAAATTAATTGTGAATCTTCTTGATGACATTGAGTTTTTAGAGCAGCTTTGCTATCTGTAATAGTAGATCTGCAAATAAGTTTTATATTATATTGCACCTAGAACTAATCTTTTTAAGAAGAAAGAGATCACCATAAAAAACCCTAAATATTTTATAATATTAATAATAATTTCTTATGGGATGTAATGTCATATAAACTTTCAGAAGTGTTATAAAACTATACAAGCTATTCATATATATATTATACAGTGTGTCCCAGATTTGCTTCTCTATACAGGGATCTCGGCTTCTATTATACCTACAGCAAAGGTTAAATTGGGAAAGTTTTAGAGGAACTTTATTGCATTCGATATCCAACTTCAGATTTACGATCGATCAATTATTTTTAGAAATATCGGGGAAAAAACGAAAACGGCGGATTTCGTTTTTGGCCAGGATATCCAGAACGGTAAATTTGACAGCTGCCAAAATGTAACATTATTCGGACACATTTTTAAGACAAACAAGATGGCGTATACGACACGTCTTTATTGCTTTTTGTTAACCCGCAACCCGCCTCAACTTTTATTTTTCTTATGGCCGCCATATTGAATTTTTCGATTTTTGGAAAGAGCCTAAAATTTCCAGTCATATCTCACAAGTGCATTAACGATTTTAGTATCATCGAAATATTACACTTCGTAAAGTTAGGTTTCAGTTTTTTCTAAGGAGGCCATGATTTAAAGTAATGTTAGCTCTCAATGCTTTTCTAAGGAAGCTATGATTTATCTGTAACAAAATTGGATTTTGACTTTAACATTAAGTTAAATAGTTGAAAGTATAAAAGCTGTGTTTTAATAAGTAGTAGGTATGCTTTTATCCCAATAAAATCATAAATCTGACACATAAATTGTCAAAACCTATAGAAAATTGCTGGCATTCCGTATTCAAATGAAGAAAAGGTTGCCATGTTAGTTCTGTACTTTCAATCATACAGAAACTCCGACGTTACCTCAGCAAGGTATTTGACCGAATGATGGCAGCCTCATAAAACCCAATTCAGGAAAATCTTAGTTAATTTAATTAACCATGGTGCCTTCGAACAACCTAGAAGCGGATACAATAATAACAATGAAAATCGAGACAGAAACATTTTCCAAGCTATCAATGAAAACCCTAGTGCATCGGTAAGAACTGTAGAACAGGAAACTAATGTGCCAAAATCAACAGTACAGAGAGTTTTAAAAAAGAATAAGTATCATCCATACAAACCCATAATAGTACAAGGACTTAAGGAAACTGATTTTCCAAGACGACTACAGTTATGTGAGTGGTATGAGATGTAATGAAAATCCTCATTTTGTAAATCATGTCTTGTAGTCCAATGAGAGCAGGTTCACGAATTGTGGAGTCTAATAGGCACAGTCATCATCATTGGGCTGTGCAAAATTCTCACGAAGTGGCAGAGAGACGTCTACAGATCAGATTTGGAAGTAACGTTTGGTGTGGGATGATTGGTAAGTTAATCTAACCAATCTTTTTTAAATAGGCACCAAATGATAATCTTTTTTTTTTCATTTAGTTCTTTAATGATCCTAAAAGAGTATAATCTAATAAAAAAAGGTAAAACGTTCTACTCTAGTTAGTCAACTTACTTTTTTGATATTGTATTACATTTTTATTCAATCATTTTGTATCGTAGTTTCGAAGAACCTATAAAAATAGAATTGGGTTCTATAAATTTATTAACACTTTATGTAAATTTTCTACAGATTAGCTAACTCTCTAAAACTATTTTGATTGTCTGAATTTAATGATTTATTATTACCTGGGAAGCCTAGTTCTTGCGTTATGAAAAAAATACCATATTAATCAAATGTCGAATTATTTTTCGATTTTCATTATGATTTATAAAAAGGCGTTCAGCTGTATTTTCAAATAATTTAAATTTTAAAGCGCAAGGGGTTTATTCTTTTGATATTTTATGTTTTATTAATGCACGGTGTACTTCATTTAAGATTATTATATCACTGAAATAAATTGGTTTAGTATTCCCGAAATTAATATGCAATACCAACAAAATAATTTATTACGGCTACTACTGCCCGCTAACCAAATATGTTTTTCTTTTTCATAATAAAGCTGAATAGGTTTCAACTGTATACAAGCTCATTCATTACGGGATGTTTCGATAATTATTTATGGAAAGAAAATATCTGCTTTTTAATAAAGATAATTTTCCCTTTATACTTTATAGTTACCTGGCCGACCCTGCCGCCCTTGACTGTTGGGCACCTATTTATAAATTATTAATCATTTCAGGAAATCGTCTTATTTGACCATTTTTATTTGACTACAACCTATATGGGCAGAGGTACCTAGGGCTTTTGCGAAACCAGGTTGTACGAGACATACGAGCTATTCTAATGAAAGATGAATTAAGAAGAACTTGATTTCAAAAAGACGGATGTCTGGCTCACAATACCATTCAAGTCAGGAACTTTTTAAGAGAGCAGTTTGACGAAAGAATAATTTCTTTAAATGGTCCAATATCTTGGCCTCCTAGATCCCCCGACCTGTCACCCTTCGATTTTAACTTCTGGGGTCACACGAAGAATGAAATCTATGAATTTGATCCCCCCGTGACCATAGAAATTTTGAGACAAAGAGTTGTGGACACATTTAGAAATATTAACCGAAATACACTTACCAAGTTGTACGAAAAACAGTCACCAATTGTCAAAAATGTCTCGATGCAAATGAACGTCATTTTGCAGATTTGTAAATTAATGTTACCACTTACAAAGTAGTTAAAGCTCATTTAGATTTTTTAAGTCGTTATTTACATTTATAATAATAATAATAATAATAATATTTATTGTCTAACAGGAAACCCAATTACAAGACAAATTAGCTTAATATATATAGTTTACATCATTATTAACATAAGTACATTATACAATTGAAACTAAATAAGTGTCACAAAACCAAATTCAAACTAGTCTTGGTATAATTACAAAATAAATGGAACAATAATTGCGTAACAATCACCCCAAAGCCCAGCCAAAGATAATTATTTAACAATAATGCATATGTAAATACTCAACAACTTTCTTTCTAAATTTACTGAAGGTTAGGCCGTGAATGTTAATGTCGATCTCTGCAGAAATAGAATTAAAATACTGACATGCCCGAAACAGTGTGGCTTTGTGCTCTCCATAATTTCGATAGAGTGGAAGATAGAAATATGTCGTAGTTCTCATATACCGTTGGGGTACATGAAAGTTAAGTTTCTGCAGAAGGGAACTGCAGTCGATCTGGTTATTGGCCAACCTAAATAAAAAAGTTAAAGAAGCATAAGCCCTTCTACCAGATAGGGACACAAATCCAAACCTTTGAAGCAGGGCTGAGTGATCAAACCCTCGAGCAGGATACACTCCATCCAACCTATATGCCAAGTGTTTTAAGAATTTTCGTTGCACATATTCAATTTGGTTTATTTGCACCATGTATATAGGTGACCACACTATAGAGGCGTATTCTAGTGTGGACCGAACAAGTGCATTGTACAACGTTATAACACATTCACTGTCAGTGAATTTTCTGGTTGTGCGAATGAGAAAGCCAAGAGTTTTCAATGCAGATTGCGTTATCTCCTCAGTATGACCATTGAACGACAAGGTCCTGTCAACAACTACTCCTAGATCCCTAACCCATTCACAGTTAGGTAGGACATTATTGGAAATACTATACTGAAACAGAATTTGATTATGCTTTCGGGTGAGTGTCATCTTCTTACATTTTTGTACATTTAAGGGAAGCTTGTTTGTGCTACACCAATCAGTAATAATTTTCAGATCATTCTGAAGTTCCTCGCAATGAGCCGTGGAACGTACCACCCTGTAGACCTTCATATCGTCCGCGAATAAGATGGTCTTGCTAGAAATTCCCATTGCAATATCATTGATGAAAATGGAGAAAATTAACGGCGCTAGATTACTCCCCTGGGGGGCCCCACTTGTAGCAGAGAATTTACCTGATTGATACCCATTATATTCTACGAATAGTTGACGGTTTTTTAAGTATGATCGAAAAAAAGAAATAAGGTTGCCGTCGAAGCCGATATCCTGCATTTTGGTTAGTACAATTTTGTGGTCTATTTTATCGAACGCTTTAGAGAAGTCTGTGTATACTACATCAACTTGAAGACCCTCATCTAAAGCATCATATACGTCCTGAAGGAAGCTAGCTAGGTTTGTGACGGTTGAACGTTGGTGGAAGAACCCATGTTGTTCCGGGATAATAACAGATTTAAGTTGAAAAAACAATTTATTATATACAGCCTTCTCAAGAACCTTTGCAAAGTTTGGGATGGTTGAAACAGGGCGGTAGTTTGATATTGACATTTTTTCCCCTGATTTGAAAATGGGACAAATTTTTGATATTTTCCAGATCTCGGGAAAGCTGTTGGTTTTTAAGGATAAATTAAAAATTGTTGTAAGTGGTAAGGCAAGTGCATGAGCACAATCCTTTAAAATAAATGAAGGAATATTGTCGTGGCCAGATGTTAGTTTTGGCTTAAGAGATTTTAGCGCGTTTGTGACATCTTCTACAACCAAAGTTCCTAGTTTTATTAAGTTGCTATTATTTTGAGGTGCTATTGGGGTTGTGGAATTCTGATCCGTGGTACTATAGGGGGAATACACACTCTTAAAAAAGTAACAGTGAACAGTAAAAATCATAAGCAACAACACTCTGTTTTTATAAGGCCAGTAACCCCAGATGATATTAAGATCATAATACAAAAATTAAAGAACAAAAAAACCGAGGATATCTACTCAGTTAACTCCCTTGTTGTTAGGGCATGCAGTCGGTATATCACTGAACCCCTCACACAATAAATGCCTGCTTGCTTGAAGGGCTATTATATCATTCCTATATACAAAAAAGGGGATTACAATGATATGAGTAACTATAGGCAAATATCAATTCTACCCATTTTCTCTAAAATTTTCGAAGTCATTATGTGTGAGAGTGTATTTTCTTTCTTTGATCAACATAGCATTTTTTCAAATGGTCAATATGGTTTCCGTGGGGGCCTGTCTACATCTGATGCAATGTGTAGGCTGTCAGAGTATGTGTGGGAATCTTTTGAAGCGGGTCTTGATAGTGAATGCTTGTTGACAGACATCACCTCTGCCTTCGACTGTGTCGACCACAGCATTCTGCAAAAATGGAGCACTATGTTTAGGATAACTCTGGACCTATTTAAGTCTTACCTTATAGAAGTTTTCCCTGAGCTCATCCTTACAAATAAAGAGAGGTGTACCTCACAGGATTTCATTAATGTATATATTAGTCAGTGTTTGACCTTGCTCTACGCATGATGCCAGTTTTATTATAAGATTTAGAGATCATATTCTGTCTGATGTATCTCGGAGGAAGTTTGATGAGGCTAGATTGTGGTTTGCTACAAATAAGCTCCTATTAAATGAGTCTAAAACATTAGACATGAAGTTCAGATTAACCGGTGGTAGAGCTGATGTGTCTCTGAAGTTTTTGGGTTTGAAGCTGGATCCTGCTTTATCTTGGAATGAACATATTAATACTCTCTGTAATAGACTCTTCTTGCCTATATGCACTTTTCTGGTCAACATGCTGCTTTGAATTTCAACAAATAGCTATATCAGCGCACACTAACCTGCTGAGAGTATATACAAAAACAGTTTCCACAGAGAGTTAAATCTTTTTCTTCATAAAATTATTATATCTTAGGTACACATATATCAAACATAATCATATGTTCACCATAAAAACTCTGAACACACCATTCATTCAGACATTTCATGACCATGAAAAGCCCAATCATGAATTAATATAAGTTAAAACCACAATTAACAGGCTTTCATAAAATAACACTATTGGCATAGCTCTGAAATTATCTAGTTTGGTTACTTGCTTTCTAATTTGAGAGTGAATATTTAAAGTTGGATGATAGACATCTTCTTTTACCATTGACATTCACTGATTTTTAAAGTGCCAATAACCAGAGAATTATACTGATTGTATCAACTTGTGTTGTGTAAGATTTAAAAAATCCATAAATTCATATACAGCATCAATCTTTTGTATTATGAAGTTCAATGTTTTAAGCTCTAAAATGGATATTATGTTAAGTATTTCTTTTATGTAGAATTACAAAGTTATTATTGGTTACACACTCTATCTATGATATATATATTTGTGCCTGTAAGACTCCACAAACTGTATTATTATTATTATTATTATTATTATTAAAAAGTGGGCAAAGGAGTCAAATGTTCTGCTCAGAGGTACATTTCTTTAATATATACACTATTTACACATGCTTTGGTTTTTATTGCACTTTTATAGTTAGCGTTTTAGAAAACTGTCTAGTCTGTTTTTAAATATTCACAAAAACGTGTCCTGGGCAAGCTATTCCATTGGGACCACACAGAGATTAACTATATATTGAGAGTCTTACACCTCTCTGAACTTTTAGGCAATGTCCCCTTAAATTGGTATTAGTGTTTCGATGGAAAAAATCATCTCACAAAAGTGTGGCCATGTATTACTTTATAGCATTCTATTATTCCTGAAAAGAGATTCCTCCTAATATCAACAATAATAACCTCTCTTCGTAAGGAAGATTCCTTAGGGTTGGTGGGATCTTAAATTTACGCTTCTATATCCTTGCGAAATTATTATATTTAAAATTGTACACATATATGCTTGTAGCATTTCATTACATTCACCAATGCAAAAATACCAGCATGTTGGCATTTTACCACCTTTGCCACCTGACTCTCCCATTTCAAGCATTCCGATCATGAATTAATATAAGTTCATAGACGGAAATTAAAGTTAGTGCCATTAATGCTGTAAATTTTTATTATATATGCAGTGTTGTACATTTGTCGGTGTTAAGACGTAACAACCAGTCATTTGTCCAACTTTCCAGCTTCTAATTTGAGATAATATGCTTAAAGTTGGATCACAGAAGATTTTTGTTTACTAAACATTGACATTCACATTGCACATCATTTTCTCAATAGATGTCTGACACATATACCAAGAACAGCAGGTTATTATAACCCTGAGGCACACCACTTAGCACTTTGTAGTTTGTGTTGTGTAAGATTTAAAAAATCCATGTCCAACCAGTCATGTACTGCATCCACTCCAGCAGTTTTCCTCTCACGCCATAGTGCTGCAATTTTGAAATTAGTCTTGCAAATGGCACTGTGTCAAAGGCTTTTTCAAAGTCCAGATATATTATGTCTACTGGATATCCAGCATCCTGCGAACAGTTCAAATTAGCAACAAGGTTGGATTAACAGGTTACACACCATGCTGATTTGTCAGGAGGTTTTGGTGGTTGGTCATTATATTCCCAAACATGATCTTTTCCATTACTTTGCAGGGGATTGATGTCAAGCTAATAGGATGGTAATTACTGGCCAGGCATTATTGGGCTGTATATAAACACAAAAAATCACAGCAGTGCAATGACCTAGTAATATCTTGCATCCAACCATATCAATTGATGGGATGGCTTCATGAAAGGTGTTTAAATTTAGTTTATAGGAGATCAGATCAGAGCGTACAGCCAGCAATACACCTCCTCCTCTCGTCACACTCTGGGCATTAAGATTTCTATCTGACCGATAGACTGCATAGTTTTCGTCAAACAGTTAGGAATCATTTACTGTTGATTGAATCCATGTTTCACTAACTGCTACCACCATATATTCCGCTGAACTTGTAGATTTGTAAAACTCGTGCATTTTTGTGTTCAGACCCCTTACGTTCTGGTAGATAATATTAAAATTACAGTTACTGTTAGACAAATTTATCAGTTTTTTTGCTCCTGGATAATTTTTGGTGATCCATTAATATATTTAATTTTTAGATTAGCTTCACCATTTGCTTGACGCGTCGTAAGTCGTTGCTTTATTTCACGAAATTCTTTAAGTTGTTGTGGTGTTTTGTCTGAGTTGACAGATAAGTGTTTCAAGTTATCGTGTTTTTTTAAGTTCCTAGAATTCCTTAGTGCTTCAATAACCTTCTGTGATGAGGATAATCTAACTTTGATTGGTGGGATTGGTGATTTATGTTGTATTGAAATTCAATGCGTTCAATACATTACTTACTTATTTTTTTTTTAAACTCTGAACATTTTCTTTTTGACGTCTTGTTGGATGACGGCTTGAATAAAGAGTAAATAACCATGTTTTTATCCTGGTCTACTCCGTTTTTCCATAAAATACAATTAAGTGGGAATTATGGCACATTTTTAAGTGGCTTTATTTGACTTGACTTGCTTATGCCCACTAGTAGTGGACCCTTGGCGTTGCTGCTCGGCAGTTGCCAGCACGATTTGATAGGATGTCCGGATGGCGAGGTCTAAACTCCCGAAACACCCCGAATGTTTAAAATAACTTTTTAATTTTTGAAATGCATCTTGGCTTCCACTAGATGACCCTTGAGAGTACTACTGGTACTCTTTTCTTTCAAGCTATCCCCTTACCCCGCCCACTCCCGCCACATAGCGGCCATTACGCTAATATTCTATGTAGAACTACGGCAGACGAACGGGATAGGATGCAGGAATAACTAGGCCTCACACTTTCACAGCGTCTGCTCCCTTTCTAGCGGGGACGTTAGTTTCGACTGTGAGCGGTTGAGTCTCCCGCTTCCCCCCGAATTAAAGCAGCGAAACCGAACACGAGACGAACCGGCTTTATTTGGAAAACTATACATTTTAGACATAGGTTATGTTATACAAAAGTTGTTTAGAATTGTTAAGAGAGTTCGAGAAAACAAAATATACCAGGGTGTTTCATTTAAAATAACGAAGTCGCGGTCATTTTCGGGGAAACCGAAAACGATATTCAATTGTTTTTATGTTACAAATGTTTACAATATTTCACTCTATCAACACACCAAATTCCATATTTTTATGTCTAGCCGTTTTCAAATTGCGCCCTGGGTAGTAGTTTTATTGTCACCCATATATATATATATATATATATATATATATATATATATATATATATATATATATATATATGTATATATATTTATATATATTATTTATATATATATTAGGGGTTGTACCCCTTTTTTTACCTACACGCTCTAAAATTGCTTTTATATATGGTTTCCAAACACACAAAAATATTTGGTAAATTCTAGTTCCTTCAATATTTACGTTGGGGTTTGCCCTTTGCCGTGAGTTTCTAAACCAGACCTGCTCAGAAAGCTGTAATAAAAAAGGGCTAATTAGTGATGGTTTAAATACATTATTTCCAATTTCATTTTGAATTAAAAGTGTTTCAATTAAAACTTGGTCATCTCCCTTTCAGGACACTGCGGCAACAACAAGGAATTTGTCGGCTTCCTCCCGACCAAATCTACTAAGATACGTAACCAGCAGATTTCAGCGACGGTGTTGCCGAATCCTCATCATGAGGCTCGGTGTTCCAACTGCGTGAACCGGCAGTCAACGGGCAGTTCGCATTCGGAGACTATGGCCGCGTCGTTTTCGAACATGAACTTGACGAATCCGATTAAAGGTCTTGTCAGCAAGAAGCGGAATCGCTACAAGCAAGACGGTTTCAACCTGGATCTCACATGTATCCTTTTTTTATAGCTTAATAAGACTTCCTGAGGAGACCCATATTGGAGAAGGCCCCAGGGCTGAGTATAAATAAAAATAGGTCCTTGACCTGAGGGATATTATCTTGAAAATTTTCTGTTGCATTCATATGATTTAAAAATGTTTAACATGTTATAGATTAATTGACTTTAGATGTCAAAAATGCAGAAAAATAATTCTTAATTGGATTTCCTTACATATAATATTTTCTTATAGTATACAGTGTGTCCAAGATAAGGATGCACAGCATGGGGATCTTGGAAACGGTAAAAGATATAGTGTCAGTTAAATTAGACAAAAGTTGCGTATTTTGATGCCCAACAAAATCCCGTTTTAAAAATTTGAAAATTCTAAGCCGTTCTGGAAATATCCGAGAAAAACCGAAATATTGCGATTTCGTTTTAATTTTTTTTTGAAGGTATTTGAAAAGATATGAAAAAACGGAAAACACTTTTTAAACTATACAAGGTGACGTTAACAAATTTTTATTACAACGTTTCGTTTCAATGGAATCACCATCAACTTTGATTTTTCTTGTGGGACGGAAAAAAGTGCACCCAGTATTAGATTGCGCTTTTCATTGCGAATTCAACGATGTACAGCACAATAAGATTACTTATGTTTTTATCCAGAAAAATAGCTTTTTAATACATTTCTAGCATTTTATTATAGTAGGGCATGAAATCGTAACGATAAAAGGAAGAAAAAACGGTTGACAACTTCGAATGAATGTATTTATTTATTTAACAAATATTCAAACAAGTAAATGTTTGTATTGTTATTGTTGTCATTTTTTAATTTTTAAACGGCTGCTTTTAGCAACAAATACTAAGAGTAACTTTTTTATGTAAAATTGAACGGAGAACAGGTCTGCCTAGTCAAAAATGACATAAAAGGCTTCACAAAAAAGTTAAGGTTAATTAAATTCAGGAACAACACTGTATGTGGCGCCCTCTAACATTAAATAAAAAACTAAGCTAATATTTGAATTTCTCATTATCAATATACTCAGAATCCTATATTTTGTCCAGTTGTCATGTTCCTTAACAAAAATATAAGCAAAAAACCAAATAAAATTGTTTTTTTCGGACGCCCTGTATCTCAGGAACAAAGCCGTTTCAGACCCATGTTCATATGAACTTTTAATCTTAAAATTAGTCAAAGAATCACCCCTTCAAGTTTGTACAAGTACTTAATTGACACCCTGTATATGTCATATTATCTTCTAGGGAATGAGATGAAGGGGGAGAGATAGGGAGAGGACTAGAGATAGGGGGGAAGGGGAAGAGGAGTGATATAAGTAGATGGAGTTGGAGAGGTAGGAAGAGATAGAGAGAGGAGAGCTTTTATAAAATGCAGTAAAAATAGTTCTTGCCCGCCACCTCATTTGACTAAAACAAAAGCGTGTACATATTATGAATATATATATATATATATATATATATATATATATATATATATATAAATATTCTATTTACGTCATACTATCGCCTAGGGATGGGATTGTTTTTTATATTATCCTTTAACAAAGCTTACTTAGATATCACTGATAGCATTATAGCGATGGGTTATCCGGCGTCGAAGATTGAGAGCGTCTACAGGAACAACATAGAAGACGTTGTCAAATTTCTGGACCAAAAACATCCGGGCCACTACATGATTTACAATTTATGTTCCGAAAGGAGCTACGACAAATCGAAGTTCCACAATAGGGTCACGGACTTCCCTTTCGACGACCATAACCCTCCTAAAATCGAGTCCGTAGAACCGTTTTGTCGGGTAAGTATATTTCCTTTATCTGAAAATTCCCTTTTTATTAATATTTCCTTTTATTGACAATAATAAAGTGTGACCCAATTTAGTTCAGTCCATAGTCATTTAGTAACGTCATTTAGTAACATATATGCATTTTCAAACATTTTTATTACAAACTGCGCGCGCCATTTTGTTCCACAATGTTGGATTCCTACCAAGATTTTACTAGTTTCTACATCGCGCACACTTAATTTTTGGGAATAATTAGTGGTAACGAATAATTAATACACTGCAAAACTATATACAGTAAAAGGAAAGATATTTTACCCTATTAAGAAACACTTTTTCAGCTGATAACATTCCCAAGGCACTTAGTCTTTCTTTTTTCATAGAGTTGCGCAAAAAAGTTTTTAGTCTTTTTAACATAGAGAAGCATCTTTCAGCTTCAGAGGTTGACATAGGTGTTGTCACTGAAACTGCCAATCCTATCAAGGTATATGAACGAATTATAAAAAGACAAATCAATGACCACTTTGAATCAAATACTCTTTTTACCATAAGCCAATTTGGTTTTCGCCAGAATAAAACAAATTTAGCAATAAATCATCTTACTAGTAATGTCCTGGAGAGTTTTAAAAACTTTCTCGACACTTATGCATCCTAAGATCTAACTAAAGCTTTCAATTGTGTTACACATGATATACTTTACAAAAAATAATCTTTATATAAATTCCATAATAATGCAGTTTCATTAATTAAATCTTACCTCTCAGATCGGATGCAGTATGTTCACTTTAATCTAGGAATATCAACTAATCAGTTGCTTAAATATGGAATTCCACAGGGGTCAGTATTGGGACCCATATTATTTCTTATTTATATCAATGATCTTGTTCATTCCCAAAAAATAGCAAAAACAGTATTATTTGCAGATAACACTACTTTTTATCAAAGCTACCATCCATCAGAGATATGTGATATGGACTTTGCTGACACAGAAGCAAATTTACAACAGTGGTTCCTAACCAATAGTTTATCCCTCAACAATTGTAAATCTTAGGTCATAAATTTCTCTCTTAGACATACTGAACTTGAACATCCATATCTAGCTACTTGTGTCAAAGAGGTCAAATTCCTGGGGGTTTATCTTGATCCAGGCTTGACCTGGGAAAATCACATTATACGTCAGTCTAAGAAATTGTCCAAATATCTGTTTTTGATTTGAAACCTAGTCCAAATTTCCTCTCTGCAAACCATCTTAACCGCATATCATGGTTACTTTCATTCTAATCTATCATATTTCATACTATCCTGGGGTCATTCCACTCACATCGGTAAGATTTTTGGGCAACAACGCAAGTGTGTTGGTATTTTTGTAGACTTGGGTCTTCTAACCATGCCAAGGATATATATACTCCAATTTTTACTGTATGTTAAGCAACATTTGTACATCTTTAGAATGCATAAACATGACCATAGCTACCTTACTAGGCATAATGAAAATCTTGTCCATAACTTTGGCAGACTTGAGAGAGCCAGAAATAGCACTAGGTATTTTGCAATAAAGTTCTTTAACAGTCTACCAGCAAATGTCAAAAATTTAGATTTTTCTCAGTTTAAAGAAAAAATTAAAAGGTTTTTGATTTCAAATGCTTTTTTCAGCTATGATGAGTTCTTCATGTCTAATTTTAATGTTTGATCTGTTTCTTAAAAAAAAAATTGAATTGTAAATGTGTATCGTTTAAAATGTGTAATCTTTACTACTACTTAGCGGTATTATGATTAAACATTATCGCTTATATTTTTATTTCAGTTTTCACTTTAAAAAACACAGTTGAATATCTTACACTTTTTTAAAGAAGGAAATTCAATAACAAAATAATTGGTGTTACGCGTTTTGACAAGCGTTTTTTGGATGACAGCGCGTGTTGTTTTGTTTCAAGGCTAATGTGATTTAATAAAAAGAAGTGTTTACTTGACTTCTGGTAGGTAGTCTCTGCCCCAGTGTGCGATGCATTAATTGAAGCAGCACTGCTCATTTTAAGGTTAATCTGATGAGTATAGCAATGCACATAATTTGCTAAAGAATATTTATCTTTAATTATTTTTTGTACCCTATTTACACCTCCGCTCATAACTGACGCTCCGTCATAGCTTTGCGCTATATAGGTTCTTTCAACTTTGTAATGAGGAAAACTGGAGCATTGTTAGAAACTCCGATGATCCACTTGCTACATTTCATCTTTGCCTAGTGAACATTTTTAATAAAGCTTTTCCTTTAAGAACAATTAAAAAAAGAAACCCCAAATCTTGGCTTACACGAGGTCTTAAGGTGTCAGCACATAAAATGCGATTACTTCACAAAATCCGCAATTACTGTCTGCATAATGAAAGGTTTATGTCATATTACCGTACTTATCGAAAGGTTTATAGAGACACCCTTAAGAGAGCAAAACAAAATTATTTTTCTATGAGAATAAATCAATCTAAAAACAAACAAAAAGAAACCTGGAATATTATCAGCGAGCTGAGTGGGAGAGAGCAAGTGGCGAGTGAATGTGGTGTAAAGTGTGATGTCTTAAATCAGTTTTATTGTTCAATTTCCACAACGTTTACAGGAAGTATTACTTGTTCTACGGATGCTCTGGAATATTTGCAGGATATTTCCATTCAGCATTCGTTTCATCTTCACCCAACCAATATAGATGAGTTAAAGAGAACGATATCTGACATTAGAAATGCAAATTCATCTGGGTGGGATGATATATCATTGAGGGTTATACGGGAATTACCAGATATCATGCTTCATGTTCTAGTAGGAGCCATTAATGTATCTTTTTTCAACACGAAACTTCCCCCAGTGCCTGAAAAGGGCAAGAGTTATGCCAATCTTTAAGGTTGGTGATCCTGAGGAACCCTCAAACTTTAGACCAATCTCCTTAATTCCCACATTGCCTAAAATAATTGAAAAATTGGTTAAGAAGCGCCTTGTTAATTATTTGAATGACAACGGAATACTTAGTGCCTCTCAATTCGGTTTTCAGTCATCGAGGAATACCAATGATGCTATATACGAATTTTTGGAGAACCTGTACTTGGGTTTGAATGATGGTGAAGGAGCTGTGGCAGTGTTCAGCGATCTTTCCAAGGCATTTGATTGTGTAGATCGCGGAATACTGCTGAGCAAGCTGAAGATGTATGGTTTTGGTGACACAGTCTGTGATAGTTAAAAATGAAGAATCAAACCTTCTAGCAATCGAGAGTGGTGTTCCCCAAGGATCAGTTTTGGGACCTTTGTTGTTCTTGCTTTACATGAATGATCTTGCTAGTGTAAACATAGCAGGTAAAATCACTATGTTTGCTGATGACACGACAATACTTTGGCATCAGAAAAGTAAGGAGTGGTGTAATGCAAATCGCTTATCCCTTAACATATCGAAGACCAATCTAATGACCTTTAAATGCAGCTTAAGTGACGTTTACTTAGAATCTCAATTAATGTCCAATGTTCAGGTCAACAAATTTTTGGGGTTAATTATAGACAATAAATTGAGGTTTGATTAACATATAGAAAGCATTTGCACTAAAGTAGCGAAAGGCTGCTTTGCAGTGCGAGTTGTAGCACGCGAACTGGATTTCCCTACAGCAAAGAATGTATATTTTGCACTTGTGGAATCGCACTTGCGTTACGGCATTTGTTTCTGGGGTTCTTGCGCTAGATATTTATTTAATTCTCTCTTTATTCTTTAGAAGCGAGCACTACGAGCTTTATGTGGTGTAAAAAAACGGGAATCCTGCAGACCTTTATTTTGTAGTCATAAGATCCTTACACTGTCCAGTATCTTTATTTTGGAAACAGTGTGCTTATTGCATAAAAAATTCGGGGATCAGATCAGTATCACGACTGGACCATATTTAATGCGTAGAACACATCAAATTCCTCTACCAATACCCAATGCAGCACTTACCAAAAGATCGTTACTTTATAATAGCAGGAAGATTTTTAACCACCTTCCCATCCAATTGAGACAAATAAATAACTACAAATCTTTTAGAACACAAGTAAAAAGCTTTCTGGTTGAAAGAGCCTATTATTCAGCAGACGAGTTTCTGGAATCCTCATTTTAAAGAAAAAATGTAAAAAAAAAACAAAAAAATATACATATGTATTTATAATTGAATTTTGTCGTTCTTGTATTCTATTGTTTTGTGTATATCACCGACCACATGACTTATATGTAGGTTAAGTTGCTTTTTGTTTAGTATTAGGATTTTAGCTTTGTCAATGAATTTTGTTTATGACAATAAAGCCATGTTTGAGTTTGAGTTTATTAACTTATTGGGTGTGTCACTAATTAAAGGATCAATTTCACTTAAAATGCAATTGGCATTGTGTCCGGGAGGATTTACAAATATCCAAAATCTTTTTACTGGCTTACTGGAGACCATTGTATGTATCGTAAAATAATGACTAATTGAAATTCGTTGGCGACATCGGTAGTTTCGTCGGCTGCTACCGCTGCATAATTCGCTTTTTTAATTTCTTTAGTCACTTCTTCATGATAAACGCTAATCATGCGGTCCAATAATTCGTTGTCATAAGTTATTATATTTGATTTTCCGAGCAAAGAAAAACTAAAAATATTTATATGTACAGGGTGGCCATTTTATGGTGATACAGTACCTTATCTAGAAAACGGTAATAGTTACGACAAAAAGTTAAATACAAGAGTTGTTTGGATTCAATTAAATTTTTATTTTATTTAACTTTTTCTTATACAGGGTGTTTCGTTTTGACGTGACACATGTCAACTTTCTTAATTTAAATGGGATACCCTATATATTATTACACATTTCGATTCTACTGTTAATTTGCGAAAGTTTTTATAATAACATCAATATTTGAATTCTTTATCGTTTTTGAGTAAATTGAGTTTTTAGAATTTTTTTTTTAAAAACCATATTTTTAAAAAAAAAATTTTTACCTTTAAAACTTTAATGGAACTGACTAATATCCTAAACTTACATTACTAAGGGTTCAATTCAACGAGTTTCCATGCTGGTCTTACCAATTAGTATACAGGGTGTTAAAAATGGAGAGCAAAACGAACAGAACTTTAAATGTAAAAATCTCCTGTTTTTCAAATGGAAAACCCTGTATATTTTTATTTCATCTGATTCAGTGTTTAATTACCTATCATTACGCGTATATATGTCCTATACCTAAAATGAATAATTTCGATTTTATTAGCCGTTTTCTGATTTGACTATTTTTTTTTAATATCTATAATAAACAGATGAAGTGGGCTAAAATAAAAATATAATAAATAAAGCCTTATTCTCATTTCTTTAACACAGATAGCGACTATAAATAATGTTAGAAAATACAAATAAAAGTGAAATATTATGTAATTTATGTTCTTATTATTTAATGTATACGAAAATAAGGGAGAGACAAAAAAATATCTTGTGCCACGCGGTATAACTAATAACTAACTGAGTATTAGACATGATTAAAACAGATTATAAAAAAATTTCAATATGGCCATCGTCCATTGCGATACATGAAGTGTAAATAGTCTCCATTTTTCGAATAGCGTTCCTTACCGAATTAGATGCATTAAAATTATTGATCTCTTCCCTGATTTTTATTTTTAACTCATTTCTATTATTAGATCTATTTTTATAAACTTTATTTTTTAGTACACTCCACAAAAAGAAGTCTAAAGGGCTTAAATCAGGGCTTCGTGGTGGCCAGGATATTAAACCATGTCTTCGTATCCACAATAGAAAATGTTGATTAAGGAAATTTTACTACCGGTGCAACCCTGTGATAAGAGGCGCTATCCTGCTGAAAAATGATATTTTCTCGAATATTTGCTGGCAAGTCGTTGATAAGGGGCATGATTTCATTCCTAAACAGCTCCAAGTATCTTTCGTCATTTAACGACTTGTCAAAAATTATTGGTCCGATAATACGGTCGCAAATAATTCCGCACCACACATTTACGGTTTGACGGCCTTGTTTTTTAATTGCTTTTATTAGATGTTTATTAGTTTGAGACCAGTAATGAGTGTTTTTCCGATTAAAAATACCCGCCGTATTAAACGAGGCCTCATCAGTCCAAAGCACTTTTGAAAAAAACGCATTTTCGAACTGCCGGTCCATAATATCACAACAAAAAGTCAATCTTTCATTAAAGTCTAATTGTGATAATAATTGAGTTGGAAGAAATTTACAAGGATGATAACCATTCACCTGCAGTGTTTTTTGAATACTTCCTCTACTGACGCCTGCAATGTTTCTGTCAACATCTCTTTGGGATCTTTCATCATCTTCCTCTAAATAAAGTAAAATCTCCAGTTCTTTTCCTCAGTGAGGACAAAATTGGGACGATTTTTCTTAGAGTTTTAGAGGACACCATTTTTCAAATCACGCACAATTCGAAAAAATATAGTCCTGGAGGAAACTCGATTATTAGGATATTCCCTCGAATATTCTCTAAGGGCTAACCCTGGACTTTTATTATTTTTTATGAAACAGTTGTATAATTTCAAACGCTCATCTAAACTATATAAAGCCATTTTTTAACAAATTTCGCAGCAAAAATTTGGCCCAAACGACAAACAGAGCAAATGTCAATTTAAGTCAACAATTGCGTTAGGTTATTTCCTAAGCCTATCTTGATTTTTTTAGTTTCTGATCTCATTTACTGGCAAAATTCCGGTATAAATCAGAAAACGGCTAATAAAATCGAAACTGTTCATTTTAAATATAGGACATATATACGAGTAATGATAGGTAATTGAACGCTGAATCAGATGAAATAAAAATATACAGGGTGTTCCATTTGAAAAACAGGAGATTTTTACATTTAAAGTTCTGTTTGTTTTGCTCTCCATTTTTAACACCCTGTATATTAATTGGTAAGACCAGCATGGAAACTTGTTGAATTGAACCCTTAGTAATGTATGTTTAGGATATTAATCAGTTCCATTAAAGTTTTATCGGAAAAAAATTTTTAAGAAAAATGTTTAAAAAAATTAAAAGTTCAATTTACTCAACAACGATAAAGAATTCAAATATAGATGTTATTATAGAAACTTTCGCAAATTAACAGTAGAATCGGAATATGTAATAATATATAGGCTATCCCATTTAAATTAAGATAGTTGGCATGTGTCACGTCAAAACGAAACACCCTGTATAAGCAAAAGTGAAATAAAATTTAAATTCTATTGAATCCAAACAACTTTTGTATTTAACTTTTGGTCGTAACTATTACCGTTTTCTAGATAAGGTACTGTATCACCATAAAATGGCCACCCTGTACCTTGCTGTTTTCATACGTTTTAATTTTCTCGTAAATATGCACTAAATCAGTAACCCTATGCCTTTTTCATGTAGAATCACCACCAAACGAAACAAAAAAATGCATTTTTTTGATCGCATCCACAAATCCAGTTATTTTTCGAATATATATTTCGATTAAACTTCCTTACACGGCCTTTGAAGCTTGATGAACTAGAGGTGGAAGCCTTCTGCGTTTTGGTTAGATCTAAATCGGGGAGTGGTCTTCCAAGCTCCTTGTTTTGATTTTTTTCCTCGAGCGATCGCGTAGAAAAAGGTTTCACTAATAGACTGTTTATTTTATTCATTTTGCCTCGAACGAATTGAAATAATAGGTACCTAGGTATTTAATTAAATTAAATAAACTTTAAAAAACTCGCAAAATGTTCAACTTATGTGTACCGACCCGCCGTGATGCAATTACGCGAAACGCCAACATCTCACTAAAATAAAATATGTAAAATTTCTGCATGCACAACGTGACCTCGCGTAATCTGTTCCAATATATTCCAGCAGGGCCGTTTAGCGATGTGGTCGGACAGTCGGACAGCCGACCACGGTAGCAGACGAAGAGTTTATCTGTTGGTCTAGGAATAATAGGTACGACGCGTGTTTTTTTCGTCGGGACCAAACTACATAATAAGAAATAATTTATGCATTATTGTTTAGTCATTTGATCCGAAAATTATTGAAATTAAAACGATCGGCCCCTTATGGCAAGCCGCCACTGGATAATACAGCTTTTTTTCGGTTTTTACTACTATACCTAGTTGTATCATAACCTTTCCAGGTCATTTTCCATGTTCTATATGCATTATCCCTTTGCTTAGTTGCACTTAAAACCCTGTCATTGAACCACACCTTATATCTTGGTTTTATTACATTTTCTGTTCTTGGGGAAACTTGGTCAATTGAATTTACCATAATGTTACAGAACTCAATATATTTTTCGTTTATGTTTCCAGTGTTTCGACAATTCCATTGAATATCAAGAACAATGTTCTTTGTCTCTTATCTTTGTCTAATTCTATTCACCAAAAACCGCACCTCAACACCGCCTTCGCAATTGAAATATCCATCTTTAAACATTGATAAAAAAATCTTGATGCACTATTTATTTCCAGCAGTTTACATTAAAGTAAAAATAGTGGTTTGAACTATGTGATTTTAATTAATGGTCTGGTTAGGTGTATTTAAATTATTATATTATTGCTATTGTTAGTACTATTATCCTTAATATTATTAATATCCAATCTTGTATAGTAGTTCTCCTGCCATCTTACTGAATTATATTTTACATTGTTATAGAAATTGTAAAATTGGTTTATTGTTTAAATAAATAAAGATATTTAATTTATTTAATTATGGTTAGTCCTTGAGAGGAAGTGGTCAGAATGGTCAGATTATTGTATTCAGCCAGAATGAATTTGATTTGCGGCTCGGCGCTATTTAGGATTAGGTAAATGGGAATTCGAAATTCGTGTTTATCAGGGGCGTGCGGTGAAATTTTAAGAAAGGGAAACAATTTTTAGAAACTTACCTATTTGTAATGTAAATCGATTCTTCGATCATTTTTTGCAAATTTGTTAATGACGTCATTGTTTTATTTTTAATCGACAAGAGCGATGTATGCGAAAGTCTCTCCTGCCCTGTTGAATTTCTCACGACGATATTTTTTATACGTTTAAGTGTTGAAAAATTGCGTTCTACTGATGAACTTGTGGCAGGTATTGTCAATACTAATTCACACAATTTCCACACTTCGGTGTAGGCATCTTCCAGCTCCTTCCAGTCTTTTAAAAATTGCATTAGTTCCTTAGCGTTATTTTTTGCGCTAATGTCATCAGTTTCGTAAATCACTTTTAGTTCAGATCGCAGTAACACTCGGTCGAAGAACTGGCCATAATGAAGAAGAAGTTTTTCCTTTAAATGCATCAAAATTTCAGAGCTCGAGGAATTTAAAATCATTTAAACCGTTAAATCTATAGTTTATTTGTTGCTGAATTTGATTGATTATAAAAGAGGCGCCTGTATGATGTTTGAACATCTCCGACCTTGTCTGTTCGAAGACGCTTGGCTTGGGGCTCTACATTTAGCGTCATCGTTTTCTCCCAAAATAGGTCAGTCATCTCTTTTTTGGCTTAACATGGGCTTAAAATCATCTACTTTTTTTAGGCAAAAAGCAATATCATTTGTTTTAGTTTGTAATATATTAAAAACATTGTCCGAGAATGGAAATATTTCTGAAAATATGTTCGGCAAATAATTAAAATTAAAATCTCGTTTCAAACAATCCAAAAACCCCCTCGAACTATTTATTGCTTCTGAGTCCCACGTTTCATTATTTTCTATTATATTCTCAAATAGTTCAATCAGTGATTCACGATTTTCAGATACTATTAACACAAGTCTTCCATTACTACTTTGGGCAATCGTTTGTGGACAATGGAATCCAAACGTGTGTACGTTTTGTTGACTTGGAAAAAAAAGCAGCCATGCCACTTAAAGTAACGAAAAATACTTTACTCTCTCTAAAACTAAATTTAATTTATGAGCAAAACAATGGACAAACACAGCACTTGGGAAAGTTTCTTGAATTTTAGCTTGCAGACCCCCTAATTGTTCTACCATCACTGCAGCTCCATCATAGCTTTGAGCAACTAATTTTTTCTCTCCATTAATTTCTTTAGTAACATGTAATGTTTTAATGTAGCGTATTACTATAGATAATTGGCTAAAATTAGTGATATTAGTTGTTTCATGCATGCATGGTTGCAACAGCGGAAATTAAATCATTCTGGATTCGATTCGACGTTCTGCAAAAAACGCTAGACTACTCTAAATGATTTTTTAAGCAATCATCATATTTAGCTATTAAACTAAGTAAATCTTGAAAATTTCCTCTATTTGAAAAAACCCTGGTTTCATCATGACCTCTAAATCCCAATTCGTGTTGTCCGAGAAAACAAACATCGATAAGTCTTCTTAATATTTGCCTATTTTTATCGACTAGTTTATTGTGTTGGCGGTGACTAATTTCCAACTGTTTGTTAAGGGTGTGTTCAATTCTGGTTTTGCCGAAGACTTTTTCTTTTATGACGGCCTGCAAATGCATTTTGGACATAATGTGCCTTTTTACAGCTTTATGGAAATTGTTTAAATCGGAAAAACCAGTTTTATTCCAGACATTTTTCATTTTCAAAAAGTAAACATGGCCAACAAAATAATTTACTTATATTTTCACACCCTGTTAGACATTTAAATTGTTCGTATTGTTTTTCCGGATAAAAATGTCTAATACAGTTTTTCATTTTTGTGGTTAAATTTTTCATAGGCGGTTTTACCCTTCTTTTGGAAATTATTTGAAGCTTATCAGCGAAGTTTAATGTTGAAAATCCCTTTATTATTAAGACACACACCACACATTCACACACACTCTTCTTACTAAATTCTCCAACATTTTCAACGTTATTACTGACAGCCGAAGTTGACGGTATTTGTATATCCACGTCCGTATTATTGTCTTCCATATCGCACCATGCACGACGCCACGTACGTATCACACAACACACGGATAGCCGTTCAAACAAAGAACCTACTCTAACGATAGCTTCCGCCCACACTTAAAGCACGCGACTGAAATGCAAAAATTGCAAACAGCCGGTGGAAAGTTCAATAACCTCTGGCTCGATTGACAGGAAATCGAGCATACAGGACTTGGCTGCAGAGAAGCTAGCGGCCCACATAGGTTCTATTCGATTGTGGCTCGGTCGGAGTCAAGGAAAAAGGTGTAACAATCTCCAACCATTAAACATTAATATTAAAGTGAAAACTTGTTATTAAAAAATTACTATGCAAATGTTGGAAGTGTATTCCTCCGACTTCAATACGTCTATTTAAGCTATTCTTCGGGAATATTTTCTATTAAGTTGCGAATATTTGTAAAAACACTGCCTTAATGTTTGTAGTAACAGGTTATAGCATCGTTCTTTTAATGGAATAGGGCCTCCTCTTCCCATCTACCTATTTTCAAAGAAGTTATTTAGTGAATCTCTGGTAATTAAGGCGTAGTGAGATGTAACTCCATATGTTGAAAGTACACTGAATTCACAATATTTTCCTAAAGTAATTGCCGATAAAAGAAAATTTCCAGCGTATCGACATATCGAGAATTTACAATTGGATTTTCAAAAAAAAAATGGGTCACGTGACCGGCGTGGCTTGAAAACCATTAACGGGTCGTGGAACTACAATAAACTTTAACATTAAAGAAATTAATTTGCTGAAAAAAAATACCAAGCTTTGCTTAGCTTCACTACTGCATGTGTCTTAATGTATTATTTTGTGATTGTTAATACGATTCAAATCTTCTAATTATATGTTGCCTTTCTTCAAGAAGCAGCGTTCTAAAGGTGCAGTGACATTAGAAGAACATTGATTTTTTATATATTTAATAAATAAGTTTTATTTACTTTATCTTGGACATTGCCAAACTAGGAGCTTTAGTTGACCTCAATATGGTGCGGCTATGTGAGTTTGTAAAAAAATGGCCGTTTAAGTTTGGAATTGTCTTTTAATCATTAAGTAAACAGCTAGATTTCCTTTTCCAGGGGACTTGTTATGTCTAATGGAAGATAGCTTTATCATCTATTTTGGATCACATGATGTATTGAACAATCCGGTTCAGTATAATAGAACGTTTATTTCGTCGGGAGTCATGTGAAAATACTCAGAAGCATAATGATTCAAAAAAAACTCTGAGGTTATTATGTTGACGATTAAAATAGTTTTTCCTACCAGAGAATTAAAATAGTTAAAGGGCGTCTCACGCTCAAAAAAACGTACTGCGATTTCGAAATTCACTAGATTTTGGATGAAATCTGGGGAAATAATAAAGTTTCGGATGATTTCGGGCCTTCTTTAAATTTTCACTTGGGTTGGGCCAATTTTTTATATAAGTGTTCTGAGGTAAAGGAATTTAAATGGTGATTCTTTGGGTATTAAAAGTAAAAATGTGTTCGTAAACATGTTCTAAACTGGTTAGAATTTAAGATTTAGGATATTGAAAATTAAAAAACATCTTTTATTTTTTAAATTTAGCTATCAACATGGAATAACAATATGACTATTGGCTATTCTATTTTTATCTTATAGCACTCGCGGGAAAGTATTCTAGTTGCAAAAAAATAGTTTTCGCAGTTCAGTCGGTTAGTCTGTATGTCTGTCCGCGACAAACCTCAAGAACTGCTTGTCCTATTTTCTTCCAGTTTTGGTTAGAAATTAAAAGTCATATGATGATGACATAGTATCATTTTGGTAAAAATCAATTATGGCAGAACAAAATTTCGCCCTATTGAAATGTTAAAAAATTAAGTAAGTAAAAAAACTGCTTATCAATTTAATCCAAATTTTGCAGAAAAATTAGGTGTGACATGACCATCAACTGATAAGTTTTACTACAAATCCAAAATGGCGGCCTAATAAAATGTTGTGTGTCTATGCAGAAAACTACTACATCGATTATGTTCTAATTTTGCTCAAAAATCAAATATTATATAGGGATGAACTGATGAAAATGTTGAGACAAATTCAAAATGGCGGAACAAAACGGTGGCCAAATTAAATGTTTAAAAATATCTGAAAAAAGTACTTATCGGATTGATTGATGACATCCCCATTATAAATATTTATTACTAAAAATGTATGAATTGCTCACTTAATATCGATTTTTAATCAAATCTGTATAAATATTAAAATTCGCTCGCATTCTAGGCATTCCTACTATCATTTTTTAAATATTTACTAAAAATGTATGATATGTATTTTCAAATACCCCCAGATGCCTACTTTCTTTCAGACAAATCTACACAAATGTTAAAATTCCGCCTCCATGTTGGCATTGCAATCTTGAATTTTTAAAATGTTGACAAAAATTCGTGATGTGCAGTCTTAAATACCCCTAAATGCCGAATTTTAATCAAATCTGCAAACATTTTAAAATTAGTCTGCTATGGTGGTGCCGCCATTTTTAATTCTCAAATATTGACTAAAATTTCATAACTTTTACTCTTAAATACTTGTAGATACTGATATTTCAGCCGAATCTGTACAAATGACAAAATTCGTTGGCTATATTGGCGCCTCCATTTTGATTTTTGTTCTGCAATCTTAAATAATCCCCACAAATGTTTGACACCGCTATTTTGAATTTTTAAATGCTGACACTTTTTGAACTTTCATAGGCACCGATTTTCAGTTTTAGCTACACAAGTAACAAAATTCGTCGGCCGTATTGGCGCCGCCATTTTGGATTTCTAAACGTTGCGTATGCATGTCAAATTTGAAAATAATCGGTAATGGAAGTGCTGAAAAATCCATTACAAGATTTGAACCAGATATACAAACTGAACAAATAATGTTTCTAAATGTCACAATTACAAAATGATAGTGACATAAGGCAAACATAACTAAAAACTGAAGTTTAATAATATATAAATAACTAATTTACTTTTAAAAATACCTAACTTAATGGTTTAATTTTAGATAATGAAGTAGAGAACGATTATTTCTTTGAAATTTGTAAAAATACCTATTTACCTCATTAAGGAATAGGTAAGAATCCTTTTTTTTGTCAACGATAATGAAGCATGGCCCATTTCTTCATTTTCGTATAGTAAATATTTTAAGAAGTCATTTTATTTCGCTATATTGAATTCATACCAATATTTTAATAGTTTTTTTTATATCAGAGGTAATTTTTGTGGAAAATTAAAGTTAATCGAGTAAGTGAATTTTTCAGCTATACCGGAACAGACCGACAGTAATGGAAAAACATGAGGATCTGTAAAAACCCGGAACGATAATTTTTTCACGATTAATGATATTTCATTATGCGGGAAAACTCACGCCGTCACTGGCATTCGTCAACAAATGGCCACGCCTTGGGCATTGGCCATCCCCACTTCTTGTTTTATCGTAAACATTGGTCGATAGAATGTGAAAAATAGGGGAACCATGCTGGCGCATATCCCTAACGTGATTTATGAATGAGTTGTGATCTCTACTTTAATTCCTACTCTAAGCTTATATCTATATAGTTAGTGATAATCGCGAAAACAGTATGAATCTTTGGCCCCTCACCCATTAAAATTTGTTTAGCCATTAGGTTTTGTTTATAATGTTTTAAAAAACAAATTCTATTTGTTACACTCTGTATATTATAATAGTATATGTATTTATGTATATTTAGAATTGCCTTAGTGAGGTCCTTCATTTGATACCTGTCACAATAAATTATATAAATATTTTTTTATGTTGAACAAAATGGCGTACTATTTTCGTCATTTTGATTGCTTGAAGGCAAACATATACAAGAACACTTACCAGATTCAGATAAATCTTTTGATGCCTCACTCATGAAAATCGGTCCAGGATTTTAACCTTTATGATTCATACCACTCCACATATTTGGTAAAATCAGCTTTCTTACTTTGGAGGCATTTTGTTGTAGACATTTTACTTAGGTGTGTGGTTTGAATTAAAAATATTTGATTTTAATGATATGTTGTTTTTTAAATTTCAGAACGTAAAAGAATGGTTAGAGGTGGATCCAAATAATGTGGCTGTGGTACATTGTAAAGCGGGAAAAGGCAGGACAGGCACTATGATCTGTTGTTATCTGCTCCATAGTAGGACGTGTACAACTGCAGATCAAGCGCTAAGTCTCTATGGTAAGCTTGGTTTATGTTTTTAACCCTGGATCCATTACAAGCCTAGTTCTAAGACATATAAAAATGCCTTGAGCACTAATAGACCCATTACAAACATTGTCAAAATGTGACATATCGTGTCGATTTATCGAAAACTATAAATTATAAAAAAAAACAAACTTATGCTCCTACCAGAAAGAAGAAGACTAGGAGTATAAAAAAAAATATGCAGGTCAATATCGTAACACGACATGTCAGACAAACGTAGTTTTTGTATTTTCGATTAAAGGGGGGAGTCAATTATGTGATTAAAAGATGTCGATTTTGATTATGCCAGAATTTTCGTCAGTGGCATATTTTTGACAACACTGTCAAAGGAAATGGCATAAATTAAAAAAAAATGTTTTTGTGAAATTTTGATATGTTAGTACGTCGTTATCGTTCCTATAAGAAAACTTTTTTACCATTATGCCATACCGTGCAAACCACAGGATGAGTCCGAAACCGAGGGCGAAAAGTTTTATATTTCTAATTTATCAGTATTTACATAGATACAAATACTGGGAAAATAAAACCACTATGGCTTTTTCTGTCCCAACGTTTCGTGGTTAATTACCACTTTCTCAAGGGCGTGTAATATAGAAATAGAAGATACATTACACTTAGTTGTACTAGAAGAAGCCTATCTAAAATCAAAAGTTGTATAGGATTTTTGGTTATAATTGCACCTCTTCATTAATGGTCTCTTTTGATATAACTGAATGTCATACACTGGCATATGCAGACGACTTAAAGCTGTTTATTAAAATTTAGGCTCTATCAGATTGTTATCACCTACAAAAAAATCTGTCATTGGTATATGAAGCAATAAACTTGTATTAAATTTATCAAAATGTTATGTAATGACCTTCAGTCGCAGAAATAACCCATTGATGTATAATTATGCTCTTCCGATGGTCCTTTGCTTGGCAGACCAGATTAAATAGTATTTGTTTATTTACGTTTCCATTTCTTGGCATTGAATTTCAGACCTGTCAATTTACCTTCATTTTCCCATATATTAATTATCTAATTACAACTTCCTTCAAAACACTAGGATTTCTTATGTGGAACTAAAAATTTTACTGAGACACAAACAATGATATTATTATATTGCTCTTTCATAAGATCAAAGTTGGAGTATGCCGCAGTGGTTTGGAACCCTATTTATAATTGCCATGTTCAGGCTTTAGAAGCCTTGCAGCGACGTTTTCTAAAGTATTTAGCTTTTAGGGCAGATGGTGCTTACCTTCCAAGAGGTTGTGATCACAGTCAGCTTTTGCAGAGATTTTTGATATATCATCCTTAGCAACAAGAAGAAAAATTCAAAGCTTAAAACTAATATATGGCCTCATAATAAAGTTGACTGTCCATTTCTTCTTTTGGGGAGTTGCATTTTTTCTTTCCCCTCTGATAACATACTTATTGTTTATATTTTTGTTTTATGCAGTAACGGTATACTTCTTCATTTTTGTGTTCTATCTCAGCACAGCCAGATCAAATATTTTTAGACGAAGTCCAGTATACTTCTTTTATGTGTTCAGTCCTCAATTCAGTGTCTCATGCATGCGCTTTGCACTTTGACTCATTAATAATTAGCATCATCGATGCCTTTTTAAATCTGGAGTGATCCAAACACTCATTAAGTTGCTTTTGTTAATGCGTGATCCATATTGTTCCATTAACAGTAATTTACTTACTTAATTTTCTATTTTTTAATAAATGTTAGATCAACTAACTTAGGTACTGTAATACATATTTAGATTTAGATTTAAGTATTGTTGTATCTCACAAAACAGTTATTTTGTATTTTTTTCATGTATTTTCACTTAATTTTGTTATTGAATTTCCTGTAAGTTTGTTATTTATTTGTAATTGTAATTTGCAGATATACAGGGATGTTTCCTTTTTCTGAAATCAACATCAACTTTGGTTTCTTAATTGTAATACCCAGTATATTATACATCCATCAAATGGGTAAAAAGTTGTATAATTCCAATTTACCAGTTTTTATATTAGTATATGTCAGGCCTCGCAAGCTTTTTATACAGCTATATTAGTTTGTTGTTATCGTTCTTCTAAGGAATTTTCTTTTGCCATTACTCCATACCTCGCAAAACAAATGTACCAATTGAAATGAAATGAAATGCATATATTTGTCCAAGTTCACAGATTTTGGAAGCTTAAAATCAATTGCTTTCAAAATCTGCAAATCTACAAATGTAATCATATATACCCAGCAGGTGCAGTACATGTCACTTTATAATTTAAAGGTCATACAGTACATATTGAAATACCAAAAATATTTTTGTTAAAAATTACATAAATAAGACAATTTTACACAAAAACGTTTAAGACGACGAAAGTTTAACACAATTTTTAATTTTAAAAGAAATTCCCTCAGACTACTTTAATCAATGGTATCACAGAAATACTCATCCAGACCATAGTAGACCCTTTTTTTGAGCAAATGTTTATTATTTATCAATATGAAAATTTTATTTGTTATTTGGCAGTTTGTTATATATATTTATATATATATAATATATATTTTATATATATACATATATATATATATATATATATATATATATATATATATATATATATATATTTGTATGTATGTATTGTATATTGTAATATATTTCAAATATTTTATTATTTATTAAAAAATATGATAAGAAAAATTTGTGTTTACTTAGACCCTCACATGAACCCTAATATATATATATATATATATATATATATATATATATACAGGGTGCCTCCGGTTAAGTCGGCACCATTGCTAACTTCCTTATTATTGGAGATATGAGGTCGGTATAAATTAGCAAACTAGTAGCATTTTTTCTGCTGATTAAGATAGTGAAATCAGAAAAACAATTGAACATCGCGTCTTCGAGTTATTCCAAAAAAATGTATATTTTTTCAATGGAACACCCTGTATATTTTGCGACATAACGTTAGCAAATCGTCCTAAGAATAAAAAAGTTCATATGCACTAATCGCCTAAACCTAATAACAACAAAGTTATAACGATATTTTTACTCACAGTCAAGTTGGCCATGAAATTCCAAATAAAAACAATATTACTTAATTGGTTAGCTTTAACTGTCGCAGTAAATGAGCAAACACATCACCATCTTGTTCTATGCATTTTCGGACACATTTTAGCACATGCCTCGTCGCCTTTAAAATTGTCCTTCCATCAATAGACGCCATTATTCTCCTTATTTCAATTTTCAGTTCTTCCAAATTTGCATATTTCTTCTTATAAACTTCATTTTTCAAACAGGTGGCTGAAAATCACAGGTAATTTTAGGAAGTACTACCATAAAAAAACTTAACACTTATGTAACCCCAAAAATAGAAGTCAAAAGGAGTTATGTCTGGGGATCTAGGTGGCCAGCGAACTGGACCATTTGTGGCAATTTATTTGTCTCCAAATAATCTCTGCAACATCATTCTTACATCAGCAAACTGATGAGGTGGGGCCCCATCTTGCTGGAAGTAAATTAGTTGTCGTGAAGCCAAATTGACGCCGTCCAAATATTCTTCTAACGCCCCAGAAATTATCAGGTCAACATATCTCCTTCCTGTCAAAGTACCCTCATAAAATACAGGTCCAAGTATTTCGCTTCCTCTCATACCACACCAAACATTGACACTAAATTGATGCTGAGGATTTCTGGGATCAGTGAGAAATAAATTTTCTTGCGACCAATAATGGACGTTTTTGCGATTGAACATACCTTTGTTGGAAAAATTGGATTCATCGCTCCAAATAATGTTCTTCAAAATGTCATTATTTCTTTCATAAACATGATGCAACCAATGGCAAAACGCAAGTCTTCTTTCATTATCACCAGGCAACAATGTTTGAATTGGCCGGTACTTATAAGGTCGGAATAAACTTATGCTTCTTTAAGATCCGCCATATTGTCACTAAACTAACACCGTAATCTCTTGCTAAATCCCTTGTTGAGTATTCTTTGTGTGCTTCAAAATAGGCTAATATGGTAATTTCAACGTCTTCACTTATTATAAAAGGTTTTCTCTTCCTTGTCTTTTTAAAAACCTCCTCGTTACTTCTAAATTTTCTATAGAGAACTAAAAAATACCTCCTATCCGGTAAATTACGAGTAGGGAATCTTCGGCGGTATTCTTGTATTGCCATAGTACTATTTTTTCTACACATAAGGTATGTTTCTAACATATCACATTTTTCAATATGCGTGAACAACATTTTAAAACAAGCTTTAGCAACTAAAACTGTAAATATATTATTTTTCTGCTACAACAAAACGCCCCTCATCTACAAACTGTCATTTATATCGCCAAGCCACCAAATCAATTGTTTTTATTTTTAATTTCATGGCCAACTTGACTGTTAGTAAAATATCGTTATAACTTTGTTATTATTAGGTTTAGGCAGATAGTGCATATGAACTTTTTTATTCTTAGGACGATTTGCTAACGTTATGTCGAAAAATATATAGGGTGTTCCATTGAAAAAATATGCATTTTTTGGAATAACTCGAAGACGCGATGTTCAATTGTTTTATATATATATATATATATATATATATATATAAAAAATGCTACTAGTTTGCTAATTTAGCCGATTTCATATCTCCAATAATAAGGAAGTTAGCAATGGTTTACGACTTAACCGGAGGCACCCTGTATATATATATATATATATATATATATATATATATATATATATATATAAAATAAATTTCGTATAGGTGAATAGTACATAAAGAGGAGAGTTGTCGCATATTTTTCACTTTAGTTTCGATTTTTTAAATGGACCACTCTGTATATTTTTACATTTTTGGATTCCTGAGACAATTCTGAATCAGAACGTGACATTTTACTTGTAATGGCTTACTCACTATGCGTGAGCATTCTATTTGGTTCTCTATGCTTATCTCCACAGTGTTTTTGATTTCATCTCTTTGGTTAGTAGGATCAGCAAAAACTGATGTTCGAAAATGAATTAAATCTTAACCAGAATAATAGGAAACTATTTATATAGTCATCCACACTCATTGAATTTGCTTCATGGGCTGTATACCAATGCTCCAACATGCATAAGAAATAGGTCTCTACTTTTATTTCCGAAATAAATACTTCTAACTCTAGTGTTTTATTTTTCAGACATTGTACGTTTTGATGAAAAACTCTAAAATATGTTGCACCGTCGTTTTTTGATTTTTTAAATTGGTTTATCTCAGTGGTTAGTTTCGTAGATGTTCCTTCATTTACGGGCTTCGTCTTAAATGATGAAAACGGTTAGTACTGGTCATTACCAGGTCTTTTGATTCTGTGGGGACCTCAATCTTAAAATGCTTCTAAACTGATTCTTCTTTATGATTTGAGTTGATGAGTTTTTTCACATTTGCTTGTAACGCCGGTTTTTTTTCTATATATTGTTTTACCTGTTCTAAGTATTCAATCTAAACAACAATTAAACAAAACAAATCAGCATTGTGATCTGTCATATTTTTATTTAGGGTAATGTCGCTGTCAGCGTCGGCAATGTTGCCTTTCCCTTTTTTTCGCATGCTGGATTTTTGGAGTTTTTGATTTGGAAATTAAAAAGTCTAAATTTTTCTGATTGAAATAGGAATCCTCTTTATGTGCGGCATGTTTGGAAATGCATACCCTTTTCATAGTTCGTCGATTTTCTTAAGGATTATTCTAGATAATTTAATTTTTTCCTTAGAAGGATGACACAAATAGCACTTATTCTGCCTGCCGACTGTTTCATACATGCAGGATGAAATATATCCCGGTACTTGAAACACTAGATGTTTTTCTACATTTTTATTGCAGTGATTACACTGATTTTCTTAAGCCGCCATCTTGTACCTTTATAAAATAATGAACTCTATAGTTGATGCCGCTGATGGCCCGATTGCTATGTCTTTAATCAGAGAGTTACGAGAAGACATGAACATGGGTTCAATAGTCCGTGTCAAGAATGTGTCGGAAAATGAATGCAGTAAACGCCTTAGAGGGCACTGATACGTTTAATACAGTGGTGCTCAAACTTGAACTGCTGGCAATCTACGTCAATATTTTTAGACTACTTACGATCGACTTTGAGAGGCTGCAAGTATGTGTAATGCAGGGTTGTCGTACATACCTGATACATACATCCTACCTTCCTACCTAGGTAGGGTGTATCGTAGCATATATAGATATTAGCTTTCCGCACAATATACATTATTTTAGTCAAGGTTTGGGTTAGGTTTAGTTAGGTTCTTCTCTACAATATCAATGAAAAAACTCATAGTTATTCAAAATTGCGAGTTTATTGGTTGTTACAAAACAAAAGAGTTACATATGGTGTTAAACTTAACTAAGGAGTGACTTTGGATGTTGAAGCGTGGCCCTGCATGTCCTCAGCATACTTTTCATAAGATGGTACGTAACCACTGGGTGCTAATCCCAAGCATGATGACATATGATTGTCAGTTGGTCGATTACGATATTTTGACTTAATTATCTTCATTTCAGAAAGTGCAGACTCGCACAAGTAAATTGACCCAAACATTGCTGTCAGTTGAAGGGCGATTTGCCTTAGATTCGGATATTTATCTTCAGATATAAAACTGTAGCTTTGAGATGTATATCTGATATAATCTGCACTAACTCATTTTCAACAGAACATGAGTTCATATTAAACTGATTTGCTATTTCAGTAGCTAATTCTTTAATGTTTTTACATGAAAAAAGATAACTCATAAATGATGCTACATTTGCCAATTTACTACAATCATAAAAACGCATTTCGAATTGTCCCAAAATATTTGATAATTCAGGCTCATACGTATCATAATTTGAGGAATCCTTGCTTTCAAAGACGGAAAATGTTTCAGATCCTTTCTTTTCAGTTGATCTATCGTAAGTTGCAATTTACTTTTGAATGCGTTTACTGCGCTAATCATCTCAATAACAGTTTTTCCTTTACCTTGAAGCTCCAAGTTAATGGTGTTTAAGTGCGTTGTGACGTCAGTCAAAAATGCCAAATCAGTCAGCCATTTTTCGTTATTCAACATCTGAGTGTCATCACCTCTTTCGTCTAGAAAAGCTGTTATTTCAGGCAATAATTCTTGAAACCGTTCCGCGGCTCAACCACCTGACGTCCGTGTGAAGAACTAAATCAGTGTGTTCAGCTGACTCCCTATCTTCCAACTGCAACTTAAAGAGCCGCCATTGCAAGCTACGTGCACGGATGGAATTCACAATTTTTGTTGCAAGGCCCATAATTTCCTCCGTGTTTAAAACTTTTGAACACAAAATTTGTTGATGTATAATGCAATGGATTGAAAAAAAATGAAGGGAAATCTTCATTAGCTTGACACAATGCCACAAAACATATTCGTAGCTTGCAGTTTTTTACAAAATTGAAGAAAACGTCATATATATCTTCGCCACGGGTCTTCCCCTTCAGAGGAATGATTGTCAAAAATTCTTCCTTAGCCAACATGTCATTGAATACCATCCGAATAAAAATATACAGCTGGGCAGTGTCTGTCATATCGGTGGATTCGTCGAACTGTAAAGAAAAGTATGTACATTCCATGATATCATTTTTTAGTTTATCTGCCATGTCCTGACTCATGACTTCAATACGCCTTGTGACAGTCGGACGAGATAACTAAGGTTCTCTAATAGCAGACATGATTTCTGTTTTATTTTTAAAATCTCCAAATAAAGTCTCACCCGCTTCAACAAATGCTTCCTTCACAACCGATCCATCTTTGAATGGTTTCTTGTGTTTCGCCAATATATGAGATATTTTAAATGACGCGATCATAGCAGCTTTTGATTGTTTGGCTGGTCTTGTGAACATGGTTTGTTCTTTTTTCAAACAAGATATCAAATCACGTACTTTTCGTTTTCTTAATTCACTCTGTGGCGGAAAATCCTTTTCATAGTTTTTATGAACCGTTTTATGATGCCTCTCTAAGTTACCACGCTTAGGTATTGCAACTGACGCACGACAAATAAGACAAATGCACTTATCCTTCACCATATAAAACAAAAATTCTTCCTCCCAATCGTTATTAAAATGACACGTTTTAGATTTCTTCGCTGCACTCATTTTGTACTATTAATAATAAACTTTGTATCGACGTAGTATTGCCTTCAAGTTGCAATTCAGAATGACTCCAATTCCTGCAGGCGAACATTTATATCGGCGTGAATGAAAGTCTCGAATGTTCCCGTCAAACGCGCCGCCCGAAATTTCTAGAAAAGCAGCAAGAATAAAAAATGCGGCTTTTCTTTGACAAGTACCGCGCGTTGTTTTGATAAAGCCGCCTTTTGCCGCTAACAGAGTGTTATTTTATTACGTAATAAATTTTTGTAGTTTAGTTAAGTACCTTTTATTAAAAAAAATTTTCTTCTCCAGATCTACTCAAAAAGCACTCGCCATCGACCGCTTGAGCACCCCTGGTTTAATAGGTCTCTAAATACTTTTAAATTAAAAATGACAAAATATTAAATGCTAATGATTTACAGCCGGTTGCACAAAACGTAATTGCTGTTTAGAATATTTAACCGTGTTTATATTGTAGTTGTTGTTATATACTAGAATTAAAATAGTTTATAACTATAAATTATTATTAAAATTCTATTATCCAATTATTTTTATAGTCTAAGCAATGCTTTTCTTGCCTGCACCGTATGCACGCCAATGCCAAGCATCCACTCTGACATTTTATGTTTTACAGGTGGGAAAAGGACTCAGGATACAAAAGGCGTCACGATACCCAGTCAGGTGCGGTACGTGCGGTACTACGAACAGTTGGTGAGCCGCCGTCTGAATTACGCGCCCGTCACGATCTACATCAAGGAGTTTACCTTCGACCCGGTGCCCACCTTTATGGGCGGGCCCGGCAGCCTTTCGTTCACCGTGTCCGAGTCGTTCCTCGGCGAGAAGCTGAGTCAACGGTTCAAGAGCGACGCGTACAAGATCCCGGTGGACGCCAAGTGTCACACGATCAGGCTGGACACGTGCTTCAGGCTGACCGGCGACGTCAAAATAGAGTTCTACAATAAGATTATGATGCGCAAAGAGAAACTGTTCCATTTCTGGTTCAACACGTTTTTCGTGGGCGTGTTCGGTACCGTTACGTCTTCATCACCGCACGCGGTGGATGCTAACGGGTACGACCGGCACCACCAGCACCAGTTGCGGGAGTACGGCCCGTACGGGGAAGACTGTTACGAATTAGTGTTTAGAAAAAACGAACTCGATAAGTTGAACAAGAAGGACAAACAGCACAAGATTTTCAGTGAAAATTTCAAGGTAAGTATTCGTGTACAGAGATAGTCAGGTAAAATAGATTTATTACCATAAAATACATTGTTGTATAGAGGGTCGTCAAAAAGTATATATATAAAAAAAAACAAAAGAAAAAGTATAAAATTAAAATATAAATATAAACTTATAATACACATTAAAAAAAACAAACACAAATAAAAAATGTACATGTAAAACATCTTAAAAAAAAGTGACCTATCCTTATAATTTTTTTCTTTATAAAGATGGAAGTTAAATATGAAAATTTCAAGGTAAAGTATTTGTGTATATGACAGAAATGGATCGAAAAGTAATAGTCCAGTCACTGCAAGGTTAAACCTAGAGATTTAATAGTTCAAAAAAAAAACGAAATAAAATTGAGAAAAAATAAGTTTTTTCCGTTTTGTTCTCACACATGGGAATAAAAATCGGTAAATATCCTTTACCTGGAACTTCTCTTGTAATGAATTTTTCCTTTTATTAGGTGAAGTATGACCCAATTTAGTTCTGCACATAGTCATTTGATAACACTTATATACTGTTTTTTATTGGACGCTGATCTGTTCTACCATATTGAATAATAATTTAATTAATTGAATAAGTAGTTTTTACATTTATTTCACTTGCCGGCAAGATTTTTCTAACACAGGCCAGCTCATTATTTTCACAATTCAAATACTCTCCCAATAATAAAGAAAATATTCGGAAAGCCCTAATACTTACCATTTTTTAATACCCTAATTTAGAACTTTTTATATTGGCAGGTAAACAATTTTATTGTGGGGCGGCTAAAATGGGTCCATTTTACAAGGGAAAAATTACCTAGACTGGGTTGTTTTACAACTTTAGATATAAAATAAACGTTAAACATCACTCTTCTGTTGAGTTCCGAATTGAGTGGTTGTCTGTGTATCGATAAGCAAGCGTATGTGAAGACGAGAATGTCAAACGCGCCGAAGTTGCAAAATTTCTCCTGAAAAATTTTGTTATATTTGTGGAGAATTTCTGGTGAAATCATAAGCTAGGCCATTTTCCGAAAATGTAAAAAAGCCTACTTTAAATATTTTGATGTGTTTACTGAGGATCAAGATAAGCGGTGGGATCCCCATGTGTGCTGTGTTAATTGTAGTGTATCACTGGTGCTGGGGATGAAGGGAAAGAGAAAAAGTATGCCTTTTGGAGTTCCCATGGTATGGCGAGAACCCACCAATCATTCTGACGATTGTTATTTTTGCCTGACAAAGACTGAAGGTTATTCCAAAAAGGGAAAGCACAATATATAATATCCAAATTTGCAATCTGCCATACGACCTGTTCCTCATAATGCAAATTTGCCAGTGCCGATTGCGCCTTTAAATTGGCAAGCTATTGATTTGGGAGATAATGGAGATAACGCATCATCAGGCAGCTCAGAAGAATAGTTTACCGATCCCACTTTTACCACAGGTCCCAGTTCCGGCGAGCCAGATTTGATTGTTCAAAGTGAATTAAATGATTTAGTATGTGATTTGGGGTTACCCAAGCAACAGTCAGAACTTCTGGGTTCCTGTATTAAGAAATGGAACCTATTGGCCAAAGAAACAAAAATTACGAATTTCAGAAAAAGAAATGCTATGTTTTGTGAATTCTACAGTATGGAAAATTCGTTGTGCGTGTATACTGATATAAACAGTTTAATGCAGAAACTTGGTATTGAACATTCTCCCCGTGAGTGGCGCTTTTCGTAGACTCATCTAAATATAGCTGTGTTATTGCATAATGGAAATTGAAAACCCTCTGTACCAGTTACCTATTCAGTTGCAATGAAAGAAAATTATGAAAATATGCGCACGATTTTGGATAAAATAAACTACAATAGGTATAAATGGCAGATATGTGGGAAGGGGGGTTTACAAAATATTGATCTTTTCTTTGTTTATGGGACAGTCGTGCAATAAATCAGCATTATGTAACAAAAATTTGGCCAGAAAGAAGCGAATTTCAACCGAGATCTCAAAATGTTAAATTTATCCCTCTTGTTGATCCCAAAAATGTCCTTTTGCCTCCTCTTCACATTAAACTTGGGCTGATGCAAAACTTTGTGAAGACTTTGAATAAAGATTGTGATGGATTTAAATACCTAAGACAAGTCTTTCCCTTGTTAATTGATGCCATATTAAAAGAAGGCATTTTTATTGGGCCACAAATCAGAAAATTGCTGGACGATGTCAATTTTACGTGGAATTCATTTGTTAATGTAGTAAGAGCATTTTTAGGCAACAATATGGTTGGAAATTATGAACAATCAGTTAATGAACTCTTAGATGCCTATAAAGCGCTTGGTGCCAGAATGTCATTAAAAATTCACTTCCTCCATTCCCATCTGTTATTTTTTCCTAAAAATTTGGGAGCTGTTAGTGACGGGCAGGGTGAAAGGTTTCACTAAGATATCAGAACAATGGAAATTCGGTACCAAGGACGATGGGATCCAGCCATGATGGGGACTACTGTTGGTTTTTGAAGAGAGAAGATAGGACGCCTCATAAACGAAAAAAATAAAGTTTAATTAGTGTTTTAAGTTAATATTTTTCTCGTTTGCTTTTCTCTTAGACGTATGGTATGTTTAATAGGCGAAAACTGTAAACCTAGTCAATAAACAGGGTTAAGAATTTTCTGAAATCATTTTTTCTATAGATATTAAGTATCGTAACATTCGATGTGGTTTTACAACTCTAACAAGAAAACCCTCCGTGCTACAGCTTTCTATTTGTCATTTTCGTATTTGGATAGGTTCATTCTATTAGATTATGCTATTCTGATTTGTGTTACAAAATTTTTTTGTCGCCCAGTGTTTTTTAAGACATTTTGTTCCTTCATGTTGAATTCATACTATATCAAATTTAATTTTTCTGCAAAATTTGAAGTTAATTAAATAAAATGTTTTTTTTTTTTGAGATGATATTTTAAACATTTTTTTTTCTCTATAGCGATTGGCTGTTAGATTTCCCTCAAATATATAAAATTTTATGTGTTCCTAATATGAAGCAGGACACATTTAGACCAAACCTGCCCTGCTGTCTTCTGGGAAATATTTGGTGTTGATTTTCCTGGGCCCAAAATCTACTATTGTGCCTATTGAGTATACCAGAATTACTGAAACGTGCTTCGTCTGACCTTCCTTTCAAAATCTCTAACCATATCGCATCTTTGTCGAAACCAATTGCAGAAGACTATCCGACGCTCTGCATCCCCTGGCTGTAAGTGCTGCACGAGCCTAAATTTGTATGGGTGGTATTTGTGCTTTTTTAGAATTTCTTGAACTCTAGTTTTTGGAATCCCTATGCTCTTTTCACTGGTCCTACAAGAGTTTGTAGGGTAAGCTTCTGCTTTAGCCAAAACCGTATTTTCCTCAGCCTCCCGATTTTCTTTATTAGGTTTTCGTACGAGGTTTGATAAATGATCCGTGATTAAGTAAATTCTTTTTTATCCGATAAAAAGTGGATATATTAGGTTGCCTCCTTTCTGGATGTCTAAATAAAAATTAAGCAATACTATTTCAACATACCTAAAAATTAACTATTTACCTGTTAAAATACATCTGAGAAGCCGCTTCAACATTTTCATTACTTAATATAAAACAAGCTAACATATCGTACTTTTCATAATGTTCGAAAGTTTGGTTTTCTTCCATAATAATACAAATATATTTTTACACAATAAATAAATACAAAAAACTAGCGCTATATTTTATATACGCGTACAAAATTGGGAAATGTCATTTGCTTCCAAGAAAACAAAAGAAAATGGCATCGTTTTGCATGGCCTAGTGCAAAATTTGGGATGATAATTATAAAAATTAAGATTTTTGTTGTTGTTTATTAAAATAGACCCATACTATTATATATTTTTGAGAAGCTTTTAAAAGGACAAATCCATTTCTGGACAAATATACAGGGTGTCCCATTTAAAAAAACACAACTTTGGGTTATATCTAAAAAATAACAACTCAAATGAAAAATATGACTACGCCAATGGATCCAGCGTAAAAAACCGCATAAGCAGCAATTTTTTCCTTTGCGTTAAGTTAAAGGATAACCGAGATACGAGGGGGGTCCCAAAATGCAAAATTTTCTATTTCGCCCTGTATCTCATAAACGAAGAAGGCTATGAAAATTTTATTTACGGCTTCATGAGTTTCACAAAAAATTAGCTCAGGTTCGTGAAAACCGCAAGGTTCTATCTTTAAAAATAAGTGAGATACCCTGCTTTTGCAACCAAATCTGGACACCCTGTACATAGATGGTAGTGTCGAAATATCAAGTTTTTTAAAAAATGGTTTGCTTGATGTTCTTTGATGAGCACTTTTCATACTCCTAGTGGTTTTTTTCTGGCAGACAAATTTTTTTTGCATATATGATGAAGAATCCCAAAATACAATGTTCTCAGAATACCAACAGAAAAAGTACACCCATTTTATTTTGCCTTCTTGAATTCGTATGAAAATGTTACCAGTTCAATCCTATGTAACATTCGATTTTGTTTACGTTGACAGCCGACGGGTGAAGTTATCGAGTTTATCGTGTGCCAAAATTATAAAACAAACCTTGTTTTACGCCTTTAGTAAATCCGTACCTGAGATGCAATTATAGCTTACGCGTTGTGTTATATGGGAAGTATAAAGAATTTTCTGAAATCGCCGTATTTTCCCAATATTTTTCGGTTATCTACAAGTAAGGTTAGTGTCATCCACATTGTTTTGGTTTCGTTTTGGTAGTGGCTCACATCCGTGTCTACCCGTTCTCCATAACCGTTATTACCACGACCGACTAGTGCTGGGCGAGAGTATCGATATCGATTCGATTCGGCCAAAATAACATCCAGGAGAGAACACTGCCCTGTAATGTCTGGAAAGTGTTTTAAGTGCTCACAGTACTGTATTTTCAAAGAACCTTCCAAGAATTCCAGTGAACTCTTTGGATACCCTTGTGATTATTGCAAGACGATTATGTGCAAAAATTGTTCTGATGTCAGTGCAACAGAGATTTGGGCAATAGTTATGTCAAGCAGGGTAATTCCTTACATGTGTAAGACATGCATACCCCAGCTAAAACAGGTTCTACAGTTATCAGATCGTGTTTCTTCTCTCGAGGACTCGCTGGCTAACATTAAAAATAGCACGGAAAAAGTTCTAGAGTACATAAACTGCATCAAGGACCTAAATAACGAAATGAAAAATTTTAAGATCTGTTTTCAGAGCGCCCTTGATGACATCAAGTCCTTCAAGGCATCACCTGGTATTGCTGGAGTCCCTATGCAGCAGCCTGATTTGAGTAATAATGTATTGCAGGAAATGACAGAACGACAGAAAAGAGCTACCAATATTATGGTCTTTAATTTTCCTGAATGTAGTCCGCAGGAGGATTTAGCTAAGGCAAGAGATCTTGTATCTGGCCTGGTGAACTCAGATATCCAGGTAGCAGAAGCTGTAAGAATTGGAAAGAGGAACAAAAACGGCCATCGTTCCCTAAAATTAACGTTACGTAATCAAGATGATGTACGTCTAGTCATGAAAAACAAAAAGAAGTTAAACTTGGATAGAACTCAAAGAGTTTACCTTGAAATGGACCTCACGAGCCAACAACTCATAAATTTAAATAATCTCAAAAGTGAATTGAAACACAGACAGCAGAATGGTGAACCTGACCTGATCTTAAGATATGTTAATGGAGTTCCCAAGATTGTGTCAAAAAACTAACACCTACAAATTCTACATCTGATATTCTGGTTTATTTTCAGAACGTTAGAGGTCTCCGTACTAAGCTTAATCAGCTGCTAGAAAGTGTCTCCTATTCTCATTACCACATTATTGTTCTTAATAAAACCTGGTTAACAAGTGACTACCACAATAATGAATTAAACCTTCTGGACTACAATGTGTACAGGAGGGACAGATCAGCAGAGACAAACAATTATTCTAGGGGAGGGGGTGTCCTAATTGCTGTTCGTAAAGAGATTCCAAGTAGGGCTTTGATAGCAGGTGGTAACGACATTGAGCAACTGTTCGTGCTAATTGGAGCTGGGACAAACAAGTGCGTTCTTAGCACTGCATATTTCCCACCAAGAAGCCCCTTTGTTAAGTATAGTACCTTTAGTGACAGTTTGGAGAGACTGTCTGATGAGTTCCCTGAATGCAAGTTCTGTATCATAGAAGATTTCAGCCTGCCATGTGGACAGTGGTCATATGAAGAACAGGCATCGGTTGGTTTACCCATGCCAATTGCCACTCCAAATGAGGTGCAGTCCATTGAAATTGTGTCTAATATGTGCTCATTTCACAACCTTTACCAAGTAAATTCTATCCAGAATGTAAATAATTCTATACTGGACCTAGTTTTCGTACAGGACAAAGAAATAGTTGTGATTCATGCAGATGAACCACTTCTGACACCCATCGACAGATATCACCCTCCATTATATCTTACTCTTTCACTCAGAACATATTGCAGTGACAGTGGACTCACTGGCGATGGATTTTACAGAGACTTTAGCGCGATGGATGGCGATGCAGTTTTAGCCTTTCTTTCCCAGTTTGTCTGGGATTCACTGTTCTTCAATAAAACTCTAGATCATATGATTAATATGTTTTATGAAATCATATACCTGAGCATAGAATTATTTGTACCATTGAAAAAATACTCATCGAAAAAGTTTCCAGCTTGGTTTTCGCATGAATTGAAGGATATGATTGTTCACAAGAAAATAGCTCATAAGAAATATTTAGAGACTAAGTTACATTTAGATTATATTAGCTTTTGTAATATTAGATGCAACTGTAAAACTTTAAAAAGGCAGTGTTACCGAGATTATGTATTAACTACTGAAGCTTCCCTTAGGTCCAATTTAAAAAACTTTTGGAAATTTGTAAACTCTAAAAAGAAATGTTCGTGTATTCCCATGGAAATGTCTTATAATAATATTAAGAGCATCTGGTGAGCAAATTGTAAATTTGTTTGCGGATTATTTCCATGTACAATAACAACACTTGCCATGTACCTGATAGCTCAATGTCTTTTAATGTTTTGAACTTATCTAGATTTAGCATCTCAATATCTGATATTTATTCTAAGTTATCAGTACTGGACGTTAATAAAGGTCCAGGGCCTGATGGTTTGCCTCCCAGTTTCTTGAGGCATTGTGCATTTATCTTGGCTCGTCCATTGTATTTTGTATTTAACGTGTCCCTATCTTCTGGTATGTTTCCCACCTTTTGGAAGATAAGCTTTATCACCCCTTTCCTTAAATCAGGTGACAATGCCCAGGTGACCAACTACAGACCCATAAGCATTCTCAGTGTAATTCCAAAGATATTTGAAAGTTTGGTCTGTGATTACTTGTCTTCCTGTCTACATGGTCAACTCATTAATGAGCAAACCGGGTTCCTTCCTCGCGGCTCGACAGAACTGAATCTCTTGTCATTTACTGACTTCTTGTCGGAATCCTTGGAGGAGGGTTATCAGGTGCATGCCCTGTACACAGACTTCTCCAAGGCCTTCGACAGGGTCAATCATAAGGTTCTCCTTCATAGGTTGGAGGTCATGGGGGTGCACGGGGTGCTCTTGGGTTGGCTGAGGTCTTACCTCACTGGCAGGTCTCAAATGGTTAGGTTATACAACTTTAAGTCCTATGAAATTCAGGTATCATCCGGAGTGCCACAGGGTTCACACCTTGGCCCATTACTCTTTAATATCTATATAAATGACATAGGAACTTGTTTTCATAATAGCAATTTTCTTCTGTTCGCAGATGATTTGAAGTTCTATAGGAAAATTCATAGCACTGATGACTGTATGAAACTTCAGTCTGACTTAGACCGGTTGGCTGCCTGGTGCAGGCACAGTGGGATGGACTTAAATATTAAGAAGTGCCATTCTATAGCTTTTAGTCGAGGTAGGAATCTGACTAATTTTGTGTATCATATCAACAACTCCGCTCTCGAAAATGTCTCACAGGTTAAAGACCTTGGTGTCACTTTGGATAATCAATTAAATTTTGCTCTCCATATCTCATCAATTGTTTCTAAATCCTTGCAAATGTTGGGCTTTATAAAGCGTTGCTCAAGTGACTTTCAGAATATATCTTCCATTCGGCTCTTATATTGCGCATTAGTACGGCCACATCTCGACTATAGTTCTTGTGTTTGGTCACCTCATTATGATGTTTATATCCGGGCTATTGAGAGAGTACAACATAAATTTTTAAGATATATATCATTTAAACAAAACCGTCAAAATGACCTTAATTATATTCAATTAGAATCAGATCTGAATTTATCTACTCTCCAAATTCGTCGGCTGCAAAAGGATCTGAGGGTTTTTCACGATATTCTTCACGGTAATAGTTTTTGCCCTACTCTCCTTGATAAGATTGGACTTCATGTGCAACATAGGCAAACTAGACAAAGTTCATCCTTTCATGTCCCACCTCATAGAACAAATTATGGCTTCCACTCGTTTCTTTCTCGCACCGCTAGGCTCGCGAATAGACACCCTAATGATTTGGACTGTTTTGCTCATCGTGTTGCTTTTATGAGACAGCTCAAAAATTGTTTATGATGTTGTTGACTGTGGTTAACGGGTGAAATTTTTCCCACTTTAATGCCCGAAAAGACTGATTTTGTTTTCCTTTTTTCCCTTATTATTTGTATGCAATATTATAGTTTTTTTTTTCTTTTTTTCTTTTATTTTTAAGAACTTGGAGTTTATCGAATGTTTTTGTTATATAAATTTATTATTTAAGAATAATAATGAAAATTATATTATATTATGTATTAATATTGGGCTTAATGTCCGTAGACAATAAATAAATAAATAAATAAATTTTTGTGCAAACTTTGTTGATAAATCGTATGACCCGCACGATAACACTGCTTTTGTCAATTAGAATTATATATTCATCTATACATGGAACTACAGACAAATTGCAAGGTTACTTTGCCAATCCAACATATATCATCTTCGCCACACACAGGAAAATTGGGCAATGTTTCTGATCGCCAGAGGACATTATTCGTTTCCAAATGGGAGTATATCTAATTGCTTGTTCCTGTGGTGATGTCTATATTGGAGAGACATGTGCCTTTACAGACTTGAATATGCATACTTTTCCGTCACTCTGTTTCTTGTTTCCACAATCACAACACCAGAGGTAAATATAGTCTTGTGGCAGGATATTGTCGTCTGAAAAGGTGTCAGAGTGGTCCAGCTTACCTGGCCATCAGATTTTTTTTAAAAATTTTGAAATGGTCTAATCCCAAGAACCAACTCGGTTAAGGAGTTTTGTGAATACAATTTTGAATGCTTTTCCAAGCAAACTTACTATTAACAAAATATTTATGGAGTCAGTGTACAAAGTGTTCATGTCCTAAAAGTTATGTTTATAGACATCTTAAAACAAATATTGTTTTATATACCCCTTCCACTCATCCTGCATTAGTCGTGTAATGTCAAAAAAAACTAGGATTTATTTGATGAATAAAAAACAACAACTTTGGTATAAAATTTTTTTCACGGAATTTTGTGTCTTTTTTCACAGCTGACGATGGTGGTGCAGAAGATTCCGACTTCCGACCACGTGACCGGGCCGACGTACCCCAGGATACGCCAGAGTGTGCCGGACAACACGCCGAGCGAGAGTTCGGCCGGGTCCTCGGACGATTCCGAGGAAGACGACTGGGATTCGGGTGAGCAAAATGGCCTATTGGGGCCGAGTGATAAATCAACTTAAAAAAAAATCATCTTGAGTACGATGTGTACGAGTCTGTGTCAGATTGTTTATGCTGATATTCCATGATAGGACGTAGTCAGTTTAGTAGGCGATAAGGCAGTGCTCTGTGATCCCCTCGCTTTCCACTGTTATAAAAATTGATAGAGTGTGGTTGATAGAAATGTGATTATGTGTTAACACCTTTTTTTATCAACCATATTTGAAAATGTATAAATATTTTTTCTACTTTAGTGCACTAAAGGTGAAATTACAACACATTGTATTATTTAAAAACGACCACACTTCAATTTTTTTATAATATTGGATGGTCCTTTTCAGAGACACTGTCCTAATGAATTGCTGAATACTAACACTGTTCTTGACTTTCTGAGCAAAGATTGTCAAAATATATTTAATCTTTTTTTTAACAGGAATGATTTTCATTATTATTTTTTCCCAGTGCCGTAGATATGGTCAGTTGTCCCTCTAGGTATTTACATACTACTAAATTTTACCTATATCAGTGAAGTAATCGCCCATAAATAATAAAAAAAATGTGTTTTGGTCATTATATATAATGTACAGGATGTCTGGTTGTATTTTACATGGGACTACAAGCTTAACTTTTAGAGATATGAAAAAAAAATTTATGCAAAAGTTTTTTTTTTCTCTGAACCATCAAAATTTGCTAAAAAAATATACAAAAGCTCCTATTTGAAAATGTCCGTGTTTCTGGAGACATAATCTGTACCAGCCGTTATCAGTGTACTGCTCTGTGATAAAGGTATAACATCTAGAAGATGCCCATTTATTGAAACAATGTTATACAGGGTGTTTCATTTAAAATAACAAAGTAGATGCTCATTTTTTTACTATCTAATTATCATTTGTTTATTTTTTGGCAGATCCTGTAGGGCAATTCCATGATCGATGCTTACTCTTTTTAGTAAAATTCAAAAATTCATTCATTCAAAAAACCTGAATAATTGTTTACAATTGAGTTAAAAGTTTATGAAATGTTAGATAAATATTCCTAATTTTACCTAGTGACTTTAAAATGTTACGAAAAACTGCAGGAATCCGTTCCCGCATCACACTGCATTACAAAAGCATTATTTATCACAGGTGGCTATGTAAAAACAAAAGCAGTGCTTGGAAACTGGTGCCCGTCAAAAACTGTTGTGCTGTCAAGCTGTTAAATAGTGAATTATTTTTTGCAAAAAGTAAGTAGAACTTGATTAAAAATTGCTTATTTATATTCCAAAATTTTGTCCCGCGTGTAAGCTGAATCCAATACTTTTTTTAATTTTTAATTAGACCGTAATAGAAACTCTGGATAAAAACATGATATTTCTTAACCTTTGACTTGCTCGTTATAACAGTATGATAGATAAATATTAAGAAGCCTAGAATATATTTTTAATATAATTTTCTTTTTGTCCCGCGAGTAATCTTTAATAGCCTAGAAATATTTATTTTTTATTTTCAACGCTCATAAAAGTGTTTTCAAAAGAAACTTGAGATTTTAATAAAACTGCTTTTAGTAGCATCAAATTATTTGTAGTGTTATCGGTATTTAGGTAATTTTTTATGTTTTTTTTTTTATTTTTTAAAAATACTGCTAGCTACGGAAGGTTACAGAGCGATTTAGTTGTATTGATTTTTGGATTGAAAAAAAGAAAGAAATGATAGGAAGTTATCCATTTTTAGGATGCCGAAAATACAAAATGAAAAGAGGAAAATGAAAGTGAAAGAGTATGTCAGAAAGCATAGAGAGAAAATAAATGCAAATGAGAACCTTAAGTCGATATACCGTAAACGACATGCTGAGTGTTGCAAAAAATACCGAGAAAAAATGAAACAAAAAATGTTGTCCTCGACAGATTTGATAGAGTTGAACAGAAAACAGGAACGAGAAAGAAAAAGAAAATACCGTGCAAAAAAAGATGCTCAAAGGTTGGATAAAAAAGGGAATAGTGCCTATAAGACCCCTCAAACTATGGGGAAAGATTTGAAAAAAATCAAGAATGTCCTTCCAGAACATAAAGAGAAGAAAATAGAGGTCATTAGAAGGGTTTTGAAAACGATTGATAAGAATTTAACCATAAGTTTTGATATTGCTCAAAATAATCCAGAGTGTTTTGAGTCTGTCACAACAAATAATAAGTATAACCAGCTAAATATGGAAACAGTAAGGAAAGTTGAGATTTTTTTCTGTAGAGAAGATATAAGCAGGGTTTCGCCAAATGTTAAGGATAAAATCAAAATAAAATCTGAAAATGGCACAGAATACGCACAAAAAAGACATATGATGTATACAGTGTTAGAAGCTTTTAGTATTTTTAAAGAAGAGAATCCGGGGGAAACGATAAAAATTAGTAAATTTTATGAACTAAGACCTAAATTTGTCATGCTTTTGTCAGATATGCCTCATGACGTATGTGTCTGCAGGTATCATGCTAATGTCTTTTATTTAATTGATATATTGCACAAAACTGTAAAGTTTCCAAAAACACACAGAGAGCTTCTTCAAGAAATCGTTTGCTACTTAGAAAGCGGAGATTGTATGATGGGGATTTGTCAGAATTGTAAAGACATTGACTTAAAATATTCAGTTCTGCCTCTGAAATATGATGAGTCTGTGGAATTAATTTTTAAACAGTGGGCAACTATCAATGGAAAAGTAGAAATAATAAGTATTGAAAAGACCATCGAAACGATTATTTCCACCTTAGAAAATCAACTGCCTTTTTTCAAAAAACATGTATTTATCAAAAACAGCCAACAAAAGTATTTTGATTCGAAAAGAAGCACCGTTGGCGAAAAAGAAATCATATTGCAAATGGACTTTGCGGAAAACTTTTCAATTACAGCACAAGATGAAATTCAAAGTGCGCATTGATCGCATAACCAAGTAACAATCTATACTGCCGTCGCTTGGGGTCCAAACAATATACTTTCGTTTGCTATCGTGTCTAACTATCTTTCACATGATAGATACGCTGTCAATGTTTTTTTAAAGAAAATCATAGAATTTCTGAAACTGAAAGTATTAAATTTTGAAAAATTATGCGTGTTTAGCGACGGATGCGCTGCGCAGTTCAAAAACCGTTATACGATGTCTTCGTTGTGCTTCTTACCAGCAGAAATGAATTTAAGAGCAATGGAATGGAATTTCTTCGCGTCATCACATGGAAAGGGCGCTGTGGATGGTATAGGGGCTACAGTAAAAAGAAAAGTATTTAATGCCAAACTAATCGAATTCTGACAATTATAACACATTTTATATTTTAGGTCTGGATGGAAATAAAAAGTCGAAAGTCTTTAATTACTAATGCGAAAGAATTTTACCAATGTACTCAAAAACTGAACAAGATAAACGTCATTTATGTAGAAACAGAAGAGATTGAAGCAGCAAAAAACACTTTAGATGATAAGTGGAACTTGGTAAAACCATTTCCCAACATAACAAGCTGTCACAACTTTCGATTTTTGGATAATTATCATGTAGGAGTTAAAAATGTATGTAATTCAAAGGAATCAAACGTTGTTTTGTGTTTTCCTATGTAATTTCTTAGTTTCATTGTTTATTGTAATAGCTGAAATAAATATTTGTTTATTGAAATTGCATTGTCCCGCGAGTAATCACTAAATTGGTTAATATATACAGAACTTAAAGAATTTTGGCATTTTAAGTATGGTCCCATAAATTTCAACTAAGAGTAGGTAAGTTATAGTAATATTACTTTTTTTAGATATTTATAAAATTTAGAGAAAAAAAAACAACTAAAACTTGCGCATATTGATTAAACATTTTGGATGTCCCGCGAGTAAGCATAGATTTTTCAAAAACTTTATTTATTAGGTTTTGCCTTTTTTCAAATGAGCAAGTACTAATAGCAGAGACATCATTGCCATAATAGAATAGCAATAAATCACATGAGACTTACTATGCCTATGGTAAAAATGAATATTTTTAAAATTGTTGTTTTTCTAATTCTCCCGCGAGTCATCATGGAATTGCCCTGATGCAATATTTGTTGATATCTCTAAAAGTTGAGCTTGTAGATCGTGTTTAAAATATAACTAGACACCCTCTACACAATATTCGTTTCAACTTGTCTACATTTTATCTGTTGCACATTTGTTATTTTTTAAGATATCAAAATGATCCAAAACCAAATTGGCTAGTTTCGTCAAACATATAAAATATCACTTGAATTTCTCTACGTCTCGTTTAAACGCTCTAAATTTTACTTGGGTTTAAAACGTGTCAAACTGGAATTACTTTTCGACGTTTTGCCTGCGATTGCACTGGGCATCTTCAAGCATCTTTACTGCAGAACATGTATAACAACAAATAAATAACTGAATCTATTCAGTTTTTTTGAACTAGAACTATATTTTGAAGTATTGTTCAGAAAATTAAGAATAATTTATTTATGTACTGTAGCTACTAACTGAAATATATGCACAAAAATATGATTCTATGATATAAATATTCTTTCAGTGAAAGGGAAGTAGTTGATAGTTACAGTGTGATGGCCATAACTTCTTACATTTTTGCCGTAATTGACCTTAAACATTAGTTAGAATCAGAAAATAGTATCAATTTTAATCTGCACAAGTGATATTGCTGGACTGTCCGTTCATTTTAAAAAATATTCTCTTCTGCAGGTTTTTTAGGCTACTAGTCATAAGAATCTGGCCCTTAGCATGACACTGGTCAATGTCGCAACGTCGGGTTTTGATTTAATTGATAAAGGTCTCCAAAAAAGCTGCTTAAATGTTTCCAAATAAAAATTCAAATAAAAGAAAGATCCTGGAACTGACCAGAATCAATTTGCATTGTTTTAAATGTGACTGGAGCTTTTGAGTTCTATTCTATATGCTAAAATTGTGACGGATTTTCTTGGCTAGCCCTCAAGATAACACGAGTGTCGAAACGCTTTATATTTTAAATAAATATGTAGGACTTAACTTGCTTAATTTCCTCGGTTATCTAAGAGAGATATGGCGGCAATAGGATTATTACAGAAAAATTTAATTTTCCATAAATTTATTTATACTTTCTTTTTTCTTAAAACCAATCTTTTTTTTTATTTTTGTAATTATTGTCATATCGTATGCATTTCTCTGAAGCTAATGTCAAGATTTTCAGTCTCGTATATTGTAAACGCATCAAAATGGTTTTGGAGACATTGTCAAAGTTTATTTAAGTGTCCAACATTTTGCTCTTGATTACTTTTTAAGGTCAATTACGGTAAAAATTTAAAAAAATCCCTATTGAAGTTATCAATCACGAAAAGATCTTCTTAAAAAGAAGGATGTATATTTTATTTTTTAAATTGAAATATGGGAATAATTTCTTATATTTATTTTTGATTATTGTAGCTTCTATTACAAATTGAATTTTCGTTTTTCGACTTTGAAAATAAATTTTTGCATTTTTCATTTAAAATAAATTTAACACTAAACAATACTTCTTCGGCACTGGCCGAGGAATTTTATTCAAAGCGCTTTGCCTATCATTTCATTTTTTCCCTGGTTTCATGCAGTCATTATCATCAGATTTATGTCTAGTTTCGATGTTTTTGTTTATATTCAATGTTGTTTGTTTTGTATGTTAGTTATGAGCTGTGTTTGATGGTTAGATTTTTCTTTTTTTATGACTGCTTTGAATTTAAAAGAAATATAAATAGTTTTATGAATTTTGCTTAAATACCTTTTAGATTGTGTATTCGTCCCTGCGCGTCAGATAAACTGATATAGTTAAGTTTCACGGAAAATGGATCCGACTGAATGACTGAAATAAAACTCCCTGAGCTGATCTCATTGTGTAAGCTATGTAGTAAGGGATCGGACTTTACAAATGATGATAATTATAAAATATTTTTATCTAGGTTTATATTAATTTAATCAAATTAAAAAAAAACTAAATCATACACATTTATATATATGATATATATATATATATATATATATATATATATATATATATATATATATATATATATATATATATATATATATATATATGCATTTATAATGTTATATCTTTTCCACATTAAAATTCATTTTAATCGGTTTATTTAATTAATGGACAGAATTTTTCCAACTACCTGGAAGAATATTGTAAGTAAGTAATCCTCAACTGTATTGTTTCCAGACAATTAAGTTAATTAATTGTTTACATAACATATACTCCTTAACATTGACCTTTGTAAAGAAACTGCAATCAGTAGTAGTTCCAGACTTGTCTTAGTCTCAATTATCCTTCTTTGATTATCTGCAGCATTGGCTCCTGGTGCGACATCAACTCAGATGATCAGTATCAATCCCTAAACCCTAAAGGTCCTAACCTAACCTAGTTACCTCAAGTAAAATATTTCGGTATTTTACTTGAGGTATTCCGGTATTTCATAAGAGGCATCAGTATATACAGTAAAGAAATAATCGGCAAATAAATTTGCTGACACCTCTCCATTATTGCTAACCCTGTTATCGAAATGCATACAGTTTGGGTATCCGCTTGATTGTTTAAAATTACTAATATGCACTCATGTTCCAGAACCTTACATTCCTCTCTAAGCCGCGAAAACTGCTCATAATCGGTAGGTAAATTGGAATTCTTATATCGCGTGTGTGTAATTTTTTTTCAACGATAAGTCGTCTGAGACGAGGGGAAAACCAGTTTGGAAAATTTGAGCTTTTATATTTTTTAATAGGTACAAATAGTGATATACCTTGGTATATAACAGCTGGCGGCTCGCGAGTGATAAAGTAAGTGAAGTGCAAACGAAGCAAGAAAATATCGCAATAATTTTTTTTCCAAAATGTTTTTTTATATGTGGAAGGGGTAGAAGAAGTTTTAACAACTTACCTAAATTTTGTATATTAAATCAATTCTATCCTTCTTAGCAGCAAGACAATGGACAAATACAGCCCGCGGCGCTTTTTTTTTTTTTTTGAAGGCCGTTTATATGGATATATATAGATATATTTATGTTTATAGTCAAATTGGTCCAAAATTTGATCCAATAGAAAATATAAATTCTCCGACGTTCTATGAATTAACGTATCTTAAAATTATAGAGCACTGGGAGGATTGCTTAATATCAGTGGTGTCATCCACTTGCCCAGAAAAAAACTGTATGTTCATTATTTCAATTTTTACATGATTATACATTTAAATAATCGGAAATGCATTCAATTATTTCGTTTTGAATAGTTTTCAAGTCACCAGTAAAAACATTTTTAATTTTTTCGTGATGATCTTTTAGTTCTTGGGAACTTCTCGATATTAATAAACCTAAAAGCCTTTTAAAATTCCCCCTATTTATTGACTCGCTGCTCTCATCACGGCCGCGAAAGACTAACTCTTGTTTTGCAAGGTACAAAACTGCGTCAATTACCAAGCACCTAAATAGTCTATTTAATCGGACGTTTTCGTTAAAATGTATTTTATATAGTTTAGCATTTTCTTTTAAAGTGTCTGCTTTAGTGCTTTGAATTTTTACAAAATGCAAACCACTTCCGTGATCGGATTCATCAATAATGTAAATTAATAAACCCGACACCAAATACAAATATAAATACAAATAGTACATTTCCAAAGACATTTACAATGTATAGGAATTGTCAATACAGGAAAAGAGAAATTGCAAAATACTACATCTAAATGTTATATATAAATAGGTAGATATAGTCAGGTCAAACATCTCATATATGACAATGTATAGTAGACAATACAAAGAACAATTCGGAACAAACAATTATAGAATAAAAGATTAACTAAATACATACAGTCATATTACATAAAATAACCCGAGAATAAAATATAAGTAAAAAATGTATACAATAATATTATCATTTCAATAATCTTCAAAACTATATGAAAAGAATTCAGACAATGAATAAAAGGGGTTATCAGCAAGTATGGTCTTTAATGTTTTCCTAAAAATATGTATATTTGTAGTGCTAGTCATATTAAGCGGCAAGTGATTAAATATTTTCATCGAAATAATCTCAGGCCCATTTTGTCCTTGGGTCAGGCGGGCACAGGGGACATAGAGTTTCTCACAGTTTCTTGTGATATATTGATTAATCTCCCCGCATGTTACGGACCCAAGGCGATGTTTAAAAATATGACAAGCACACTGTAAAATGAACAGGTTTATGACAGTTAAACTTTTTTGTGATTGAAAGGTTGGCCGACAAGTGGCCAAAAGGTATACGAAACATATTTCGAAGAATCCTTTTCTGGCTTATGAGGACACGATTTATGCCACTAGAGTTTCCCCAAGCAAGCAGACCATGAGATAGGGTAGATTGTATAGTTGCGTAATAGAAGGTCTTCAGAGTGAATGCATCCACAGAATCCCTCAATTGAAGGATAGCATAATTTTTTGAGCATAGTTTTTTGCAAATATCTTCAACCTGGCTATCCCAACTGAGGAGCTGGTCGAGAGCGATCCCCAAGAAGTTCACAGATTCATGTTGTATGAGACTTGACCCACTATTCCTCACCAGAAAACTTCTATCCTGAGTCACCCTCAGAGGGGTAAATACAACAAGACTGGTTTTGGACTGGTTCAAGCAGTTCAACTGTTTGCCTTTTCAGAAAGTGAATCATAGTCAATTGCTCCCAATACTGTAGATGTATCATCAGCAAACGAGGTTATATGACTATCGTTAACGAATAGAGGTAAGTCATTTATAAAGGCTAGAAAAAGTATAGGTCCTAACACACTGCCCTGTGGTACACCCACCCTAACATTAACCCAGTCTGAAACAGCGACACCACAGTTTACCAGTTTTACAACCTGCACCCTATCAGCTAAGTAAGTTGTTATCCAATCAAGCGCCGGTCCTCTTATTCCATAGTGACTTAATTTTTCCAGCAAAATGTTATGATTTATGGTGTCGAAGGCCTTGGAGAAGTCATAAAATATCCCAAGAGTTTTAAGTTTTTTGTTGAAGTTTTCGAGTAACTTTAGGTATAGCGACAGTATGGCATCCTCCGTAGAGCATCCAAACCGAAAACCGTACTGTCTATAAGTAAGAACCTGATAGTGGTCAAAAAAACCAACCATTCTTGTCTTAAAAGACCTCTCAAAGCCCTTCGAAAAAACAGACAGTAAGGCGATTGGCCTGTAGTTCTCGCTAGTAGTTGTGCTGCCCCTTTTATGAATTGGAACCACTACTGCCTTCTTTAGATCCTGGGGAAAATATCCATGTTGTAGGGAGGCATTTATCAAAAAAGTTAACAGAGCAATACAGTCACCCAGGAGGCAACAGGGCATCATCTTCACCACATGATCTTTTAGTTGAGACAGACTTTACTAGTTCTAAAACCTCACCCTCAGTAAACCAAAAATATAGTGTGGGGAATCGCATTGCAGCGGGACAATAACGTCTGTTGATACTGGTGTTTTGTCAACAAGATTTAAAACAGAATTTGTAAAATATGAATTAAATTGCTTAGCCATTTTGTTTGGGTCATTGATGTTTTCACCCTCAAAAATGAACAGATTCAGGGATGGATTTAAGATTTTGTTTAATTTTTGTATTTGAATTAATGAGTTGCCATGCACTTTTTGTAATGTTGTTAGATGTCAATAGCTTATTGAAATTGTAATCCTTTTTAGCATATGCAATATTTTTTTATGGGTTTTAAGCCTTTCTTTGTATGTTATTAGTAAGTCTTGGTAATTAGAAGTTTTAACAAGCCTGTTTAATTGTCTAAGATTATCACCTTCATTTATAAGGTCGGGTGTAATCGACGGATTTTTTATGTGGTTATTTGACTTGTTTTTTAAACTGGTGTATGGGAAGGCCATGCTAAGCGAATTTCCACAATCTAAACCTTTTTTACAATCAATCCGACTGGTCTTTTTTATCAGTAGAATCTGATATAAACAAAATGGTTGAACTCTTTTATGAGGTCTTGTTTGAAGGTATCAATAATTGTGTCCCCAAGAAAACGGTAGTCGACTGTAAATATCCGAAATGGTTCGACCTTCCTCTGAGAAAACTTATTGGACAAAAGAATCGTCTATACAAAAAATATAAAAGGTCCAATAAAGATGTTGACTATTTTGATTACTGCGACATACGACGCCAACGTGAGGTTAAGCTTCGGACTGATATGTGCTATCTTGCATATGTCACACAAACTGAATTGCTTATCCCAGAGAATATCAGGCATTTTTGGTCTTTTCTACGTAATTTGAGAAGAGACTCTGGGCTGCCCAGCGTCATGAATTATGACGGAGAGGAAATTACCGGTTCGAATAACATCGCTAATGCCTTCGCCACTCACTTTGAGTCTTGCTATTCACGTCACCGTAGTTTAGATTTTAGCAAGATTGGCCCTATAAGCTGTTCGGGAAAATCACTATCAACCTATTGTATTACAGAGGCGGAAATCTGCAATAAAATAAAAACCCTTGATCTTTCTAAAAAGGCTGGTCCAGATGGAGTTCCCACTATTTTATTGGAACGTTGCTGCGAGTCGTTGTCTCGGCCCCTTTGTAAAATTTTTCAGAAATCTTTTAATCTGGGAAATTTGGAAGTTTTCCACTCTCATGCCGATCTTTAAATCTGGGGATAAGAGCGATATTAAAAACTACAGAGGTATTTCCTTGCTTTCGCATATACCAAAGCTGTTTGAGGCAATTACCACGGATCATATCTTTGAGTCTCTGAAGCACTACATCACTAGTATGCAACACGGTTTTTTTAGTGGTCGCTCAACAACTACAAATCTTGCAATTTTCCAGAATTACTTAACAACATCGGTTGAGGCTGGTCAACAGATCGATGTTATATATACTGACATATCGAAGGCTTTTGACAGGGTTTGCCATCAGCTTCTGTTATTCAAATTGCAGCGAATTGGTTTTTCTGGAACCTACCTGCAATGGATAGAATCGTACTTATTCAATCGTCGTCAGCGAGTTAGCGTATGTGGTTCAATTTCTAGAGAGGTTGTTGTGACATCTGGTGTCCCACAGGGCTCTCATATTGGTCCAATTCTCTTTCTACTATTTATAAATGATATAGTATCATGCTTTAAAGTGTCTAAGTGTCTCTTATATGCAGACGATTTAAAATTCTTTTCACCAATTTCTCCTGAATCAAATCCACTGCAATCGGACTTGGAAAAGCTTATCAAATGGTGCAACATTAACCATCTTCTTTTTAATGTCTCTAAATGTAAAGTGCTCCGTTTTTATAAACGCATTAAACCCATACTCTCCTCCTACTTCATAGATAACGTGAGTCTTGAAGTTGTTAGTTCCTTTACAGACCTGGGCGTTATTTTTGATGAGAATTTAAATTTTGGTCTGCACATTGATAGTATTGTGCTGAATCAGGCTGTTGGGCACAAACAAAACATGTCACAGATAAAGCAATTGGATGTCTTTATAACTCACTTGTTCGCAGCGTTCTGGAGTATTGTTCTACAGTTTGGAGTCCATCGTATCAGCGCCACATCGATAAAATCGAAAAAGTCCAAAATAGATTTGCCAAATACCTTTTGTATAAGTTTAATTTTCCGTACCAGGGTTTATCATATAATACCAGGGCTCCTCTGTGTGGCCTTCAAACACTTGAGTTTCGAAGAAAGAAGGCACTTCTAGTTTTTCTTCACAAACTGCTCAGTGGAGATATTGACTGTCCGATGTTGCTTGAGTCGGTCGCATTTCTAGTTCCTATTAGGAGAACAAGGCAATCTCAACTCTTTTTTGAAGGATACTATCGTACAAATTATGGGCTTAGCGCATTTGTCGATCGACTGGTACGCAATTACAATCGTCACTTCCTTGATTATGACATTTTCAGTTTAAGCACTTCACAGCTTAAAAGGCGGTTAAACGAATTGCTTTTATGATTGTTTTATATCTATGTATACTTTGTATCTATTTTTATTCACTTGTATTTTAATTATTTATGTATTGTGTTGCTTTTTTGACGAACTATTGTGTGTTCTTTTTTTTTTCTTTATTTCTATTCGACATGCCTCTTAGGGCTATTTTACTTTTTACTTTATCTATTTGACCTTGCATGCGAATTCGTACCTTTTGGAATGTTTAGCATTCTGTAGTGTACGTTTCAGAAGGGCCACTTGTCCGATGCGTGCATCGGCTACGTCCCTACGTCCTTACAATACATTAAACAAACTATAGAAGGTTAAAAAAAAGTAAGAAAATTTATCTCTAACATGAAGAACTTTCAATTTATGCATCCAGTTTTCTGTCGACAACAGATGGTTAAAATAGTTTTTATTTTCTATAGAAAAAACACGTTTCACCACCCTGGATGGAGGAGCATCCCTAGTATAAATGGTGTTGTTACAAATAAAGTTGTAATAACACCATACATAAATATAAGACAAAACAGTCAAGCAAACTGCAAAGGAACTAACCGGTTGCAGCGAACTCCGCGAAAATAAAAGTAAACAACCACCCCAAACTGAACGACACGTGGGTGTGGTGTACTGCGTTAGCAAATCACCGAGAGCGTTGTATGGCGTTAACATTATTCTTCCATGCGCTCGACGTCATAGCGTACGCCTTGTCATGGCAACGTAGTAGGAAAATCGTAAACTAAACATATCACCACCAAAGTCGAAGCGGTTTGCGCCACTGTTATAGTTGTTATAATAAAGTTCGATTGAAAGTTTTAAAAAGACATGCCGCCAACGGTCAAGTAAAACATTTATTTGAGATGTACAGTTTATTTTTTTGCTAATTAGGTGAAGAAATGAATGTAAAAACTTAGAATTAAGAGATATATAATAAATATAATTAGATGTTTGCTTGTTTATTTTTCCTGGTGAAGTAGCACTTCACCTTCTTCACCCGAATATCCGCCACTGGTATATAATACTATAAAACTGATTAATAGCCTGATCTAGATTGTTTTTATTAAACAGCATTTCCCAATCAACTGAAGAAAAAAAACGCATTTAATGAGAAGAAGTTACTATTTTTGAAGTCATAATATTCTAAATTAAACCTTAAAGAATCATTTGAGGGCGCAAGAGGAATGTCACAGGAATAAGCAATATGATAATTACTAGTATTTAACAATATATCATTAGCGGAATGAACATCAATATCATTTAAATTTGCAAAGCATAGGTCAAGAAAAACATTATTGTTATTAGGAATGTTTATCGTTTCAAACAAATTAAGAAAGTCAAAAGAGTTACACACAATATTTGCAGCCTACAAAGGAGATCACTTAACACTAACACTATGAACTTGATTAGACCACACGGCAGTAGGGAGGTTGTAGTCAATAAACAGCAAAAGAGAATGATCAGGATTAGCTTCGATTATATCACTATAGCCCAGCAATGGTCACTGTAAACCTCATGAGAAGAATTAGGGGGGATATAAACTGCACCAAAAACGAATTTTTTGTTCCCCAGATATAATGAACAGAACATTGCTCCACTGATTTGACTGTGATTTTCACCTGTTTGGATTTAAGCTGGTTTTGCGATGACAATAAGTACTCCATCACCTCTAGATTTCTAGACTTGTTTCAGCGTTTCTATCAGTCCGATAGATGCAAGGATATTGACCTCATTAGCCTAGTGATCATCAATAAGCTAAGTTTCAACTATAATTACCACATCATAAACACTAAGGCATGCTCTTCTACGTAGGTCCTTTAATTTAGATGAAGTGCAACCAGCGTTCTGACAATAACAGCTTATTAGTTGTCGTTTTTTGGAGGACGCGTATCTTGTATTATTTTTGGAATCCCATGAAAGTATCGTATGAAGAGATCGTTTTCACCATTTTCCCTCCTTTGAGTGAGTTCTAAATGCAGTTTTTTAATGTAGTTACGTTGAGAAATTGTCATGTCGGCGCTAATTCGTAGAACAGAACCACTTACTAACAACTGCCTTCTGTTTTGTAAACATTTTTTAGCAGAGTCTGATGATCCAAAAACAATACGTAGAGGGCGTACCACTCGGCCTAGTATCAAAGTCTTGAAAGAACTACATTCAATATTGATTAAGTTTAACATGGATTTTACTTAGGAGCGATCATGTGCCACTCTTGCCTCAATATTTCAGCAATATTATGAACTATTATATTTTTCTCTTTTGTTGTACGCTCCTGCATTTCCCTAAGAACACATTCGGTATTATCACTATGAGTCAGGCCAGGAATGTCGGCGGCGACAAAATTATTTTGCTGGGCTTTAATACTGTGTACCTCAGCTCGGATTTCTCTCAGCAGTGTTCAGTGCCGAAATTTTATTTCTATCCTCACTAAGATTTCTTAATTTTTGAAGCATTGTTTGGATAGCGGTATTTTGTTCTATTATTATTTTATGAAGCTGAGTTATAGCCAAACGAGCATCACCAGGATTAAACTCTGATCCATGTAGATGTAAAGGTAAGTCGGGGTCTGGCAATAGAAGTGCTAGCCGCCATTGACATTGAGGTGCGATTAGCTATGCCTAGACTGTTACGATGAAGTGCAGCAGTTTCATTGGAGGGATTATTTAGGTGTATTAACAAAAATATTTCATCTTTTGTATTTTGAAAAAAGTTAATTGCTTCTTGAACAGATGTTACAGGTTCTAAAGGTCCTCCAATGCTTTTCTCCAACTCAGAATATTCACAGAGGTGAAGCACCAATTGCTGGGCTTGCCTATGCAGAATTTTTCCAGGCATTTTCTACAAAATTATCTTAATAAAGTAAATGAAAATACAGGTTATGATAAGGTCATTATATGAAATTGCTTGCAGGTTAGAAATTGATTGGTTACTGACATCCAATTTTTAAAAAAAGTTTTTAAAATATTTCTTATAGATAAATGATAAAAAAATATTTCAAATGAGGTCTATTTATATTTAGAAATTATTACAATCCGGCCCTCTCAACTATTTTTGTGCGTTTATTGCCGAGCTCTTGTCTTCAGAAGGATTTACACAGGTAGTTTTATTGCAGTCATTGAATCAGAACCTTGTTTTGTGAAATTTACTATACATGATTTTATGACATTTTGATACCGCTTGTAGATTTTTTTACTCCCTGGGTCCAGTCTGTGTTATAATTGGGCAGGAAGGAAATTGAAAGAAAGGGAGTGGCGAGGACTCATCTTTGCATATCTGATATTTTACCCCAGTATTTCAGGAATTATTTACCAGTTTAGTTTAAAATTCTGGTGCTATGTAGGGGTTTAAATTCTGATTTTTTTGATACATTCAAGTTTGACATCGTGCGAACCTTGGTGAGAAAAAAGGGGTCAAATTTTTCAAAAAAAATATATTTGCGATTTTTTTATGGAAATGATGATCTTACTCCTCTACAGCAAATTTCATTGGTTTTCGGAAGTACATTCAAATATAAAAAAAAGCATTTTTTTACATTTGAATGACAACATTCTTGTAAACCATTGGTTTTATTAAAATTCTACATTTTTTGTTTATTTTTACCATGTTAACTGAATTTGGCTAAGACAATTGCTCCAAGACATTAAGTGATAATTTTAATGATAAGACGTTTTTACCAAACACAATATCAGACCCTTGAAGACCTCGGGCGTTTTTTAAAGAATGTCCTAGAGCAATTTTCTTTTCTAAATTCAATAGATAGTAAGAATTACAAAAATGAAAAACGGTTTCTTTTGACAGAAGCAAGGGTTTTGCCTTTGAAATGCAAAAAATGCTTTTTTTTTGAAAACTCGTATCTCCGAATGAAAAAGAAATTTGGTTTAGAGAGGTTCTTCGTGATGCTGAATAAGAATCAAAGATACGCATTTCCATACAAAAATCGCTAATATATTTTTTAAAATTCGACAGCATTTTTTCCACCTAGGTTCGCACGCCAATGAACGATGTCAAAGTTGAATGTGTCAAAATAATCATATTTTAAATCCATACAGAGCACCAAAATTTTAAACTAATTTGGTAACTAATTCTGGAGGTACAGGGGTGTATCTTTGAATAGTGTATCACACTGTATACCTACTTAAATCCACATTATCAGAGGCGGACTCTATTGGCTGCGTGAATATATCTTGTTTTTAGCCGAAAAAATAATGCAGAGCCATCACGGAGAGTCTGATATTTAAGATTTGTCTCAGATCTCAGCGGTGAGTTAGGTATTATACTCCATTCTTACAACTTCCCCACGCAGCAACTGCAGTAACGACTGGACTTGGGCGTACAAACCTAGGAGCAAAATTTACAGGGTCGTAATTAATCATGTATCAGTTTATCACACACATGAAATAACATTTTATTTTCCAGGAAAATGGTACACATAATAAAAAATAATTGGGAAGCTATAAGCAATTAAAAGTGTCGAAAATTGTGTTTTTAATTCTGTATTAAAATTGGTTGGCCATAAAAAAATTACCTCTCTAAAGGTTGTAGGTGCTATTATTTGAGATGTGTTCGGTGGAAAAGAGTCGATTAGTTTCCGAGAAAAAGTCTTAAAAATGAGCTTTCTTGCAAATATCAATCATTTTTGCAATTTGTATTTTATAGATTTAAATCTTCATATATATAGCCTACCAAATATGTATTCAAAAGGTCAGCGCTGTGACTTCATTTGTTATTTATGTTTATTTGTTTATCCCGTGAGTCATTCTTTAAATAATAATTTTGCTACGGACGAGGGTAGGTAAAGACCTCTACAACAGGGGGTAATTTTGTTTGTTGTGGCTAATCTACTCATACCAAACCATATGCAATAATTTTTTACAGGATGGAAATTTGCAAAATAAAACATCAAAAAGGGCGTTTAAAGACATAATTATTTTTTTATAACTTCAATGATTATTAAATGAATATCGAATCCAAACTAGATGTTTGAGAAGCTGATAGTGTTAGGCGTACTAAATTATTTATTTATTATTACTTTAATATCGCTTTGATTATTAACATTAAGAGCTGAAACTACGCGATATACCCCCCATATTTTATGTTCAAAAACAATCTGATTTTATAAACATGGAATAAAGTTAGTAATAACAGTTAAGAGAAGGTATGTTTGAGAGTGCGATGTTCCGAGGAGTCGACTGCTTGGTGTAGAAGTAGACAGCGTGGTTAGGTAGCGGAAAACTTAAGCAAAAAATGAACTTTTCAATGTAACTTCTGTGTTTTCCACAGAAATCGGTACAAAATTCAGCCCGACCTATGAAATTTCAAGAAACCTTTGAAAGGGAGAGTGCACAACCCTTTTTGTTCGGCTCTGAGCTTTTGTACTACCAGCGTATCGGTATTATCTAGGAGGAAAACGATTCAGCAGTTATAACCTCCGATCTTTTAGTATTAGGCATACCCAAGTAAATTCAGTGACAATACAATAATATGGTACCATAGGCATAGCCATAATCCATTTTTTAAGCACTTGTTGACATTCGATTTAGCTAAGATTTGGTATACCTATATAACATTGGTGATAGGGTAATAATATGACAACTGCATCCCCATCTGGTAAGTATTTAGAATGGGGTTGGGGGATTTTGTAAAACTAATGTTAGTACACTTGGTAACATTAAGGGTAAGAAAGTTACTGTCACACCATTCGACAAAGCTATCCAAAGCAGATTGAAGCGCAGAGTTGTCGGTCGTACTGGAGGTAAACATTTCTAAGTCATCAGCAAACAAAAGGCACTATTTTTAAAAACAAGTTTTTGCTTCTAAACTATTGAACTAAGAAGTAAAAAATAATATTTAATGTATGAAATTAACTAGGAAATCTACAGAATAACCCCACCATCACTAATCGAAAGCTCAAGCAGTACATACTTAATAAATAAAACTTATATAAACACAGAACTTTTAAAAATTTAAAAGCTTACGGCGTTAGACGTCATCACAATTTTGTTCTGTGTTCTTTATACACTAAATATTATTTTTAAAATTTAGTTCCATAGTTTAGAAATTAAAGCTTGTTGTTAGAAAGATTTTTTATGTTTATTTTATTGCTATTAGATATGGATTTAGACTTGTTTTTGTCCGAGGTCGAAAAACTGCGTCAAATTGAGGTTCGAAAAAAAAGTGTCACTTGTTCGAGGTGGGCTGGGTCAGATGATACTTTGGCTAACGTTGGGATAAGTACCTTGATAAGATAGACTTTTTAACCCGACATGGGTCTAGAAAGTTGCAAATATTTCCTCGCATGCTTTGAGGGGCGGTAGAAATAGATATTATTTAAAAAGTAGGATAAATTTAACGGATCCTGCCCAAACTTTGTACAGTTCTAAGAAGAGGTTTATGCCAAATTTTTTAGACCAGTTGAACGTTAATTTTAATAATACATTTTGTGTGTCTAACATAACATTAGCTTATTATTTTTGCGTTATACGGGAGTATATAAAGCAGCGCCACTAGTATACACATTGGTTTCTTATACCCCTTAATATAAGGGTGTTAAAGTAATTCGGTCCGGGGTAGTAACATTTTCCAATAAATAAAAATCGGGAGTACCTAATTTTAATTTAATTTTTTACGTTATACTAGGAATATTAAAGAGTTTTAGATGTTTATATTTAAAAATTGTTAAAATTTCTTAGTCGTTCAGTTAATATTAGTTACGACGGACAAAATTTACTCTCTGCCCTCGTATGTAGCAAAATTATTGTTTAAACAAAGCCTCTCGGGGTAAACAAATAGCCATAGCTCGTTAATAAATGAAGTCACAGTGTCTTATCTTTTACACATATGTTTATTGCAAATTGTAAGTTATCGACATATTTGCAAGAAAGCTCATTTTTAAGAGTCTAGCGATTTTCACGGAAACTAACACTTTTCTACCAGACACATCTCAGAAGATAGTGCTTCACAACTATTAAATTTTTTTAGATTATTTTTTTGTAGAACCAACCCATTTTAATGTAAATAGAAGGAAAAAATAAATTTGCGGTACTTTAGACAATTGCTTATATATTTATTCCATATATGCTTTCGTTTGTTTAATGTAGAATAATAATTAGACTTAGCACTTAAACAAATCTCTCAGATAAATTCGTTATAAGTCGTCATTGATTATTTTTGTACTAAATTCATGCTCTATTGATCTTGAGCTTTAGGGCTACTTGTGCAGCTTAAGAAAAGGAAAATTTACGGGTATAGTTGGTCTTTTGCATGCATTTATTTGTCGATAACTGAACCCAACATGTATTTTCCTCCCCAAAAAGGCCTGGATAGTACGGGTTGCTTTCGATGTGAGAAGCCTAGATTGTGTTACTAGCAGATGTGCTTCAAATAGATTAGTTAAGTTGCTTGCTTAATTCATCGAACGAAATTCACACAATCATAAAAGTCCATTTAGTAAGAGTAGAGTGTTCGATTTTCTGTATCTCAGTAATGCCAGGAATAAAATGTTCGTGGCGCTCGTTGTAAGGTACTGAAGGAAACTTATAAATGTAATTTTCAGACAATTCAAAAACTAAAACATTTGATTTTTTTTCTCTATATAAAATTAGGTGTGCTCAAAATGGAAAAAGTCTGAATTACCCTCGAAAATTTTCTTACGATTTGGTTTTGTGTAAAAAAGTCAAACTAGTCATATTTTGATGTTACACGTCGTTGACACATGTCAAAGATATGACGTGTTCGTTTTTTGGAAGCTCATGAAGTTTAGAATTTGAATGATAAATGCGACAAGTGTTTATTTGTATGAATGACAGTTGTCAAAAATTATTACGTCAATATTTTAATGGACAACTGGTAAGCTCCTAATCCAATCCGAACAAAATCAAAATGGTGGACGTCTGGACAAAATCATAAAAATTAAAAGAAGTTCCCAAAAATTAATGGATATTTGATAGATATAAATATAATACTTCCAACTGATCCTGGTAGGTTAAGTAATGTCTTTCAAATATTATATAAAGTGAAACGAAGCTGGAATTTTACTACGTTTGGAACAATATTTAGGCTGCTCACGTCAGAATGTGATCTGGATCTATTCTCTAAATTACGGTGTTTTCGATTGATAACGGTAGAAAGTTTTTGATTTGCGTTTTGAAACTGGCAATTTGGAAGGAGCATTCTTGTCTTTAGTTTAATTTGTCAGTTAATCTTCTACATAGTGATAGCTATTTACACAGTTTTCACGTTAGACAGCTAAAAAAAATTTTTGATGAGAAACAATTTTTTTATGCCTTAACTTTAAAACACCTAGTATAATAATGGAGCAGTAGTATGATATCGCATTATATTTTGTTTTTTTTTCTATAGGAATATCTCCAGATATGTTCTCATAGATAGATATATTTAATGATATATTCTTGCACATGCAGCGGCTAGCGTGTGACGTCATTTGGGTATCTTGATTAATTTTCTGCAATGGCAACGCTGAATATTTGGGAAATTCTGTTTACATTAGAATTTTTGCACTTTTTGATGTTCGATTGAGCTGAAAATATGTACAGGGTGTTCCAGCGAGGACTGAACAGGGACCTATTTTCGACCTTCCTTGTATTTTGGAAAAATTCAAAATAGCCAATCGATGTATTTTTTCTTGTAGAATCCAAAAATATCATCGAAAAAATATTTCAACCAGAAACAAAAGAGTTACGCTATGCATCAGGTGTTTTTTAAATGGAATGTATCGTTTTTTATACGATTTTTGGAAAGAGTGATTTTTTTTATGTCCGTTCTGATTAAAAGATTTGATTTTGCGATAGCTTTTTATATTACATTTTAATGTTTTACAAACTAAAATTTTAGCTTCACCTGTTTAAAATATACGATAGGTTGGTATAGGTGATCAAGGTAAAATGACGTTTGAATGCTTTGTCAATAAAAATTGACATTATTTTAATTATTGTCGAAGTCTTCACCTAAAAAATATATATTTGACTCTGATCGAAATGAAATACTCTGGACGAGAGACTACAGATTGTTATGCTATTTTACAAGTGCCAAGAAAATGCAAGAGAAGCAAGAAGAAGATTTATTGCAAATTTTCATATAAATATATCCATCAATACAATTCTAAGGATAAAAAACCTATTTGAGGAAAATAAAACTTTACATGATAGAAAAAGAAATATACAAAGAAGAAGAAATCGAGACCAGGCCATTATAAATTATTTTCAAGTTAATCCAACCAAATCTATTTCGGATGCAGTTCGGGAAGTTCAGTATGGTGGCGGTGTAAGGCGCAGAAGAGTTACCCGAGGGACTGTTCACAGGACTCTGAAAATTCATAAATTTAGGCCTTTTCGTATCCTTCCACTTCAGCACCTAACACCGGCACAAAAAGAACTTCGCTTCCAATTTGTTTCTCAAATGGTAATTCGGCAAGAAAACGAAGACCCTGATTTATTCAAAAATATTGTGTGGACCGACGAAGCTACTTTCACAACATCGGGAGTATTCAACAGACATAATAGTCAACACTGGGCCGTTGAAAGTCCAAAAAAGTTCCAGACTATTAAATTTCAAGGGAGGAATTCTATTCATGTTTGGTGTGGGATAAAAAACAATAAAATTTTGGGACCAATATTTTTTAACGGGACTTTAAATGGGCACAGATATTATGAGTTTTTAGAAAACGAAATTGAAAATTTTTTGGAAGACTTACCATTGGCAGAATATCAGAATTTAATTTGGCAACATGATGGGGCGCCTCCTCATGCCGTGCATGATGTGGTTCAATTTTTAAATCGGCGCCATAACGAATGGATAGGGCGAAATGGAACATATGCATGGCCGCCCAATAGCCTCGACCTCTCAGTTTTGGATACATTTCTTTGGGGCCATTTGAAGAACGTCGTATACAGACAACGAAACGAAAATATTCAAGAGATCATAGGAAAAATTGTCGATGAAATAAACCGCTTTAACCAGGAAAATCATATTGTAACAGCAAGTTTAGAAAGGCTACAAAGGGGTTATCGATGTTGTTTCGAGAAAAACGGCGGTCACATTGAAAACTTATGTTATTAGTAGTTTTATTTTATTATTTAATAATTATTTTTTATTGAATTTCTTTTTCTATCATGTAAAGTTTTATTTTCCTCAAATAGGTTTTTTATCCTTAGAATTGTATTGATGGATATATTTCTATGAAAATTTGCAATAAATCTTCTTCTTGCTTCTCTTGCATTTTCTTGGCACTTGTAAAATAGCATAACAATCTGTAGTCTCTCGTCCAAAGAGTATTTCATTTCGATCAGAGTCAAATATATATTTTTTAGGTGAAGACTTCGACAATAATTAAAATAATGTCAATTTTTATTGACAAAGCATTCAAACGTCATTTTACCTTGATCACCTATACCAACCTATCGTATATTTTAAACAGGTGAAGCTAAAATTTTAGTTTGTAAAACATTAAAATGTAATATAAACAGCTATCGCAAAATCAAATCTTTTAATCAGAACGGACATAAAAAAAATCACTCTTTCCAAAAATCGTATAAAAAACGATACATTCCATTTAAAAAACACCTGATGCATAGTGTAACTCTTTTGTTTCTGCTTCAAATATTTTTTCGATGACATTTTTGGATTCTACAAGAAAAAATACATCGATTGGCTATTTTGAATTTTTCCAAAATACAAGGAAGGTCGAAAATAGGTCCCTGTTCAGTCACCCTGTACAGGGTGTATCCATATTTAGACTTTATCTACTGCCTTTATTATAAGAGATAGAAAAAATGGTTAATACAAAAGTTGTTGTTTAGGACAATCCTTGTCCTAAACCGTCAGGAAGTTTTTTTTTACAAATGAACATCGCAAAGGTACTAAACATTATATTTCGGTAAAAAATATTTTTCTCATTTCAAAAATATATCTATGTTTGGTTCAGTAGTTTTTGAAATCTTTATGTTTAATAATCGCGATAATATCAGATTTGGGTTTACAAAATCACAGTTGCCATGGACAAAAAAAAAACAAAGCGGAAGATTCAAATGTCTTTAATAATAATTAAAACTTACTTAGCCGTCAAAAAATAAAATGGGTTATACAGAACAGGAAAAATTTTTCATACTTCGTATATTTAACAAAAACAGTAATATTGTCAAATATAAATATTTAATATTTGTCTATATGAATTACGACATAATTAAAAAATTATAACAGATCAACAATAAAACAAATTTAGGTTAATCACTACGATATTAAACAGAACCACATGAATAACGAACTAACAATAGTTATTGAAAAATTACATTTTACAATAATTATTGTGCGCATTTTACAATTGTTGAGTGTGGGGATTCTCATTTAAGAAATTAATACTAGTTTCAATTCTTTCCCTTAAATCCTCTAAAATATTACTTGTTTCTTTATAAATTTCTTTCTTTAAATACCCCCCAGAGAAAACTATCTAACGGCGTCAAGTCTGGACTATTCGGGGGCCAATTTATAGTTCCATGAGTTCCTATCTACTCGTCACAGTGTTCATTTAAGTATTCTCTTACATAAACAGTATTATGAGGTGCAAGGGCGTCGATAATTTTTTTTCTTGGGGGGGGGGGAGCTAGTATAGCAGCATCTTTAGAAAAAGCTAAAAAAAAAAGTGATTTAGGCTAAGATTTTCTGCAATTGGTAAGAAATTCAATTGAGAGTAGCGTAAAAATAGTTAAATATCAAGAAAAATAAACCTGTGTTTATAAAAGTACAATACTAATGTGATATTAATAAATATAAAGTTATTTTGCTCTAGATTTCCCTGGATCTTAACATATAATGAAATTAACCTAATAACTGAATTAAAAAAAAATTGTCTGTATAACAAAAAAACTGCAGTAATTAGTTTAAGCTACAAGTATAGCGTCAATACTGTACATGTATTGGTGTGTTAATATTATAAAGTTCTATATTATAATAAAATAAATGTTGGCACTATATTAGATATCAGAGCCACGAGATTTTATGTGAACCAGCGCTATTAGTCCGCGAGTCAATATATAAAATTTTACAGTTCACTTTGGTTAAATAAAATTTGTTAAAAATATTTAGTTATCTATATGGACCTACTTTAAACCTTGATGCTGAAAAAATTATTTATTTCGTGGGGAGGTAATTACCCTCATTACCCCCCCCCCCTTTATCAACGCCCTTGATGAGGGGCCACATAAGATCTGCGAATTGCCTAAAAGGAAGCTCTTCTAAAAGATTAGCTATATCGTTTTCTAGAAACTGTAGGTATCTGATTCCTGTTAAAGAATCTCTAAAAATTATAGGAACAATTATTTGATTCCTAATAATCCCACACCAAACATTTAACATAACGTCGTTGAGTTTTAATTTCAACATATCCGCCTCGTCAATCTATAACATTTTGTTAAAAAAATCAGAGTCTTCATTATTTCTGACTAACATTTAATTACACTCTTTTAATTTTATGGATATCTGTTAACTTTTGCACTGGCAACATTTTAAAGATGATATCCATATCTATGTAAGATTCTGTAAATTTTGCTTCTAGATGTATTAAAATGTTTACTAGCATCTGATAAAGATAAAACCGGATTAAAAAAAAAAAGGAAATAAACAGGCTTTAAATTACAGAAGTAATTATTAATAACACATTTCCAACCTTGAAAAAATAATATTTGCAACTCTTCACCTTTGTTTTCAGCCGTAGGGCGTTTTTCCTTCAAAAATGCTTGCGTTCTCTGATGCATCTTTCAGTTTAATACAAGGTTGATTTGGAAGGAATTTGCCTGTCGGGATAAATACGGCGATATTCTGCCTGGGCTCTACTAACAATATTACTGTTTTTGTAAAATATGCGAACAATGTCAAATGTCTTCTGTATAACCCGTTTTACAATTTATACTGTTTCGTTTTGACGTCTAAACAGGTTTTAATTAATATTAAAGACATTTGAATCTTCCGCTTTGTTTTGTTTTTTGTCCATGACAACTGTGATTCGTAAACCCAAATCTGATATCTGGATTTTTAAACGTAAATTTTCAAAAACTACTGTGATACAAACATATAACAGAAAAATATTCTCTATCGAAATATAATGTAATATATAGGGTGTCCCATTTAAACAATACCAAGTTTATGTTTTTTAATAGCTTTGCGATGTTCATTTGTTTCAATAAAAATTATTTCCTGGCGGTTTAAGACAATCCCAACAACTTTCGTATTTAATATTTTTTTCTGTCTCTTACAATAAAGGTAGTAGATAAAGTCTAAATATGGTGAAACCTCTTGTACATAGTTAGCGCGACAGTACAATTTTACACTATCGTACACAAAAAAATCAAAATGGCGGACAAAGATTGTTATTTGTGGTCCTATTTGACTGAAAATGGGCATCTGGGGGTCCTTAAGATTGCATGTTACGAATTTTTGCTCAAAATTTCGAAAGGGGTGGTTGATTTGTGATTGAGTTTTCAACCACTTTCGATCAACGTAATTTGACATGTATACACAGTTGCCATGAAAATATAATTATGTGTATAAAAAATCAAGATGGAGTCCCAAAATGGAGGATTTTTCAAAATAGAAATAATGATTTTTTAAATATTTGTTTTCTAGGTTGGAACCTAGTAAACAAAATAATTGAATTTTACGTAGAAACTAAAAAGTAAAAAAACAAAATTAAAGGCAATCTTTGATTAGAATAAACTAAAGAGAAAAAACGTAAATTACATATATTGGTTTGTTTGGATCACATCATTTAATTAATACTAATTAACAAACCTTAAAGCTGGTTGAATGATTGATATTAAAATTAAATAATTAATTAAAATTTAAATGGACAATGTCATATTATTCATTTTTTTTAGGTTCAACAACCAATGCTAATATTTGTAATTGCAAAAAAAACTATAATTTCATTTTCATGGTAAATAAAAAAACTTTACAAATATGTATATTAAGATACTACAATATTCACATAAAATATACTGAAAGTTGAAATAAAATGTGCGACTTAAGCTGTACTGCGACTAGCCAATGCATTTTAATTTACATTATTCATTGAAAAAATAATCAATCCAACAATTTTTTTTGCATCAATGTGTTCGGTTTAAGAAAACTTCCTAACAAAACCAAGAAAAAGTAAAAAATCGAGGGGTGTTAAATCTTGCCAGAACCCAGGTTATGATTCAGTGAAAGTCCTTCATTTTTATGTCTAGAAGTGGTTAATTTCATAATAAAAAAATCATTTCCACCAGTATATTGCTTTGTATAGTGTCTTGAACTATTTGTGGAAAGAAAATATATTTTCTTTGTGAAAAACTTATACTAATTAATTCAATTTTTTGCAAAATTAAACCTAACCTCCAAACATGACATCAAATTAATGAATGATGACTTTTATATTACGTCAGCTACTTGGACCCGACGAAATCTGACACGACAAATCATCAAAGTTTATGTGTTGTGACAAGTATACATGTTATTAATTAAATTAAAGTGTTTAAAACTTTCCATTGATACTGAAAAACATAAAATTCACAGTCCTCTTTTGATTTCTGTAAATATTTTAAAAGGTCATGTAATAAAAATAGGCGTGACCAAATCTCAATAACTTCTACTGACTGTGGCGAATTGCTTAAATATTTTTTGATTTTTTTATTATAGATACATTCTTTTACATCAATCAACCAAAAAGAAAGCCTAACCAGTGCGATATTTAAAACATAATTAGATACCAAATTGAAGGTTTTGATTTTAAAAAATACTAAAAAAAAACATCGCCTATCGGAGATTGAACCCAGGACCTTGCTAGTAGAGGTTACACCAACAACTTAACGAACTTTGTTTATGTTCCGATTTTTTCAATAACGTCACCAATTTAAGCAAATCGCCGCAAGTGGCGCCACAGTCGGTGAGAAGTTCTTGAGGTTTAGTCGGTCCTATGAAATTTGCCTATAATTGACAGTGTTTTATTTAATACTTGATGTCATAAAAAAAAATGCAAATATGTGCCTGGAGGAAAAATTATAATGCAAAATCGCACTACTCCTCAATTTTTATACCGAGTGTTTTAAGAAACTTTGTTTTTCGCGATATATCATGACGTAATGTTAATTGTAGTTACAGCCTTGTAAATTTTTAATTAAACGTAGAACGGAAGCTTTCACGGCTTTGGTCAATTAAGAATTTATGATTTTTGGGATTAAACCGTGTCAAATTGGAATTACTCTCCGACGTTTCGACTTCGATTGCACGAGGCAGCTTCAGGGATTTTTACTCCACGAGATGTGTACAGTGAATCAGTGTTCAGATTTCGTGGAGTAAAAGTTCCTGAAGGTGCCTCGTGTAATTGAAGGCGAAACGTCGGATGGTAATTCCAATTTGACACGGTCTAATCCCAAGAACTATGATTTCTTAATCTACTATTAAACATTTCGTTTTATTTCGGTTATGTGAAGCAATTGGAGTTTATTGTTTATAATGTGAAATTAACTCTTAATAACCGTTATTTGCTAACCAAAATATGTTACTAATCGTTACATTTTGTATGATTTTACGAGTTAGAGCACGTGCAAAAATCGGTATTTTTTTACCATCTTCTGCTATTCATTACGATCAAAAACACCGTAATTTCCCCCCGCTTCACTTTTTTCTTTTTCGTTAAACAATACTAATCTAACGTGGTGGCTTCTTTCTGCTTGCTCCCCCGCCCCTTCAGTGGTGATGGATCGGGATTTGTTCGACCCCCGCGGCGTAGGCTACCGCATCCTGAGCGAGTGCGAACTGGCCTCTCAGCTGACCTCGTCGAGCGGCGAGAATCACTCCGAATTCCTGATGGTGTGACCCACGTCGTAAGAAACGTTGTGTTTTCCGTTTTTGTTTTTTTTTCGGTTTTTCTTTTTTAGTTCCGTTTGAGTGATTTTCTTTTGTGTGAAGGTACTGTTAGTGGAAGAATAAGTTCTACAAAAAAAAATGTATAATATTGGCTTCTTCGGGCGTTAGATATTTATTTAGTCGCGGATATTCGTTATAGTTCAGGAAGCAGAGCAATTTTTTTAGGCCAGATCTCAGGAAAATTAGGAAGCAGTTCAATTTTTTTTAATTTTAGACGTGAGCGTAGACAGCAACTTTTCTCAGGGGGGCACCACTAGGGATAAAACCTACCTTTTTAACATAAAAAAAAAGATATGTTGCAAAATATGTAGCCAGGTGAATTCCCAGGGAGGGCAAGGTAACCCTCCGGCCCTCCTCTGTCTACACCCTCGATTGTAGTTCTTTGAGAGCTCTTTTAACTAGAAAAAATTGAGCTTACAGGGTATTTTCAACAAATTGCAGAAAACAAAATGTTATGTTTTATCAAAAAGAAAGAGTTTAGTGAATTTAATGGAGGTAACGAAAAAATATCCGATCGCAAAAGGCATGTTAAGTGTTTTGGTGAATAATAAATACCAATCAGTGTTTTTTAAATCGGTTTATTTTTGTTATAAACGTTATTACTCACAGTTACTAATGCGAAGATTGCTTTCTTGAGTGGTGGTCTGTGACAAAATACTTAGAAGTTTTTAAATTTATATTGCAAAATCCAGATATACAGGGTGTTTCCTAAACATTGGTAAAAAATTTGTAGGGTGATTCCTGAGGTATTTTTATGAAAAAAAGTTATTATAAACATTTGTCAAAAATGCTTCCTAAGGGAGCTACGTCCCTTCAAATGGGGCACCCTGAAGACGGTTTTTCCTCCATATTTCCGAAACCGTTCATAAAAAAATCATGAAAGTTGGTACATCGTACAAACTTTGAATGCTGAATCAGAATTTGAGCCCAGAGTATCAAAATTTTAATCAGGGGTGTACCATACCGGGGGGGTTGGGGGTAAAAACAACCCCATTTTTTTATGACATGCTTACTTTACATTCTGATATCATGATATGATACCTGGAGGTTTTTTACGTAAAAAAGGTACTCTTAGTTCATATCAATAGGGATAGTAGTTTTCGAGAAAATCGCAATTTTCTACAGTGATGCATCGGCACCCTAAAGACGGGTTTTCCTCAAAATTATTGAAACCGCTCACCCTGAAATATTGAAATTTGGGATACTGCATAAACTTTTGACGCCAAATTAGATTCTGAGCTCTAAAACTTTGATAATTTTATCAGAGGCTTATCGTATTGAATTGGTTAGGGTTAAAAACAACCCAATTTTTTGATAGTAATTTATTTTTGACATTTTGATTTTAGAATTAGATCTTTGAGTATTTTTTACGTAAAAAAGATACTACTTCTGGTTCACATTGATTAGGCTATTAGTTTTTGAGAAAATTGCAATTTATTCCGTCGACGCCGTTATTTACCCCTTTAAGAATACATAGGTAAGTCCTTAGTGTCGAAAACAGAGGGTGATAGAAATGCTTTTCGAAAAACAAGAATAATACAAACTATTTTATTATCGAAATAATCATTAATTTAATTTTGGTATTACTTCACAAAAATTGTTGAAAATGACCACCATCTGCTAGGATACATGAATCTAGTCTTCGCCTCATTGATTGACGAACTCTTTCAAATATGGCAGGGGTATTCCTTATCGCATTGCAACCTGTAATTATACGATTTCTTAAATCGTCCACATTTTCCACTGGTGTGACATAAACTAATGACTTTAGATGAGCCCATAGAAAATAATCTAAAGGGTTTAAGTCCGGAGACCGAGCAGGCCATAAGTGAGGTCCACCCCGACCAATCCAGCGGTCTCCATATGTTGCTGTTAACCACTCACGAGCTGCCATACTAAAATGCGCTGGCGCACCATCGTGCATAAACCACATTGCATCTCGCGTTGCCAATGGTACATCCTCAAGGAAGTTAGGTAGGGTTTCTTCCAAGAAGTTTCGATAAACCTCGCCGGTGAGTCTTTCTGGTAGGAATACTGGTCCAATCAGCCAGTCACCAATAATTCCCATCCAAACGTTTAAAGAAAACTGATGCTGAAAACGATCTTCACGTATCTCATGCGGATTTTCGTCAGTCCATACATGACTGTTATGAAAATTCATGATTGCATATTTTGAGAAATGCGCTTCATCGGTAAAAAGAATCACCGACAGCAGCTCAGGAATTTGAACCAATAGCTGCAAAAGCCGTTGACAAAATTGGATGCGTGGAGGAAATCAGTAGGGAGAAGTGCCTGAACTCGTTGTATGTGGTATGGATACAACAAATTGTCTTTAAGAATTGTCCACACAGTTTTATTACTGATATTCAACGAACCTGCAATTTTTCTGGTGGAAGTACCTGAATCTTCCTCTGTTATATGCAGAACATTTTCTTCGATTTCCACCGTTCTTGCTGTCACGGGTCTTCCCGGTCCTCTATTTTGTTTCAATGTGCCTGTCTAATGATGTCGTTGATGTATTCTCTGGAACATTCTGCTATCAGCAGCATTACGGTTAGGATATCGTTCAATGTACAACCTCCTAGCCTCTAAAGCATTACCATTCGCAAGTCCATATAAGAAATGCATATCAGTCATTTCAGCGTTCGTATAGCGATTCGTGATAAAAAACTTCACTAGCAAAAATAATGAAGATTCAGATTTAAACTAACTTTGCTTCCGATATCTGCACCAGTCTGCTATGATTTGAAAATATTATTCTATCGGAATGTTAATAAAAGATAAAAACGGATTTTATTTTTTAATTTCCGACTGATTTATTATTGACAAATAATGACACTATGTCAAAGTCACTTAACTATGAAATAATGCCCGGTATTCACGTTAAAGGCAATGGTACATAGACCACGTTAAGCAAATAAAACTAATTTCAGATTTTTTGGCACTTGCCCGTTATTTACTTCAAGTCTTCAATTACTTTTCTTCGTTGATCTCTAGAATGAATATCTTTTTAACGCACATTTAGTTTTTCGTTTAAATGAGATCTACCCAACACATACTTACTAACTGTAAATTTCTCAGCAGATAAATACAATTTTCTCGAAAACGATTAGCCCAATGAATATCAAGAGTATCTTTTTCACGTAAAAATTCTTCAAGAGTCTAATCATCAAAAAATTGGGTTTATTTTTACCCCTAACCACTTAAGTATGATACGCCTCCGATAATTTTTTTTTTGGGAATTCTCAGCTCAGAATCTAATTTGGCGTCAAAAGTTTATGCAGTATCCCAAATTTCAATATTTCACGGTGAGAGGTTTCAATAATTTTGAGGAAAACCCGTCTTTAGGGTGCCGATGCATCACTGTAGAAAATTGCGATTTTCTCGAAAACTACTATCCCTATTGATATGAACTAATCATGATATCAGAATGTAAAGTAAGCATGTCATAAAAAATGGGGTTGTTTTTACCCTCAACCCCCCAGGTATGGTACACCCCTGATTAAAATTTTGATACTCTGGGCTCAAATTCTGATTCAGCATTTAAAGTTTGTACGATGTACCAACTTTCATGATTTTTGTATGAACGGTTTCAGAAATATGGAGGAAAAACCGTCTTCAGGGTGCCCCATTTGAAGCGGCGTAGCTCCCTTAGGAAGTATTTTTGACAAATGTTTGTAATAACTTTTTTTCATAAAAATACCTTAGGAATCACCCTACGAATTTTTTACTAATGTTTAGGAAACACCCTGTATAGTGTGTCCCAGATCCTCTTCTCTATATCCCTATATAGAGATCCCTATCTCTGCTCCTATTATACCTACAGCATAGGTTAAATGGAAAGAGCTTTAGAGGAAACTTAGCGCATTCGATATCCGGCTTCAGATTTACGATCGGTCAATTGGTTTTGAAAATATAACGTATTCGTATAACCCCAGGGGTAGAAATCCATGGGCGAGAGGTCTGGGGGTCTAGGAGGCCAAGATATTGGTTTTCTTAGGTCCTTAAACTATTATGGGTTTGTATGGATGGTATTTATTCTTTTTTAACACTCTGTATCGTTAATTTTGGTACATAAATTTCCTGTTCTACAGTTCTTACTTATGCGCTAGATTGTTCGTTGATAGTTTGTAAAATGTTTTTGTTGCGATTTTCATTGTCAATACCGTATCCGCTTCTAGGTTGTTCGAAGGCCCTGTGGTTAATTAAATTAACTACGATTTTTTTGAATTGGGTTTTATGAGGCGGCCGTCATTCGGGGTACATCTCCAAATACCTTGCTGAGGTAATGTCGGCGTTTCTGTGTGACTGCAAAAACAGCGCTAGCATGTCAAACTTTTCTTCATTTGAATAGGGAATACCGGCCACTTTCAACAGATTTCGATAATGTATGTATCAGATTTATGATTCTATTAATACAACTTTGATAGTTTGAATTATTTAACGTCAAAGTCAAAGCCCACTTTTGTTACAAATTAATCATAGCCTTCTTAGAAAAAATTGAGACTTAACTTTAGGAAGTGTGATATTTTGATAATATTCAAGTCTTTTATGCACTTGTGAAACATCACTAGACTGTTCTAGTTCCAAAATTTAAGAATCCAGTATGGCGGCCATAATAAAAAAAAAGTTGAGGCGGGATGATGGATAACAAAAGACGATGGAGACATGTCGTACACGCGATCTCATTCGTCTTAAAAAAGTGTCCCAATAGTGTCAGATTTACCGTTTTGGATTTACTGAGGAAAAACGAAGTCCGCCATTTTTGGTTTCTTGCCGATATTTCCAAAACCAATTGAGCGATGCTAAATCTGAAGCCGGATATCGAATGCGCTAAGTTTCCTCTAAAACTTTTCCCATTTAACCTTTGCTGTAGATATAATAGGAGCCGAGATCCCTATATAGAGAAGAGAATCTGGGACACACTGTATTTTCCACTTTAAATGTTTTCTTTTAATAATTTTTTTTTATTTAAATACTTTGATAACTGAAATTTCAAATGAAAAACATTAATTAGAAAGATCTAAGGAAGAAACATTCTGAGGTCAGATGCTCTACTTTTTGTAAGCACAGGCTCTACTAGAAAGTTACCCAAGATAAATATTTTTTTTTTATTTAGTTCTCAAACTTGATATGTACTGAGATTTTCAAAAAACTTCTTGTTCGATAATCAATTTGTGGTGCCCCCAAGCCTAAAAAGTAAAAGTTAAAGAAAATAATAATTTGTTTTTATGAGGCCCAATATTTTGGGCCATTGAGAGATATTTTTTCTAATTCTTAACATGTTTGAATAATATTGAAAAAAAAAACTTTATTTTATTTTTTTTTCACTTTTAGCCGGTAGATAAGAAAAAATATTACTTCCACTTATCGTTTCCAGATACCTCAAACTACCTAATGTCAAAAATTCTGGCAAGTTGACCAAAATTCCGATTTAAAGATTTAACTAAAAAAAAAAAATAGCATGCTTCCTAATTTTCGTGGGGGTCTGACTATCTAGATACAGGACTATAAGAAAGGTGTAAGTAAAAAACAGAGGGTACAGAGATAGCATTGTTGAAAACCGTAGTTTATAGAAGGACCTTTCACAGAAGAAAATGCCGGCAAGCCGAAATAAGACGTACCAAATATATGGCGGCCGGTTCATACCAAAAAAAAAACCTCAAAAATTAATATTTTATTTAACTTTCTGTGCGGTTTCTAATTTTAAGTTAAGTCCTGATTGCTTAAAACTCTTGTCGGCATCGTTATGTACTCGAAATGTCTAAATTTTCAATTTTACCAACCTCAAGCTGTTTGGTCACACCTTCATCACTTTTGCATTTATCAATCTTAAATAATCTGATTTTTTGGTTAAAAACGTCTATTTTGTATTGATTTTACACTTTTTGATAATCATTCCCTTAATTGTATCTTTAGCGGAACGAATCTGTATTCTAGTGATCCTCTCCCCTTTGTAGGCCAGTTCTCAGAGACTTGAAACAATCGCCATTTAGAAATAGTAAGGTTTATAGATTAATGGTTTCATTTACGGTAAATTGATCAAAATCCACAGGTGAGAGTTGCGTCGATTTGAATTGTGCACAATCATTTCGAAATTAGAAGTATCATACTACAAAAAAAAAAAAATTCTGTTCAATACGCAACCAATGCTTCCAAACGTGACCAGAAACGGCCGGACGTGGGAATTAACCAAGTAGTGGGGAAGGTACGGCAGCCGATGGGAACCGTAGTAATAGAGACGCTCAGCATGCAACGTATTACTCTTAATACTCTGTGTGCGGAGCGTCTCTATTACCCCTCGGCTGCTACCATACTACTCGGCTAACTTCACTCGTTTTTTTAACTCGAAATGAATATATACGTTTGTAGTATGATACTTCTAATTTCTATATGGCTTTGCAGAATTCAAATACGATCATCCACGACGCATCCAGACACGCTTGGTATACATAAAGTTCATATCAATAACCGTTATTTCGCAGAGGGTCTTAGCTACAACTTGAGAAATATGGGAGATATGAATTTTCCAAAAAAAACCTAATTTTTTTCGTTTTTTCGATTTTTCTCAAACTCAAACTTAAAATATGCTTTATTATCATGTGAATAATCTTGTTGACAAAGCCGTAAAGAATAAAAGGTTAAAATTCAAACATCCAAACAGATAAACGCAAACAAAAACAAATCAACATCTAAGTTAAAATAGAAAAGTCATAAAAGAAGATGTATAAAGTCATTCTAAATCTAGCTAAAACTAAAACAAAATAAGGTCATGTTTAGAAACATGTAAAAAAAACAAACAGGTAATGTGACAATAATAGAAAAGCATAACATCAGACAACATGCTCGCATACAGTAAAAAAAAATGGGTTTACCCTTAACGTCACAACTCGGCAGAAAAGTATTCCTGTAAATTGTAATACGCTTTTATTTTAGGAATAATAAAGTCAGTAACTGTCAAGAATATATAAACAAGGCAGAATCAGGATTTGCGAGGAAATAAACATGGGTTTACAATGATCCCTTAATCCCGCCCTATTTAAATATCGAACTGCCCTCTTCTGCAACACAAACAAACCAAAAGGCTATACCATATCTCAGTTGGGAGTCAACAAGAGAAAAATATACCATTCTCGCTGACTGCCAGTTCAATTCTTTAGATGCAATTCCCAATTCAAAGCATGCAGGTGCCAATTTAGAATTGAGATTGATGATATGTTCATTAAATTTCATCTAAAGTAACTGCCAAAAATTTCACAAAAGTCTTAGATTCTATTAAATGACTTATCAAGTGTGGATGAATCTACATTACAGCCAAAAGCTAAAAGGTTTGTTTTTTTTTAATTCAAGCAAAGAGAATTTGATCAATACCACAATTCTACCATCACAATCTCATGCAACACCGTGTCATGCAGGACCGCATTGGAAGAATAGTCGCATCATGAGCGAACAAAGTGAATTTGCCCTGAATATCCAAGAATGATAAGTCATTAAAGTAAAGCAGGAAGAGTATTGGTCCCAACACTGACCCTTGAGGGACACCCCTTGTAATGTTATGGCAATTCGAGAGGAGGTTATCACATTTCACTGTCTGAGATCTTCCACAAATTTAAGTACTCATCGATTCAACAGCCACACCCCTAAACCCATACAACCCCAACTTCTGCAAACACTGCTGCTACCGCATTGCCGTCATTGAGTCCTAAATACACTCTCTCCAAAAAAGTGAAAATTGCGTCGCTGAAATCCAAACTGTGAGTCAGAAAGTATATTGAGACGTGACAAGTACGCTATGATTTTATCTTTAACGAGTTTTTCAATTAACTTTAATAACGAAGACAGCATTGCAATGGGACGAGAGTTAGGAGGATTATCAAGCTCATCACCCTTGTATAGCGGGATGACAATTGCTTTTTTTGAACATTTTGGAAACTCTGTCAGCGTTTGTAAAGTAAGATTCGGAAGATTAATTAGGCTTTTGACAGATATATCATCAAATCCAACTGAATTTTTATTTTTTATATCCATTAAGACTCCATACTTCGCTATATTGCATTTAAATGTGGAATTCCAAATGAGTCTGTCAATTATAGTATCTTGGAATAAGAGCTTGGTATTCACAGCCTTTTTGTGCGAAGGAGGAATACTGACATTATAACTGCCTATAAAATGATACATGGTTCTATTGATTGTCCCAATCTCCTCTCTAAACTTAACTTTTATGTTCCTCCTAAATCTCTGAGAGATACAAAAACTTTTGAAACCCAACACCACCGAACTAGTTATGAGGAGAATTCGGCAATCAATAGGATTATGAGGAGATCTAATGAGGTGGATTTGGATGTGTTTTCTGTGTCTTTGAGGCGTCATCTTACACATTATAGGTAATTTGTGGGATGTTCTGTGTTAGTTTATTATTATTTTTTAATGTATTTATTTACTTTGGTTTATTGTCTCGACTTTCACATATACTTGACATTGTTTATATAATATAATATTTTGGATTTTTGTAATGATTGGGTAATACCCGTTAAATAAATAAATATACAACTCTTCAACGCTAGTACAATCCAAGACAAAGTTTTCCGGAATAAAAATATCTTTTAAGTAATTTAATGGATCATACCCATTTGACGTAATGTAAAAGGTAGTTTATCGCGTTTGGCACAATGTTTATTTATGATTTTCCAGTTTTCCCTGGTCCTCTTTTCAGATGAAAACATTTATTGAAAATGTTCACCAATTGCCCATGAACATATTTAAAGGGATCTGATTGATTAAAGCAATTTCTCCAATTGCCCTTGGCACAATTTTCATCGCATTTTTTAAAATTAGTAATTTTGTAATTTTATTCTCTACATTCTTGCATTGAAAAAACCAAACTTTTAAACGACTCAAAAATTTGATAAGCTCTTTGATTGACAGTTATTAAAGGATTCATATTATCTCGGTAAGTTATTTTCAAATTCGCCCAATATCTCCAAAATGACGCGAGCTATGAAACTTTTGTTTACGGAATTTCAAATTTCACAAAAAAGTAGCACGGTGCTGTGTATACAGAGCCCTTGAAAAAGTTCGCGCCATATGGGAATTTTTTTTATTAGGTCACTTTGTCAAAGTTTAACATAGGCAATAACTTTTGCTTTACTACGGATAAAAAATGGCTTAGTCGAAAATAATAACGTGACTTGCGTTACCTGTCAAAATTGACATTTCTTTAAAAAAATTGCAGAAAAGGGGCTTATTTGCTAAAATATGAAAAAGTAGTATTAAGAAAAGTTGTTTATTTGTTAATTTTACATATGCATACCAAATTTTTTTATATATGCATACCAAATTGTTCCGGTTTTTGGAAAATTCTAAAAAAATAATAATTGTATAACTTAAAAAAAATGTGTTCTGTTAGTAACCTCATCATAATATTAATTTCTTATACGTAAATACTGCATAAACACTGTCTTTTTTCGGAAAAAAATAAAATCGCTTCTCAAAAATATGTTAAGCTTGATGCAATGTTGTCGGGATTTTGGGAATTTTAGGTGTATATTAATTATATTAAACATTTTCGATAGTAAGTAGATATCTTAATACAAAAATGTCATAATTGACTAATTTAGGAGCGTAATAGAAATTTAAAACTATTTTTCAAATAAACTGCTGGCCAGTTGATACAGTGCACCTGCATTTTTTTGTAAAATTTAACTTCGAATATTTTTAAAACGAGACGAGACGAGATACTGAGATACGGTTTTCAGCTGTATCTTGCAAATTTTATTACATATAACCTATGTTAGGCGTACAACTTACCTAAGCTAAAAAGTTATTTATATAGGGTGTTAAGACTGCCAATTTTTTAATTTTTTATTTGTTCCAAAAATCTACAAAAACAATTTTTTTGTTCTAATTATTAGATTAGTGTAATCCTTGGTGAAAATGTAAAAAACAATTTCAAACTTTTTTTAAAACTTAATATTTTTTGAGATATGGTTTTTTTTGTCAAAAAATTTAATTTTTCTACATAATAAGCTGTAACTTTTTATTAGCCATGTGTTGTAAAGTTTTCTTGCTAGAGGACAATTAAGTCATATTTTTTTATAATGTGCACTAACCAGAAAATATACAGGGTGTGAACAAAATGTGCCAAGGTAAGTAAAAACATAGCAATCCTAAAGATCATGTAAGTATATTTCAACAACCTGTCGCATAAAAAAGAATTTAAATTTAAAAGTTTTTACTTAAGTTTTAAGCAGTACCGAGTATTTTCTCCAAACGGTTTTTTAATTTTCTGCCTGACTTTATTATTTTAAAAAATACAGGTGTGGATTTTACAGCCAAAGTTACCGACATCGGGTAACATAAGAGACATGTAACAGTCTGCCACCTTTTTAGTTTTAAAAATATCAAAAAAATTAAACTTAAGAGGTTTCTATAATTCGAGAAGAGGTAAGCTTACTATAAAAAAGTAATTAATAATTACTTCCTGTTTTACCCTGTACATTTTAATTAATTATCGTATTCATTAAAATTAGCTTATCAACGATACATCACAAGGTAAGTTTTGTTTTCAAAATGCCGGCTGGACAGTTTTTTTTTGAAAATGCAACTTTGACGTTTCGTGATGAAAATGCAGTCACTTTTTACAAAATACTTCTCTTAAACAGTCCAAAATACACACAGTCATTTTCGTTGTAAAATTGCCTTTTTTAACTTTAACTTTTATTTTCGAGATGGCGTTATTCCAGCCATTTTTGACAAATCGGTTAAGTTTTTATTTAAAATAACTGGGTAATTTATAGTCATTTTAAAAATAAAGCTTACCATTTGACTCGACATTTGATACATTTCTAAAAAGACAATTTTACAACGAAAATGAATGTAAAAAAATATAAAAATGTCAGTAAATTGCTCTTTCGGTAGAACAAAAAGTGAAACAAAATAGTTATTTATACTATAAGGGATGTTAAGTAACATTTACCAGTCGAGGACGAGTTTGTGATGTGATTAATTGTAATAATTGTACCATTAATATTCATTTCAATTAATATCCCTGGATTTTTGTAATATGTTGATGAAATCAAAAATTAAAGCTACTTATAATAATTTTAGATTATTATTTCCCTAGGGATGTAAGTTGACTTACATCCTGTCGTTAAGGGCAACCAATACCTTGTTGAGTAACTTTCACTTACGTCTGTCAAAGCAGTGTCAAAATAGGTTGCTTACAATACAGGGAGGGGGAAAAATATATTATTTCCCAAAGGATGTTTAATTCGAAGTGTTCTAAAAAAAATTAACTGACTTAACTGGACTGCTTAAAACAAATATTTTGTAAAAAGTGACTGCATTTTTATCGTGACAGGCCAATGTTGAATTTTCCCAGCCGCCATTTTGAAAACAAAACTTAACTTGTGGTATATCGTTAAAAATCTAATTTGAAGCTGAATACGATAGTCCGTTAAATATACAGGATCTTATTTAAAAGAAAAAAGTAGGGGGCACTTCCGGTTAAAGCGGAAGTGACTTAAGTATTATTTATAGAAAATTTTTCTTTTATGGAGTTATAGAGACTTTTCAAATTTCAAATTGATATTTTTAAAACTAAAGAAGTGGCAGCCCGTTACATGTCTGTTGTGTTACTCGATGTTGGTAAATTTGGCAGCAAAATCAACATGGGTATTTGTTAAAATCATAAAGTTATAAATTGTTTGGAGAAAATATTCACTACCACTTAGAAGTTAAGTAAAAACTTTTAAATTTTGAATTCTTTTTTATGCTACAGGGTGTTGAAATATACGTACTTGATCTTTAGGTTTGCTAGGTTTTTAACTAACCTTGCCACATTTTTTTCACACTTTGTATATGTTCCGCGTAGTGCAGACCGTATACATTATAAAAAATATATGACTTAAGGGCCCTCTAGCAAGAAAACTTTATAAGGAATGGCTAATAAAAAGTTACAGCTTATTATGTAGAAAAATTATTTTTTTTGACAAAAAAAAACTTTTTAAAGAAGTTTGAAATTGTTTTTTACAATTTCACCAATGATTACGCCTATGTAACAATTAGAACTTAGAAATTGTTTTTGTAGATTTTTGGAACAAATAAAAAATTGAAAAATTTGCAATCTTGTTTAACTCCATGTATAAATAACTTTTTAGCTTAGGTAAGTTTTACGCCTAGCATCGGTTATTGAAAGATCCGACTTAAAACCGCACCTCAGTATCTCGCCTCGTTTTAAAAATATCGGAATTTAAATTTTAGCAAAAAATGCAGGTGAACTGTTTCAAGTGGCCAGCAGTTTACTTAAGAAATTAAATTTTTGAAAATTTTTGGTTTTTCAAAAATTAAAAAAATAATAATACTTTAAAAATATATTTCAGTTACCTCAGCATCCTTAGTCTCTCTATTTCTAAGTTTCCAATGTTTAGGTTGATTTTTGGTCTATGAGAACTGGCCTGTTGTACTAAAAAAGCCTTTTGATAATGTTTTTTACACGGAATGTCCCTTTTTAGGCGCTGTCATTTTTTCTATAGGAATGACGGACCTGTTTTTTCGCAAGACGAGTACAAAAATATCAATAAGTTATTTAGGTACTGTAGTCCATAGCCCGGTAAAATTAGACATGAAACAAGGCAAAAACTTATTCGAAAAAAAAATGAATTTTTATGGAGATCTTTATTTTGATGTCCTAACCAGGCGTTAAACTAAAGAAATATAAACTATTTTTTTCCTGGAAAATCTAATAATTTTATCTTAGACTGATATTAAGGACGCTTTTCAGGATATGCTGAAAACATCAAAATAAAGTTCTTCACAAAAATTCGACTTGTTCGAAATTTTTTCCAAGTCCGAGTCTAATTTTATTGGATTATCCGGGGAAAATATACTTGGTGTTGAAAAGTTGCGGCTTTCAAAGATCGAAAATTTTCAAACCTAACAGATCTTAAATAGTAATAAAGTAACTGAAATAAATAAATTTACAAGGAAAAAAAAAGAACATGGCAACAGCGCCGAAATTGAAATTGTTTGTTTTCTTGTTACCCCATGCAAATCACGAGTCGAGTTGTATTTACCGGGCGGTGTTGCCAAATTGTAATATTCGTTTTTATGTTTTTTCTTTGGCTACATTTTTTTATAAGGGTTGTACTTTTCTCTGTTCTTTTTTTTGGATATAATTTTTTTATCCACAACAAATTGTAATATTCACTCTTAGTTTTTATACGGTTCTTGTTTAATGTTTAGTTCATCAAAGTGTGCCTCTAGAAACGGTCTTGCTTCAGGTTTCTGGGTTGCATTAGATCGAAACACTGAACGTTTATGTAAAAAAAAACCAAACACGTAACCTTACATTTTCGGTTTTTGAAAGCTAATTTATAACATGATGCGTTAGTAGGAATGGCCGCGAGTATAAATCAAATCAAAATGTACTTTATTGTCAAGAATATACACAATTTTGTTGACAAAGCATGTTAAAGCTACAAAAACTTTTTTTCATTAGAAAGTTAAAAAATTAACATAAATAAGCAAAATGTGAGTTAAAACCCACGTTAAAATAAAAATTCACACATGGGGGTCAAATTATAAAAACTTCAAAAAACCGTCAAAGAACAGATAACAGACCTAAATAAAAAACAAAACTGAATACGTGCATTATTTAAGGTCCTTCTAAAAATCTTTAAATGAATCGGCATTTCTAATCCCTATAGCGCCCTCTAGATTAGCGTGAAAGGTTACTATTTGAGCTGTATCATAGGCAGAAAATTCAGGTAGGGCCTAGGTTCTATCCCCAGTATGGGATGTTTTTTTTTTTAGTTTTCATTTCATCAAAAGCTATAATTTATATGTAATCGTGATTTATACACTTTTGAACCGCTCGGCATACTGTAACGAAATTTGGAACGATACTATACAGGGTGGCCCAACGAAAAGGTCCCACCCTTATTTATGACTTTCCTGGTATATTTTGGGAAAAACGCTTGGACACGTCAATTTTGATTTTTAGGGGGACGTCTTTTCATGTATGATTGTATAATACAGGGTGTTCCAAAAATAAGATATCGCATTACACTTGACATTTTTAAATGGAAACCCCCAATTTTTTTTCTATTTTTGGATTCTCCAAGAAGTTTTTAGTAACTTTTGTATAATAGAGTTTATACCTATCTTCAACCATTTTGAAGTTTTTTTAATTTTTTTTATAAAATTCGCCTCATTTAATTTAGTACTGATAATACGGAAAAAAATAATAATCACCGATACCAGCAAGAAATTTAGCATCCGTCAATGTCATCGTAAATCATAGAACAACTTTATCTTTGATTTGAAATCGTTAAGTTGCCTAGTTCTATTATAATATTTTGCAATGATTTATTCAATTCAAGAAAGGGTCGAAATAACGAAACTGTATTATCAAAACGGAAGCATTGCAAGAGCTACCGCCCGGTTGTTTAATGCGTTACATCCAGACAAAAATATTAACCATAAGTATGTGGCTAAATTAATAAGAAAATTTGAAGCAACTGGATCTGTATCTAATATTCGCCGGAATCAGGAAAATCGTCGTTTTTTTTGGAAGTAGAAATGAAGCCAGAGAAATAGCAGTTTTGGGACACGTGGCTCTTGACAACACCCAAAGTACTCGTGGTCTGGCTACTTCTTCAGGATTTACACGCTCAACAGTGCAAAGAATTTTGAAATCCTATAAATTTCACCCGTACAAAACTAAACTTGTCCATGAGCTTAATGAAGACGATTATGATAGAAGGTTGGAGGTTTGCGAATTAATGACACAACGTTTGAACAATAACCCAAATTTGTTATTTAACATTTGTTTTTCGGATGAATGTACCTTCTATTTACATGGTGCTGTAAATAGACATAATTGTCGATATTGGAGCGACTCGAATCCACATTTGTTTCGAGAGGTACATTCGCAATACCCACAAAAAATTAATGTCTGGGCCGGCATTTTCGGAAATCATATTGTAGGACCTTTCTTTATTCCTGGAAACTTGACGGGGGAGTTGTACTTGGACATGTTGGAAAATACAATAGAGCCACGAATAACCGAAATAATAGAAAATGAGGTTAATTATAATGAAAATTTTCTTCATTTCCAACAAGATGGTGCACCACCGCACTATGTAGCTCCAGTACGACAGTTTTTGGACACCCATTTCCCAAATCAGTGGAAATTGAGTGGCCACCAAGGTCTCCGGACTTGAGTCCTTTTTAGTACGAAGCCAGACTCCATCCAAGATCTTCGGGAGCGGATCACGGCGGAATGCAGACAAATAACTCCAGAAATGTGTGAAAATGTTAGGAATAGATTTGAGCAAAATATTTATTATTGCATGGAGGTAAACGGACACCACTTTCAACATTTATTACCACATTGACTTTTTGACACATTGTAGCTAAGTAACTAATTTTTGTTTAAATTTTAATGTGAATGTAAAACTGTAAATGGTTTAGTGTTCCTGATTCCGGCGAATATTAGATACAGATCTAGTTGCTTCAAATTTTCTTATTAATTTAGCCACATACTTATGGTTAATATTTTTGACTGAATGTAACGTATTAAACAACCGGGCAGTAGCCCTTGCAATGTTTCCGTTTTGATAATAAAGTTTCGTTATTTTGACCCTTTCTTGAATTTAATTTATCAATACTTGATATTATTCAATTATTCAAATAACTTCAAAATGGTTGAAGATAGGTATAAACTCTATTATACAAAAGTTACTAAAAACTTCCTGGAGAATCCAAAAATAGAAAAAAAATTGGGGGTTTCCATTTAAAAATGTCAAGTGTAATGCGATATCTTATTTTTGGAACACCCTGTATTATACAATCATACATGAAAAGACGTCCCCCTAAAAATCAAAATTGACGTGTCCAAGCGTTTTTCCCAAAATATACCAGGAAAGTCATAAATAAGGGTGGGACCTTTTCGTTGGGCCACCCTGTATGAGCAAATTCTTCATTAAAAAAATGACAGCTTTAAATGTCCAGAAGACAGATAGGTACAGTTTCAAAACTTTTATGGAAGGGGGGTCGAGTGAAACATCGTTTTCAAGATCTTTTTATTCTTAATTCAACCCCCGATTTTGAAAATATTTAATTCAGCAGTTCTCATATGCTGACTAATAACAATGTTTTGTAATGGAATTATTATTATACTTTTGGAAAAAATCGAAGAAATTGTCCATGTTTCTCAAAGAGACCTAGTTTTAATAACAAACATACAAAAAGACTCCAAGTCTCGGTCTCAGTAAGCTATAGTTATTAACATGACACGTGTTTCTCCCTTTCGAGCATTATCAGACCTTCAAACAACAGAGAGAACCTTCGTAAATAATCTTAACTGCAAACCCCAAAACAATAATTTACAAATAGAATAAAACACACTAAAGTTCAACAAAACAAACAACTACTTACACATAATTGATCTACACTAAAATGAGGTTAAGTCTCACGTGAATAAACAAAATAAAATTTTAAAAAAAGTATTAAAATGCATGTCTCTAGCTGGGATCGAACCCGGACTGCCTGAGTGGGAGGCCAGAGTAAGTACCTACAGACCACTGGACTGGTCAGAGACAACCAAAACCTCTCAGTCTATAAACTAGTGAATGAAATGAAGGTTGCCTATAATAATTTTTACATTCAATTATTAAATATTGGGGTTGGTTCGTAATTAAAAACATCGTTAACGCAAGTAAAAATAGGACTTTTTATTTTTTCGAACATTCATGTAAAACATCAACGTCAGAAATAGAAGTCATGACCTGACTCTAACAAATGATTGGCAAAAGCTGAAAACAAATGGAAAATTTGCTCATATATTATCGTTCCAAATTTCGTTGCAATATACCGAGCGGTTCAAAAATTACACGAGGGACTTTATATCCTCACTGTATATAGGACTGCGTATTTAGTTAATTCTGGTTAGGCCTTTTTTAGTAAACCAATAAACCAACCGTAACATACAATGCGTCATATTTGCAGCCATTCCTATACGTAACGCGTCGTTTTTAGGAACTACCTCAAACATTTCTAAATTGTTAGGACAATCAAAATTTTTAACCTAAACCTTTAATAAACGACTTCAATTTCAGCTCATTTTGTTTTTCGAGGATATTTCCACAGTATTTTTGAAAAACCAGGACTTTATGTATGTTAAAACAATTTTTTTATGTCAGAATTAATATGGGGAAGTGTACCATTTGACAATATATTAAGAATACAGTGTGTCCCAGATTCGCTTCTCTATATAGGGATCTCGGCTCCTATTATACCTACAGCAAAGGTTAAATGGGGAAAGTTTCAGATTTACGATCGATCAATAAGTTTGGGAAATATCGGCGAAAAACCGAAAATGGCGGATTTCGTTTTTCGCCAGTATATCCAGAACGGTAAATTTGACAGCTGTCAAAATGTGACATTATTGGGACACATTTTTAAGAGAAATAGGATGACGTAACTTTTATTTTTCTTATGACCGCCATATTGGATTATTCGAATTTTGGAAAGAGCCTAAAATTTCCAGTCTAGTAATATCTCACAAGTGCATTAAAGATTTTAGTGTCATCAAAATATCACACTTCGTAAATTAGGTTTCAATGTTTTTAAAGGAGGCCATGATTTATTTGTCACAAGATTACATTAGTAAGTAAGTAATGTATTGAACGCATTGAATTTTCAATACAACATGAACGTAAATAACGACTTAAAAAATCTAAATGAGCTTTAACTACTTTGTAAATGGGTAACATTAATTTAGAAATCTGCAAAATGACGTCCATTTGCATCGAGACATTTTTGACAATTGGTGACTGTTTTTCGTACAACCCTGGTAAGTGTATTTCGGTTAATATTTCTAAATGTGTCCAGAACTCTTTGTCTCAGGATTTCTATGGTCACGGGGGGATCAAATTTATAGATTTCATTCTTCGTGTGACCCCAGAGGTAGAAATCCAAGGGCGACAGGTCAGGGATCTAGGAGGCCAAGATATTGAACCATTAAAGAAATTATTCTTTCGTCAAACTTCTCTCTTAAGAAGTTCCTGACTTGAATGGTATTGTGAGCCGGACATCCGTCTTGTTGAAATCGAGTTCTTCTTAATTCATCTTCCGTTAGAATAGCTCGTAAGGCTGGTACAACCTGGTTTCGCAAAAGCTCTAGGTACCTCTGCCCGTTTAGGTTGTAGTCAAACAAAAATGGTCCAATAAGCCGATTTCCTGAAATGATTAATGATTAATAATGTATAAATAGGTGCCCAAGAGTCAAGGGCGGGCGGCAGGGTCGGCCGGGTGGTACTAGAAACTATAAATTATAAAGGGAAAGTTATCTTTATTAAAAAGTAGATATTTTCTTTCCAGAAATAATTATCGAAACATCCCGTAATGAATGAGCTTGTATACAGTTGAAACCTATTCAGCTTTATTATGAAAAAGAAAAACATATTTGGTTAGCGGGAAGTAATAGCCGTAATAAATTATTTTGTTGGTATTGAATATTAATTTCGGAAATACTAAATCGATTTATTTCAGTGATATAATAATCTTAAACAAGTACACCGTTCCCTAATGAAACATAAAATATCAAAAGAACAAACCCCTTGCGCTTTAAAATTTAAATTATTCGGAAATACAGCTGAACGCCTTTCTATAAATCATAATGAAAATCGAAAAATAATTCGACATTTGATTAATATGGTATTTTTTTTTCATAACGCAAGAACTAGGCTTCCCGGGTAATAATAAATCATTAAATTCAGGCAATCAAAATAATTTTAGAGAATTAGCTAAGTCTGCAGAAAATGTAGATAGTGTTAATACATTTATAGAACCCAATTCTATTTTTATAGGTTCTTCGAAACTACAATACAAAATGATTGAATAAAAATGTAATACGATATTAAAAAGTAAGTTGACTGACTAGAATAGAACGTTTTACTTTTTTTTTATTAGATTATACTCTTTTAGTATCATTAAAAAACTAAACGAAAAAAAAAAAGATTATTATTTGACCATCATTTGGTGCCTATTTAAAAAAGATGGTTAGATTAACTTACCAATGATTCCACACCAAACGTTACTTCCAAATCTGATCTGTAGACGTCTCTCTGCCACTTCGTGAGGATTTTGCACATTCCAATGATGACGGTTGTGCCTATTAAAGACTCCACAATTCGTGAACCTGCTCTCATCGGACCACAAGACATGATTTACCAAATCAGGATTTTCATTACTCTCCTAGTATACCACTACTCACAGAACTGAAGTCATCTAGGAAAATCAGTTTAGATGTGTCGTATACGCCATCTTATTTGTCTTAAAAATGTGTCCGAATAATGTCACATTTTCGCAGCTGTCAAATTTACCGTTCTGGATATACTGGCCAAAAACAAAATCCGTCTTTTTCGGTTTTCCCCCGATACTTCCAAAAACAATTGAACGATCGTAAATATGAAGCCGGATATCGAATGCAATAAGTTTCCTCTAAAACTTTTCCCATTTAACCTTTGCTGTAGGTATAATAGGAGCCGAGATCCCTGTATCGAGAAGCGAATCTGGGACACACTGTATAAGTGTTGTGGTTGGTTGGTTTTGACTCAATCGTACTGCCTCGCAAAAAATTGTTCTTATATCGAGACTGTTAGTCGGTTACCAAGTACTGGTAATTAATTGCTATTTAGTTCCGCATTTAAGAGCCTTTATTTTGTTGTATTTTTTAGCTAAAAGCTTAATTCAAAAAACAAATTGTAAGCTTTTCGGTCAAAGTTATTGGCATAAATACTTTTTAATTATCATAAACACTGCCAGAATGGGCAGGTCAAAGGATTTGTCGAGGAGTGGACCTACTAGTTTATTTCTACTATGGGATTAAATAGAGTTAGCTCTAATTTGTCGGAAATTCATTTTAACTAAGTTAATGAAAACAAATTTGTTTTTTAAAGTTCCTTCGCTTTATATGAAATATCTTAAAAGAGTGACATAAATTCTTAAATTTATGTCACTCTTAAATGACAATGCAGCACAAACAATATTATTTAAGTACCTGAACCTATTTTTACTATTACGGTTATTATACATACGGGTGGAGTGTTCTTGAATTTTAACAATGGGGAACTATTTACATCCAATTGATCATTTAATATGTTGTTATCTTTATGTTTGTTTATTTCCATACTTTCTACTAAATTAAGTTTTTACGTTTTTGTTGTACATGTAAAATTTCAAATTTCTCATTAAAAGTATGGTTTTCCTTTTAATTAGATGTTTAGAATAATTGGAATTATCTTTATGATTTCTGTAACTTGATTTATGTTCATTAATTTTTTTTTAAATGTTCTTCCTGTTGTTCTCTTTTTTGGTCTTTGTGTTATTGTTTTTAATATATCTACCAAGGGTGTCGTTAGTCTTAAAAGCCACCGCCTGACCTTTATTTTTAAAAAGCTTAGTAACCTTTGAAGTTATTTTTCCTGTATAAGTGAAAGTCTGAAATTTATTATTTTCTTTGAAGTTATTAAAAGGATAAACTAGCTTTGATGCTTTTTTATATCCAGTTTATATCATCTGCTGATGATGCTAACTTGGTTAGAGAAACGCGCGTCCAGAACGTAACAAGTTGTGGTATAGTGTGGTTAGAACTCTTGTATTTTGATATTGTTTATCTTTACCATTTTACTTATGAGATTTTCGGGGAATATTCCACGAATCAAATACAGGGAAACTAAGCTTTATTAACTGAATATTAAATACATACCTATTTCAAGTTCAGAAATTTGAATTTTGTAACAAATTGAACACAAATTGAATAATAATATACTAATAAAATTATTTGTCTAAATATTGAAAAGTAGTTAATATAAATCTAAATATTCAATTTTAATTATTGATTGTATAATAAAAGGTACAATTCTGATAATTATTAACCACATTGTTGTTTTGCGACGACATAGAAGATGCCGTCAGACCACTACTTGTACTTGTGCTGGGTGATGCTACTACAGGGGCTGGATGCACGTGCTATTGAGGTGGTTCTTTTCCAGGTTCCCTCATTTTTTCAATAATTTTTTGTGGTGATCTGGATCCATTTGCAAATAACTTGATAGGGATTTCGCATTCGAATGACCTGTAATTTTTATCAAGTTTTGCTCCGACACTCCGCTTTTGGCCAGCTTGGACACGGCAGCAGCGCTGAGGGAATGGTTGATAAATTTTTTTGTGGTATTGAGGCCTAATTTCTGTGCTTGTTTTTTTGTCCAAGTGGAAATCTCGTTTTCTCCTACTGGGCTGTTTTTGAACCATTTTCCGGAAATTTTCCAATGGGGGTTTGGCGTCAAAAATAGTCGAGTGTTGAAGATACTTTTCCTTTTATCTTGTAATTCTTTATAAATTCTTAGTGGGAAAAAGCTGGGACTTCTCTCGTTTCTCACCAACCCCTTCGAATCGGCGAGTTTTCGGCCACCACCTTGACATGTTTTAGAAAAAACAAGGTTGTATTGAATTCTACCTGTTTTTCCTCCGAAGTTGTCAGTTTCTTCTTAGAAAAAAGTTGTTTCGGCTCTTGCACCTTCTCCTCCTTTCCAGGCTAATTCATAAGACAACAGAAAAAAACACTTCTTTTGTAAACCCTCTGAAGTTGATTCATCACAAGCTTCGATTAGATTTTTTAATTCATTGTATGTTAAAAAAACCGCCGATTCTCTGCGTTTGCCTTCAATACCTTCCAAATGTCTCCCTTTGGCATTTTTTGCGTCTCGGGCCGATTTGAATTCGATCTGCTCGAAGGGATTTATTTTAATTTTGTATTCATTGAAATACCTTTCCATCAATAATTTTGCCGTCACATTCCAAATAATTTTTACCGTGCCTTCTTTATATTCCTCCCCGTTCATTTTTCTCATATTGTAGGCCCAGCTTTTCAAAATCATTGCTAGTTGGGATACTGGAGTATCTTGGTCAAACGTGTAGTTTTTTTCATCGCAGAATGACATAAACTGTCTCCAGATGCTCTTCTTGGATTTAACGGTGTTTCTTGGTTCGCTTCCAATTATATTTTCATCAATTTCCTCTTCTTGAACTAGCCCAAAGCGATGATTCATATTGACAACTTTTCAAAAATGTTTGAAAGATACTTAAAAAAAATCAGTTTCTAGGGACTCTAGCGTCTCTCAAAAGCAGGTTTCATATTGTGATTTCATTTTTTGGTTAGGTATGTAACCACACCTAACCAGGTAAGTGGAAACACCATGTTTCCTAGACGACGTGGTATTTCCGCTACAATTTTTCGAAAACACTACCAGTCTTACGGGAAAATTTGTACATGAGTGGAATATTCATTATAACCATTATTAATTGCTATTTGTTTTATTATATTTAATTCTTTAGTAAAACTTTCATTGCTTAGAGGTATGCTGATCAATCTATGGACAAAATTATTATATGCTGATATTTTATGTGCGAAAGGATGTTTGGATGTATTGTGTATTCTAATGTCTGTATGAGATGGCTTATGAAAAATTTGAAAATCGTGTTTATTGTTGTTTTTGGTAGTAATTGTTAAGTCCAAGAAATTAATTGCTTTATTATTTTCTAATTCAACAGTAAAATTAACATTTTTCTGTAGATTATTTATATAACGTAAAAAAGATTTTAATTGTCTTTCAGTACCTGTAAAACATACTAATACGAGCCCTAACAACTATATGTTGGAACAAGCAGTTACTTTGGAAATAAAATTCCAGTTTGCCGAAATTCATTTATTCTAATTTTTTTTAATTCTAAATATGAAATTAGCAACATTTTTTATGATGTATAGAATTATCTTTACGGTTTAATTATATATTTTATGTTGATTACTATTTAATTAATTGTTTAATATTAAAAAAATGCTTACAACTTAATATTGGAACAAATGGTTTTTAACAAATTAAAACAAAAATTAATAAGGCGTAACGTCGCCCTTAGCTCGAATATCAGCCTGAATTCTATTGGGCATTGTATCAACTAGGCCTTCACAGAATTCAGGGGTGAAATTATCCCATATTTCTTGCAATTTAGCACGTAATTGTGGTAAAGTACGCTGGGGATTATTTCTTAGGTGTTGTTTCATTTTGTGCCACAGTGTCTCTATTGGATTAAGATCCGGACTGCTAGAGGGATGTGACAAAACCTTAATGTCATGGTCACCCAACCATTTTTTGGTCGACTCCGTCCTGCTGAAAGATAAAACCTCCGGATGGATATAACTTTGTTGCACTTGGTAAAAGCGAATGTTCAAGGATATCTTGGTATTTGGCTGCGTTTACTGTACCTTCAATAAAGTGTAAAGTTCCCAACCCTTTGGCCGACATACAGCCCCACACCATGATGCCCTGTGGAAACTTTACCGTCCTTTTGAGGCAATCCTTTTGGAATGCTTCTGTTTTTTCCCGAATCACGCGCTTTCTGTAATCTCCCACACAGACATCAAATTTGCTTTCGTCGCTATAGATAACTTTGTCCCAGTCATGTTTGGTCCACGAAAGCTTTGATTTAACCCAATTATAACGATTTCTTTTTTGAGTTTCCGTCAACAACGGTTTTTCTTTGGCCTACGAGTATAAAGTAAAAAATAGAAAATTTACACCGCAAAGAAGTACCTATCAAACATACCTTATAAAAAGCAAGACCGCTCTTGTGGATATATTTGCGACAGCATTCTCTTGAAATATTCATCCCAGTTTCTCTATTTCACCTTGCAGTTACTTCTCGTAGTGTGTTTCTTCTTCCTGACTTACATATTCTTATTAAATGCCTTACACTCCTTTGAGAAACAACTTTTGGACGGCCTGAGCTTTTACCGCGAACATCAGTACTGGCAGTTTCACCATATTTTTTAATTATATTAAAAACAGTAGTTGTTGCTATCGTCAATTCACTGGAAATTTCACGCATTGTTTTCCCTTTATGGTACTGATGAATAATAATTTCCCGCACTTTTGATTCAGTAGGTTTTCCACGTACCATTATTGCGTGTTTTACTCGTAATAAATCTAACAATACCTACTTACTTTAACTATTAATACTCAAATGACGTTTTAAAATCTTTGTTGACAACACATGTTTTATTTCAAAGCCTCCTTCGCGTCAGAATGATAAAACTCACGAAACGTGAAGAAATGCAAAACATGTTCCAATATTAAGTTGTCAGCATTTTTTGAATATCAAACAATTAATTAAATAGCAATCAACAACAAAAAAATATATAATTAAACCATAAAGATAATTCCATACATCATAAAACATGTTGATAATTTCATATTTACAACAGTTCGACTGCGGTACCGTTCTGGTGTGCTTTGTTTTGCGTTCCTCGCAGTCGAGCTGCTTCGCAGTACGTGTGTTTGTTCTGTTTTGTTTTCGCTGTGTATTTTTGTTTCGAATTTTTCATTTTCTAAATATGGCTGAATACAAGTGTGACAATTGCCGTAAAGAGTTTTCAGAGAAAGACAAATACAATAAACTTCGTTGTAGTGGCGAGTGTAAACGATCTTTTTGCATGAATTGCACGGGCCTTGATAAGGCTACCACAAAAATCTTGATATTACAAAAATCAACCCACCTCCGATTTTTCTGCGCCCTGTGCGACTCCCCTAGTTTGAAATATCTCAACGATAAAATCACAAAGGTATCTCAAAATTTGATTCCACATGAACTTTTTGATTCAGTCGCAAACCGTGTATCTCAATTGTCAAGTAGTGTACCGACAATTTCTGAAATGTATGACATTTTAGTGAAGAGTGAATCCAGGTGGGATCTCATGGAGAAAAAAATTGACGATATCCATAATCTCTCGAGGGAGTTTTCCGCTTACAAACCAGATAAGTTATATCTCGCCTTCCTGCACGACCAACCTGCGCCAATTCACTTTGAAGGGTTTACAAATACAAGCACCAGGCTGTTTTTGGCTTCTGAAGGCATTCCTATAGATTATAGAACCCTACATAAGATATATTTCGATTTTCATGCTGCTTACGGATTTAACGCAGCAGAAGTGGAAGCGGATCTTGCAGCCTATGGATCCTACATATCTTCGGAGAGATCGATTCATCTTCAGAGGACCAGAGAATGCCATAAAAATTATTTTACCAGCAATTCTCCCAAAAAAAATTTTTAGAAAACACGACGTGTCCTGAGGAACTAGATTCCTCAAAACTTCCTGGTGTTACTAGTCTTAATATGGTTCTAATTAATATTGCTTCTCTAAGAAATAAAACTGACGAGTTGTACCTATTTCTGGAAGAATTGGAGTTCCCCCAACTTGTTGCAATTACTGAGCACTGGCTGAATCTAAACGAACCCTTTTATATTGAGAGGTATACCACAGTAGCTAGATATGACAGAAAAAACTCAGCTCATGGAGGAACACTGATTCTATCCCTAAATGGAGATTTCATGTCGGTATCTAAATATGATCATTTGTTAGCGGATAGCTCTTTTGAATTCTCTATAGTATATAATCAAAACCTTGATCTTTATGTAATTTGTATTTATAGATCACCAAACTCTGATGTTCAATCATTTTTAAATAGCCTGGTAAGTTTGCTAGACAGCCTACCGATTAAAGGTAAAAAAATTCTATGCGGGGACTTTAATATTGACTATGCTACTGTTTGTGCCATCCAGAAATATCTAATTTCTATATTCGACTCTTTCGGTCTTTCAATGCATGTATCCTCGCCAACTAGAATTTCAAAAAACTCTTCTTCTATCATCGATTACATGGCGTCTGATTTTTCTCCATCAGAGGTGCAATCACAGGTCTATAACTCAGGTCTTTCCGATCACGAGGCGGTAATTTCTAGGTTTAGTTTACCTATTAGGCCCTTACCAAGAACTCGCCATGGGGGAAGAATTTTCTCGGCCGCAAATTTCTCAGTATTTCATAATATTTGCTTTAACACCAATTGGAATTTTGAATCTGATAATGTCAACACAAACTTCAGAACTTTTTTAAATAAAACTTTAAGTGCTTTTAACAAGGCCTTCCCGCTTAAGAATATCAAACCTAAGCGGCATAAACCGTGGACCACGAAAGGAATACGAATTTCTGCTAAAAATATGCGCTCGCTCTCATATATAAAAAAATTCACCGACTCCTTTCTTATTTTCGACTATATCTCTAATTATAGGAGGATCTACACTACTCTTATTAAGTCAGCAAAAAAATTACACTACCGAAAACGTCTAACAAACTCTAATAACGTTTCAAAAGAAACCTGGTCCATCATCAATAACCTCAGAAACAAATCAAACCCTGTGACTCAGATCTTGCCAGGGGCTAATGATCTAAATGATTATTTTATTAATGTAAGCAAAAATGTTACCTCTAGTATCTCGCCAAGTTTGGACCCTCTTTCGTTTCTCCCTCCTTCAAAAAATTTAGCTGATAGCTTTTTCTTAAGTCCCGTTAGCAACACTGAACTATTGAAGGTAATACATAATATCAAAAGTAAATCTTCGTGTAGCACTGATGGCCTATCAATTAGAATATTCCTGAACTTGCCACTCCCAGTCATAGAGGCCCTTACAACATTAATAAATGAGTCCTTTATAAAAGGTGTATTGCCTGATTGCCTTAAAACAGCTATAATTATTCCACTTCATAAAGGCGGCGAAAAAACTAACTCTTGCAATTATCGCCCAATTGCACTACTACCAGTGCTATCAAAAATCATCGAAAGGCTACTGAAGAACCGTCTTATGCCATTTCTCCTGAAACATCAGATAATATCCCCGGAGCAGTTCGGATTTCTACCCAACAAGTGCACCAGTGACGCCATGTTCACGTTGCTTAGAGGCGTCTACTTATCTCTCAATAACAACCACCCAACTGCCTCAGTTTTTTGTGACTATGCGAAAGCCTTTGATTGTGTTAGTCATGAAATTCTGATAAACAAACTACATTTTTATGGAATTCGTGGTACTTCTTTAAATTGGTTCAAATCGTATCTTGGAAAAAGGCAACAACTTGTAAGGGCTAATGGTTCCGATTCTGATTGTAAGTTGATTACAAGTGGAGTCCCAGGTTCAGTCTTGGGACCTATTCTTTTTTTGTTATACATTAATGATATCACGAACCTTAAAATTAATGGAAGAATCTCCCTTTTTGCTGATGACACAAGCATAACATGGAGTGATTTTGATACAACGTCTTTACACTCTAGTATCTCCAAAGACTTGGTTATAATTAAGGCTTGGTCCGATTCCAATATGCTTTGTTTTAACGTCGATAAAACGGTGGCGTTATCTTATAAGGGAACTTTACAACCACTTCAGGTACATAACAGCAATATTGAATACGTTGAGTCGGTTAAATTCCTGGGTTTAAATATAAATAGCAACCTAAAATGGTCTAATCATATTGACACCTTAACTAAAAAACTTTCTACCGCCTGCTTCGCCATTCGATCAGTTTCAAAAGAACTAGACGTTCCTTCTGCCAGACTTACTTATTTCTCTTTATTTGAATCCCACCTCCGCTATGGCCTTCCCTTTTGGGGCTGCTGTACCACCGAGCAATTTCGTAGTATTTTTATGCTTCAAAAGAGAGCCATTCGTTATTTGTTTGGTCTAAATAATAGAGCTCACTGCCAATACTATTTCAAAAAACATGAAATATTAACACTTCCTGCATTATTTATTTTGGAAACGGTATGTTTGCTGAGAAAACATATAAACACCCTCCCAGAAAGGCCACAACATGTATACCCTACCAGAAACTCTAGGCATGATATTTATCTTCCCATTCCTTCCACAGAATTAATAAAAAAATCAATTATTTACAACGCCATAAAACTTTACAACAATCTGCCAGTACATTTAAAATCTATCCCTATGCTTGCACAATTTCGAAAAAACACCAAAGCATACCTCATTGAGAGACCATTTTACAGCGTTAATGATTTTTTTTTTCAGTGAGTAAGTCTCTTTAAATTGTCACTAAACTCGCTTGTTTACTTAAATCTTTTGTGAGTCATGTCCTAACTCATAGCATAGAATTTTGTAAATCATTATATAGGGAAAAGAACTGTCGAACATTCACTTAAAACTTAATTATTTTTGTTAGGTATTGGATTAAAAACAATTTAATTCTTTTTGTATACTACATTCTACACTAGTTCAATATACCTTCTGTTTAACATCACAATTATTTGTATAACTATAATAACATAGAGTTTAAGGTCGCATAGTTGCAATTTTGATTTCAATGTCATCGAAATTATTCACCTCGTACATGTGTGTTTGTTTACTTTTATAAGGTTATCATGATTCATTTACTGTTTGCAATGTTATGCTATATTCTAACGTGTGTTTTACGATTTGGTAAATTGATAATTTACATTTAAAAAAAAAAAAAGCACTGACCTGTCGAAATTATTTTCGATTAATGTTTTGATATGTCTTATTTTTAGGTATATTTTGCTTTGTCCATAAAATTGTAGAATTTTTCTGCGGCAATAAAGCATACTTTTGTTTGTTTGTAAAAAAAATTAGAATAAATAAATTTCGGTAAACTGGCATTTTATTCGAAAAATAACTGCTTGTTCCAACATATAGTTGTTAGGGCTCGTATATCATCAACATATCTATACCAATATATGAAATTTTTACTAAGGGAATATTCATGTATTTTCCTTTCTAAATTGTCCATAAATCTCTCTGCGAATTAGCAGCCCAAAATATACAATTCACGAATACTGAAAAACACTTATTATCAAATACAATTATTAACCAAAAATTTGATTATATTAAAGGACACTTCTCTAATGACTACTCTATGAATACTTAATAAAAGTATAGAAAATAATATAATTTTTACAAGAGCCGATAAAGGTAAAACTATTATTACTAGGAATAAAAATCAGTACGTTACTAAAACACTCAACTTATGACGTCCCGATAAATTTGAAAAAATTAATTTTGATCTGACAGAACGTTTTTACAAATTGGTAAAAAATGTAATCAAAGATCTTAGCATATTTACCGAACAAGAGAAATATCAGATATCTTTAATGAATCCTTAATTCCCTAAATTATATTCTTTTATTAAATTACATAAAAACGATATGCCTATTAGACCAGTAGTTTCTTATATTTCAGCCCCAACAATAGTTCTTTCCAAAAAGTTAATAAACATTTTAATAAAATATTGTAATTTTAAACCTAAATACAGTATTAAAAATAGCTTTCAATTAATAAGTAAAATCAATAATTTGACTATTCCAAATAACACTAAATTAATATCCTTTGATGTCCAAAATCTATTTCCAAGTATACCGCCATCTGATGTGTTAATATTAGTTGAAGAACTTCTTACAAAAAATAATGTTAGTCAGATTTATAAACAAGATATCTATTTATGGACACTTTAGAAAGGAAAATACATGAATATTCCCTGAGTAAAAACTTCATATATTGGTATAGATATGTTGATGATATATTAGCGTGTTTTACAGGTACTGAAAGACAATTAAAATCTTTTTTAGATTATTTAAATAACCTACACAAAGATATTAATTTTACTGTTGAATTAGAAAATAATAAAGTAATTAATTTCTTAGACTTAACAATTACTATCAAAAACAATAAACACTATTTTCAAAATTTTCAGAAGCCATCTCATACAGACATTACAATACAAAATACATCCAATCATCCTTTTGTACATAAAATATCCGCATATAATAGTTTTGTCCATAGATTGATCAACATACCTCTAAGCAATGAAAGTTTTACTAAAGAATTAAATATAATAAAACAAATAGCAATTAATAATGGTTATAATGAAAATCTCATAAATAAAATAGTAAAAGATAAACAATATAAAAAAGCATTAAAGCTAGTTTATCCTTCTAATAACTTAATAAAGAAAATAATAAATTTCAGACTTTCACTTATACAGGAAAAATACTTCAAAGGTTACTAAGCTTTTTAAAAATAAAGGTGCGACCGTTGCTTTTAAGACTAACAACACCCTTGGTAGATCTATTAAAAACAATAAGACAAATACCAAAAAAGAGAACAAATCGAGGGTTTACAAGTTAAATTGTAGAACTTGTTCAAAATTCTATATAGGACAAACAGGAAGAACATTTAAAAAAAGAATTAATGAACATAAATCAGGTTACAGAAATCATACAGATAATTCCAATTATTCTAAACATCTAATTCAGGAAAATTACCACTATTTTACTGGAACGTTGCTGCGAGTCGTTGTCTCGGCCCCTTTGTAAAATTTTTTAGAAATCTTTTAATCTGGGTTCCTTTCCCGAAATTTGGAAGTTTTCCACTCTCATGCCGATCTTTAAATCTCGGGATAAGAGCGATATTAAAAACTACAGAGGTATTTCCTTGCTTTCGCGTATACCAAAGCTGTTTGAGGCAATTATCACGGATAATATCTTTGAGTCTCTGAAGCACTACATCACTAGTATGCAACACGGTTTTTATAGTGGTCGCTCAACAACTACAAATCTTGCAATTTTCCAGAATTACTTAACAACATCGGTTGAGACTGATCAACAGATAGATGTTATATATACTGACATATCGAAGGCCTTTGACAGGGTTTGCCCTCAGCTTCTGTTATTCAAATTGCAGCGAATTGGTTTTTCTGGAACCTATCTGCAATGGATCGAATCGTACTTATTCAATCGCCGCACGGTGGAAGGGATGAGATATCCAGTAAGACAAAACTCCATACTACAAGTTTCAGATAATTACCCTTTTTTGCTCTAGAACTAAAGTAAAATGTCATACTTGGTTAATGCGTATTAAAAAATTACCATAGTAGGCCATGAACCAATTAAAAGTTATCCAAAGTCATCTGTCACTCTAGGCGTCTCAGTAATGTTTGCTTTGATTGCGAAATAACGCATATTTTAAGTTATTTTAGTTTACCTAAAATTACATATAAAAACTACCGGTATGGCAAACGGACAGAGGGGTATGTAAATTTTAAATTAGTGTAGAATTTTTTCCTTTATTGCATAAACTTTCGTCTCTTTTTAAAACTTTATAAACATATGCATCAAAACAACTTTTTCTTCAAAGTTGAACTACTCTGGACATTTAAAAAAATAGGTAAAAAAAGGTATTTCTGATTTTCATATAAAACTGAAGTTTACGATATTCTGTATAATATATCCAAAAATGGTTTGCCTCTATTTGCCGCTTTTTGAGATTTTTAATATTTTATGATTCTCACGCAGTTATGTTAGTGTGAAAAATGATTTTTTTGTACGACCTTAAAGAAATGTATTAAAGATTTTATATTTTTTATTATGATTTGGTTCATTACTAAATCGCTAGGGTCGTAAGAGGGCATGTTTATGATGGAGAGGTCCTCATACACCTCATAATTTTGACCTAGTAAAGGAAAAAATTAGTTTTTAATTAATACAGATAACATTGCTTGTTATACAATCAGAGATATGCAGAAACTTTCTTGGCTATAGTCAACATTAAAACTTTACGTAAAAATGCTACTTGACAGATTTTTCAGTTATTTATTCCAGGAATTTGCCTGGCTGTCACGTGACTTTGACATAATTTTAAAAAAGTTTCTGCATAGGTCCAAATGTATTCTTTGCTAAATCTGCGAGGGATATTTTGGAAAATATTTCATATTACAAAACAGCTTTCCTTTAATATTCCTGGCTTGACACCGAATCGTATTTTAGGTATAACTCGGCAAGAACTTTTTATCGCTTTACGGCAAAATGGCAAGTTTTCGCCTATGTCCAAGGAATCCAAGAAGTGCCTTAAAGATTATATTACTAGCAGGCTTAATAATCAAAACCTCGAAAATCCTAAGTTGCTCGAATCATCCATTTTGACTTTTTTATCCGATTTAAATAAAAAATGGAAATCATGTCACAGAACATACACAAAATTCGTTTCTATATATGATTCTTGGTTAACAAAAAGCATTAATCTGTCTAGGTTATTTCAAATAAAGAAAACGGGTGGTAGACCGACAAAACATTTTGCCGAATGTTCAGCTCGAACTAAAACACGCAAAATTCAAAATCTTGTGGCCAGCAAATCAATACAAGAGCTAGCCACAGCTACCAGAGTAAGTTTGAATCTTTCTGGTAAAAAAGACGCAGCCTTTTTAGTTAAACAAGCAACATCTCAAACTAACCAGGCAACTGAAATAAAAAATGCTTTTCTTGATAACCAAAAAATCTCAAGCAGTTTTACGTCCACGGAAGCCTTGGCATTATTAACTGACCTAAAATTAAGTAAAAACCAGTATATTTCACTACGAGCTAGGTTAAAAGAAAAGGGATATAAAAATCTTATTCCATCATATGATCTGGTTCAAGTCGAGAAATGTAAATGTTATCCCGCTAAAGAGGCTATAAAAATAACGGAGTCTTCAGCTGAGATTCAATTACAGCCACTACTGGATATTACTGCGCACAGAATTTTAGAACTTCAAAAAGATGTTCTGGAAGCTTATATACCAAAAGAAAAACCTACAGAGTTGCAGTTTATACACAAATGGGGTATTGATGGGAGTTCTGGGCAGGCAAGGTACAAGCACAGATTTTTGGATCAAAATGTGAATGATGCAGATTTACTCTTAGTTTCATTGGTTCCACTTCAAGTACGACACAACTTATCAGACAAACCGGACACACAAAAAATTATTTGGAAAAACCCTAAATGTTCATCTACAAAATTCTGTCGTCCAATAAGTTTTCAGTTTAAAAAAGAAACAAAAGAAACCACAAAATTTGAAGTAAATAAAATAGAGAACCAAATTATAAATTTAATTCCAACTGTGGTACCCTTTCATCAAACAAACATTATTATAAATCACAAATTATTCCTTACTATGTTGGATGGCAAAGCAGGTAGCAACTTAACGGATACGTCAACTCAAACCTGTAACATTTGTAAAGTTACACCTAAACATATTAACAATTTGGAATATGTTAAAGAGCTGCCCGTAAACAAGGACAATTATAAATACGGGTTATCATCGTTACATGCCCATATCCGTTTCTTTGAATGCCTGATTCATGTAGCTTATAGATTAGAAATAAAGAAATGGCAAATAAGAGATGCACAAGAAAAACAAAATTTTGAAATCAGGAAAGCTCATATTATTGACCAGTTTAAAAAGGAACTTGGATTATTGATAGATCTTCCTAAGCAGGGTGCAGGATCCACCAATGATGGCAATACTGCGCGCACTTTTTTTGAGAACTATGAAAAATCAGCTCTAATAACAAACTTAGATCAGACTTTAATATGGAGATTTTATATTTTATTGCTTGTTATATCCGCAGAATATGAAATAGACACTGAAAAGTTTCGTAGCTATACTTACGATACAGCAAAACTTTTTGTTGATCTATATAATTGGTACAAAATGCCCCAAAGTGTTCATAAAATTTTAATTCATGGGGCAGACATAATAGACGACTTTATTCTGCCAATTGGACAGCTCGCTGAAGATGCCCAAGAGAGTAGGAACAAGGACTACAAATTTTACAGGGAGCATAATACGCGAAAAAACTCAAGAGAAAATACAAACGAGGATTTAATAAAACGAATGTTGATAACGTCTGATCCAGTCATTTCTTCCATGCATCCATCACGATCATATAAATCTCTAAAAGAATATCCTTTAGAAGCCAAAGCGTTATTTAAATGTGTTGAAATTCCTAATTTATAGTTGATTCCTTTTATTACATTGTTACTTTCCCAATATACTAGTTTGCTTTTGCTTAAAGAGTTTTATTTACTATTTTTTTGTACCAGGCGCGTGTGGTGCAGGAATTTATAGAAGGGATATCTCATAAAACTTGTTTCTTGGGGCAGCATATATTAACGTTTAGGTAGAGTGTTAAATTAATTTAAATTGGGTACCAAAATCCTAATAAATAGCACCCCAGAAAGCAAGTTATATTAGGTTATTCAAAATGATCCATCTTTTTGCAAACCCTGTATGATAATGAAAATATTCACTAGGTTTTAGTAAATTCTTAATTATTTCTTCACTTTTGGTCAAGATAATTCTATTCCAATTCTTATGAACCAATATATAGTTTTGTCTTACTGGATATCTCATTCCTTCCACCGTGCGCCGTCAGCGAGTTAGCGTATGTGGTTCAATTTCTAGAGAGGTTGTTGTGACATCTGGTGTCCCACAGGGCTTTCATATTGGTCCAATTCTCTTTCTACTATTTATAAATGATATAGTATCATGCTTTAAAGTGTCTAAGTGTCTCTTATACGCAGACGATTTAAAATTCTTTTCACCAGTTTCCCTTGAATCAAATCCACTGCAATCGGACTTGGAAAAGCTTATCAAATGGTGCAACATTAACCATCTTCTTCTTAATGTTTCTAAATGTAAAGTGCTCCGTTTTCATAAACGCATTAAACCCATACTCTCCTCCTACTTCATAGATAACGTGAGTATTGAAGTTGTTAGTTCCTTTACAGACCTGGGCTTTATTTTTGATGAGAATTTAACTTTTGGTCTGCACATTGATAGTATGGTACTGAAGGGTTTCAGGCTGTTGGGCTTTATAAAGCGGCAAACAAAACATGTCACAGATACTAAAGCAATTGGATGTCTTTATAACTCACTTGTTCGCAGCGTTCTGGAGTATTGTTCTACAGTTTGGAGTCCATCGTATCAGTGCCACATCGATAAAATCGAAAAAGTCCAAAATAGATTTGCCAAATACCTTTTGTATAAGTTTTATTTTCCGTACCAGGGTTTATCATATAATACTAGAGCTCTTCTGTGTGGCCTTCAAACACTTGAGTTTCGAAGAAAGAAGGCACTTCTAGTTTTTCTTCACAAACTGCTCAGTGGAGATATTGACTGTCCGATGTTGCTTGAGTCGGTCGCAATTAGGAGAACAAGGCAATCTCAACTCTTTTTTGAAGGATACCATCGTACAAATTATGGGCTTAGCGCATTTGTCGATCGACTGGTACGCAATTACAGTCGTCACTTCCCTGATTATGACATTTTCAGTTTAAGCACTTTACAGCTTAAAAGGCGGTTAAACGAATTGCTTTTATGATTGTTTTATATCTATATATACTTTGTATCTATTTTTATTCACTTGTATTTTAATCATTTATGTATTGTGTTGCTTTTTTGACGAACTATTGTGTGTTCTTTTTTTTTCTTATTTATTTCTATTCGACATGCCTCTTGGGGCTATTTTACTTTTTGCTTTATCTATTTGACCTTTCATGCGAATTCGTACCATTTGGAATGTTTAGCATTCTGTAGTGTACGTTTCAGAAGGGCCACTTGTCCGATGCGTGCATCGGCTACGTCCTTACTTTAAAAAAAAATCATTCTTTTAATGAGAAATTTGAAGTTTTACATGTAGAACCAAAAAGTAAAAAACTTAATTTACTAGAAAGTATGAAAATAAACAAACATAAAGATAACAACATATTATTAAATGATCAATTGGGCCTAAATACTTCCCCATTGTTAAATCTTTATTGAGCAATAACTAAAATTCGAGAACATTCCACCTGTATGTATAATAACGGTAATTGTAAAAATAGGTTCAGGTCTTAAATAATATTGTGTTGCATTGTCATTGTCAAACCTCTGATGAAGCTACAGTGTTGGCCAAACAATTCTCATGTTTTTTATTTTTGTAAAATAAATTTAGTGGAAATTTTAAACAAGCGTCTTTTGTTTATTCAGTGAACAATATGTTTACGTCATAGACATAAGGTTCAAATTGAAATGATAACATTGTACAGAAACTTGTCTGAAACCTGTTAAATCATAAAGCATTTTCTATGTTACTTTTTTTAGATATATTAAGTGAGCTCAAATTGAGGTTTTTTCAATATCTAGCCTAAGGATTATCTAATTTAAACACGGCTTTCGGTTAAAAGAAAAAGAAACTCAACGCACCATTTTTTTGTATTAAGTAATGCCAGGTATGTTTTGCTCCCATTATTATGAGGCCCTGATAAATATTTAAATCTTGATTGTTGTAAAATAGGAAGGAGAATAACCTTGTAGCATAGAATATTTTCTGTTGAATGGAATAAAATTTAACACTAAAACGATATTTCTGAGATTGTTTTACTAACAAACATTAACCAACCCGTAGAGTTGCTGGATTGGAAAAAGGTAAAGTTTTGTTTTTAAGTGGTAAAGTAATATTTTCGAAAAAAAAACTACGTGTTTATAATTAATTTATTTTAATATCTCAATAGAGATTATGTGTTTTTTTTTATTTAAAATATAACTTTGGCGACTTGGGCTATTGATATGATTTTCTGACATCGACCATTGAGGGGATACCACTGGTTAAGCAAGGTTTTTAGACATTTTAAAATGCTGCATCGTTCAGGTGAACGTGAAATGATGTCGAGTTGGGCTATTTATTTCATGTTAGGACATCTAAAAATTGACAGATGCGGTTGGGTTAAACGGGGATTTTATAGGTTTAAAAATGTTGCATCGTCCAGGTGGATGTAAAATGACCTCAGCGACTTGAGTGAGAAGTTGGGTTAAAGATAATTTGGATTGGTGTGAAAAATTGCATATCACTGGTGGATGAATATATAAAATATATAAATAGCAGCATCTAAATATTTTAAAGTTAACTTTATATAGGATATCCTTAATACTTTAGGTATATACTCTTGACATGATCAGAATGTTAATCATGGGTTTTGGGTTTGGGCAGTTGTGAGTTGGAATTCCTTTCCAACGTTTCGCCTGCGATTGCTTAAGACATCTTCACTGCACGACATAGAAAGAGTTCTGTGCAAATCTAATATTCGTACAATCTTTAATATGCACAAAAAAATTAAGGCAATGCCTAAGGTCGCTGAATTAACAACCTTAAAAATATGTTTATTCATAGTCAATACAAAAATACTAGTTAGTTCGAAAATGTTGCTTTACTAAATGTTGTATTGAGTGTTCTGAATTAAGTCTATAGTGTTTTTTTTATGAGTTTTTAAAACAGCGAGTTTCACGCCCTTTTGTATAATTCGCTCTTTCTAACCAACTTATACATTTTGCAGGGGAATCAACATACCTATGATAAGAGCTCTACGTGTCTGTCAAGGTGGAAAAGGTGTAAATATTGCATGATTGTCATCCGTGATTTATGCTAGTTCGTTTTTTTTTGCACCATGCAGCACGGGTTTTGACGTTTTTTTTTTGTCTGCGTTATGCTTAGCTTATATGTGATCCCGTGTATTACCGTCATTTGGCACTATTTAACGTATAATCTTGCACATTATCAGTTGAGATCGAATATCCAGCAGGTTTCTAAAATTTAATTATCAATTGTCACTGAATCTGGCGATCGGTTTGGTTAAAGTTGGGTTCCTAAAAATAAATAAATTTGTATTGTTTACGATTTAGGAACCAGTGGAATATTGTTAGTGACTTTATTTTATATACTGAGATAAGCGCCTAATCCCTGAACATGAACACACAGTGTTGCCATATTGTTAAATTGATGACACGTCATTGCAAATATCGCGGCATAAACAAAGTTCATGACGTTTTTGGCGTGAGCTCTCGTAACTCCGTTGAATTGGGATTGCATTGAAGAGGTCTTAGATTCTATTTCCTACCCACGCACGATGTTTTTTTCCCTATCAAAACACTATTGAAACACAATTATGTAGGCACCCCCTGAGAGCCTTTAAAGCAACAAAAAAAATGTTTATATGTTAAATAAATAAGTTGTTAGATTTCCATGGCGGTAAATTTAAAAACAAATGACGATCGGGAAATCAGGAAATCACTATCAACTTTGTTATTTTAAATATTTGTTTGTATTTTTTGACATTTTATGGATTCTTGTTCTCCTCTATTCAAAAATATATAATATGTCTATACTCGGAACAGTAGTTTTTGACTTACGAGGGTGGTCTGAAAAGTTTCCAATCTAACAAAGATACAAGAAATTTTTTCTTAAAATTTATATTTATTTTTCTACATGGTCTCCTTGTAAATCTACACATTTCTCCCAGCGATGCTTCCGTCTCTTTAACCCGTCCAAATAGTACTCGGCGTTTTTCTCTTCAAAATAATTGTTCACGAAGGTGATTGCCTCCTCGTTTGACGAAAATCTCTGTCCTCCGAGCGCAATTTTTAGATAAGAAAACAAAAAGAAGTCGCTTGGGGCTAGATCTGGTGAGTAGGGCCGATGGTCAAGCAGTTCAAACCGTAATTCGTGGATTTTCGCCATGGCAACCGCTGAGTTGTCTTGGTGAAACAGGATTTTCTTTTTTTTCTGCAAATGTGTCCGTTTTTCCGCAATTTCTTCCTTTACCTTGTCAAGTAATGATGCGTAGTATGCTCCTGTAATGGTTTTTCCTTTTTGACGATAATCGATTAAGATAACTCCAAAACTATCCCAAAAAACAGTCGCAATCACTTTCCCAGCCGAAAAACAGTTTTTGCTTTTTTTGGAGCAGGTTCCCCCTGATTTATTGCGCCTAAACTGCGCCAACAAAACGTTGGAAATGTTTATTCGAACACTTTTTTGGTCTAACGTGAGCAAACTCACGCCTAAATCTTGATTTAATATGTGGCAAACACGTTCTTTGGACATATTAATAGCCTTTGCTATATCTCTTACTTCGACGGTTGTCTAGCAATTTGGTGAACTTTAGCGATGTTATCATCGGTAGTTGCAGTTTTTGGACGTCACGTTCATATTCATCTGCCCAAAATTTCATTGTGGTAAATGATGGTGACAGCTCGATACTCGATTTTTTCCATTTTCACAAAAACACTCACATCGCTCACTCAAACCACTGTCAAATAACAACTGGGCGTCCAAAATGGCTGAAACTTTGGTGAATAACTGTCAAAAGATGCACAACTACATTCCCTAGCTTTTATTGACGACTGCTGCCATCTACACTTTGAAGTCTGAAACTTTTCAGACCAACCTCGTATTCGGCTTTAAAGTTGCCACATATGACAAATTCACCGTGATGCAATTGGACGATACTAAAATCGTTATCCAAGCAATTTTGGCAAATACTTTCCAATTTTCTTGTTAGCATTGGTAATGAAAATGGGACATTCTGTTTTTAAAATTGCATTTTTTGCCGCAATTCGTCTATGTTGTCCGTTCTGTTAAGGTAAACTTTATCTTTTAAATATCCCCACAAAATATATCCAATGGTGAAAGGTTCGGACTATTGGGTGGTCTATGAATATTACCATGTTTACCGATTCACAAACCATATCGAGCGTTTAAAAAATTTGTGAAATCTCGAAAGTTGTGAGGTGGTTCTCCATCTTGGTGCTAAATTATTTAATTATAGGTATTTATGGGAAGCTGCTCCGGATTATTTAATCAATTTAAATACCATTCCCCTGTAAAAATACCCTCAATAAGAATTGCACTAAGTCAAAAACTACTGTTTCGTGTATAGGCGTATTATATATATTTTTTAAAAGAATCGAAAAATGTAAAAAATACAAGATGTTTGATGGTGATTTCTTGATTTTCCGATCGTCACTTGTTTTTAAATTTACCGCCATGTAAATATTTAGGAAAAATCCTACAACTTTCATATAAACATTTTTTTTTGTAAAAATAAAAAAAAGGCTCTCGGAGGGTGGTAAATTATAAAAAAAACCTTGTAGAAAATTATAAGTTTTGATAAAAAGTTATCGCCCAACGGAAATGGAACCCAATACTTTCAAAATGCAATTCCAACGCCCTACTGTTGATCTATTGGAGTTCACACCAAACACTTAACGAATTTTGTTTAATTTCTATATTTTGAATAACGTCACCAATTCGACAAATCCCCGCAAGTGGCGTTACGGTCACCGATTAGTTTAGGTGATTTACGCGCTTTTCTATTTGCCGTAAGAAGCAAATTTTTATCTTCAACCTGATTTCAGAATAGCAATCAATTTCGTTTGGATAAAATGAAATCTACCAATCAGACCAATGAACATTTTAAGCATCACACTAGGTATTTGTGACGTCATTTCATGCCTATTGTTACTGTATAAAAAGTAATCTAAAAATATTTTTATATCTAAACTTTAATACATTTTAATATGTGTGTTTTGATTAAAGTGCATGATTAATATCCTGTTTTTCAAGATACTGCTGTTTTTACGTTGATTGTACAGGGTGTCCCTTTTTTCGTTGTTTTTATGGGGTATCTCTCTTATTAGTGAAGATATAGGGTTATGAAAGATGACCCCAACATTTTCATAGCCCCCTTTGTTTTTAAGATACAGTGTGAAATTGAAAATATTGCATTTTTGGCCCCCCTCGTATTTCGGTTGTTGTTTAACTTATCAAAAAGGTAAAAACTGGCTCTGATACAGTTTTTCACGTAGAATCCAGTGACGTAGTCACGTAGCGTTTTTTATGTGAGCTGTCGTTTTTGAGATATAACACACACTTATAATTTAATTTAAATGGGATATTCCGTATATTTTTATTTTATATTATTCAGTTCTCAATAGGCTTCTCACAGTAATTTGCGTTTTTTTTAGAGACTCAGTTTTTGGTAGTAGGCTGGGATTGCTTACAAAACAAATGAATTTCAGTTATTTATAATAACAAGAATTTTTTAAAAAATTCTACAATAAATTATTACCTTGTATATCCTTGTTTTATATTATTTTACGAGAAATGTTCACATTTTAGCAATTTAATAATTCTATAATTATAATGTAAAATGTAAGTAGATTTGGAATAACTATTATAGCATTATTTATCTCAATTGTTGTAATTTTAGCCTGTTGCCTTGAAGAAGGTTCAAAATTGGACCGAGAACTCGGTTTTATAAAACCCGTGAATCCATCAATCTTGAAAAGTATTATTAATTGAATAAAATGAACATGTTAATATAATTTTAATTCTAATACCTCTAAACAGCAACTAACAACAACAAAAACTAATCCTACCACTAAAATAAACAGGAAAACTAAATCTATACTCTAAAGATATTACTCGAAATGATGTCCATTTTGCCTTACACAAAGCCTACATAAATTCCATATTCTTCTTAAGGCACTGAAAAGACTAACCGGTCGTTGTTGCATTTCATTGAATGCCCTTCTTGTGGCGTCTATTAAATCGGCTAAGGTGTCATCCATTTTTCAAGAAAATTATTTTCCAAATACTGTCTTATTCTACCGGAATTATGAGCAGGTGCTTCGTCCTGCTGAAAATAGGTGTCGTGTAAATAGGTCAAAGGCAGATCATCGAGTAATTCCGGTAGAATAAGTTCCAGTATTTAGAAATACCGATCTGTATCTAAGCTCCGCTGGTATATTATATATATTCTTTTCATTCTAAGAAATCTAATATCACAGGGTTGTCTTCGTTCTGGATACCTAGGTTTAAAACGCCAACAGCTTCATAAAAATGTATTTATTATAAAGTACGGCGAACGTTAAGCATACCTCAATATAGTTCCGAAGCCTCATTAACATCTTCGTTAAATTGTGCAAAACAGAGCAACATATTGTATTTTTTTTCATTAGAAAATGTTTGGTTTCTAGCCATTTTATATTATAAAATTATATATAATCTAGCTTCAAAACGAACCAGAGGTTTTTGACAAGTAATTTATTTAACATGAGAACAATTTTCTTTTGTTTTGCTTAGGCAATCTCAGTCTACTACCAAAAACTGAGTCTATCTCTAAAAAAATTACTGGGCGATTCGAATAGAAAAGTATATACTATTATTTATTTTCGGGAAGCTTATTGTGAACTGAATAATATAAAAAAATATACTGGGTGTCCCATTAAAAAAAATATAAATTTGTGTTATATCTCAAAAACGACAGCGCTTACAAAAAAATCTGACTATTCCATTGGATTCTACGTGAAAAACTGCATCAGGGCCAGTTTTTACCTTTTCGATAAGTTGAACAGAAACAAAATTACAATATTTTTAATTTCACATTGTATCTTAAAAACGAAGGGGCCATGAAAATTTTGTTTGGAACCCTCTATCTTCACTAATAAGAGAGATATCCCATAAAAACAACGAAACCGGGACACCCTGTACATTGTTAATTTGCCAAAATGGCGGTTGCTTTTTAATTTTAATTTGCCCAGTGATGTTTAAACCTCAAACGGCTGCTGCACGGTGCAAAAACATCATTAATTTTTCCATTTTTTTTTAATTCATTTTGTTGGACCATCTTCACTGCTTTCGCTTTTAAACGTTAAACATTGTTGAAAGGAAACTGTAAATGTAAATATTTTTTTTTTCGGTAACGTAATGAAATTTATCTTTCTTTAATTTAAAAGATAACGAAGTACAAACTATTTGTTTTATTGTTTTTGATCTCAGTTTATTTTTATTAATCTTGCCTAAGTTACATTTTCAGGTTAAGTGTTGAAAACTTTTTCTCACCGAAGTGAGCGCCTTCTGCTTGTAAACGATTGGAACGTGGTAAAAGAGGATTTTTGGTAATGAAAAAATGGCGATTGGGTCTTCTTTAAAAACAGACAACTGTAATTTCTATTTTTTTTGTGCCTAGGACTGTTCCAGATACTGATACCAGGTAAACCTCTTCAAGTATGTAATTAAAAAATAATTACCTTTTTTTCTGAACGGTTCAAAGAAGAAAACCACCTTTACTAGTAATGGCGGATATGACCTTTAATAATATACAGTGGTCAATAAGTGCGTTTAAATTTAATAGCCCAGCTGTTAAAGGTTAAAAATAAGCGAAGCATTATTTTGAAACATGCACCCTGTGTACTTGTGTGTTTACCAATTGGTTCTAAACCTTATAACAATGAGTTTAATTATATTGTCTGGTGAATGAAAAGCATTTATTTATTATTGAATATAAATTAATTAAATCATAGATGTTTTTTGTCTAATAACTACAGGATATGGAACTGTGTTGAGATTGGAAGCATTTTAATTTTTAGTTGATTCCATATCCGTGTTAAAATATAAAAAAATTCGTTATACAGGGCGTCCGGTAAGTATATGGCTTACATTCTGAAGCGGTAAGTGCAGGATGTTTTTATTTGTGATATCATTTTGATGAGCTGTTACTTTGTTGTTTTTAAAGATATCAAAAAAATAACAAAAATCATTGTGCATAGTTATCTAGCAATTTTTTTTTCTTTTTTAAAAATAAAACAAAACAGTAACGTTTTTTTCAAGATATTAACCTAACTTATATTTTTTTAAATGGAATACTTATACCTATCTCCAACTGTTTGAGCGAAACTGACGTCAACGCATGCAACAAAGACACATTTTGATCATCTGTAACTTTTCCGTTTTTAAGGATATCGAAATGAAACAAAAACCATTTTGCATATATATTTAGGAAGTTTCTTGTTTCTAAAAAATAAAATAAAAAACTCAATTAAAAACACTTTTTAATAACATCAAATTATTGTAAAAATGGCTCTACGTGTCAACATATTTTTCGTAGACTTTAATAGTACAGGGTTTTCCCGTATATTTTTCCACCCACCTAGAGAGTTTATTTGAATAGATACGGAAATGTCGTAAATACAAAAGTTGTTGAGTTTTTTATGAAGATTTAGAATATTATATCATTAGTGCGAAAATATTATTGGAAATGTCAAATTTTAACAGGTTGTCATGAAACGCCCTGTATATTAAACCATATTCTTGAAGGTCTTTTTTTTCTAATTTCAAATATATATATATATATATATATATATATACATATGTATATATATACTTTTAATATATTCAGTCAATTAGTTTTGGATATATAACATATATATAAACTAAAACATAGTGAGCCATGGTCAAGACAATTGCAATGAACGACGCCTTTTTGACGTTTACCGGTCAGAAGTATCTATTTACGAACATTTTTAATATCTAATACGTTGGACGATGGGTTATTCGGCAGAAGAAAAACTCGACATGATAGAATTATTTTATTTACATGGTAAAAATGCATCGATAGCTCGTAACGAATATCATAGACGGTTTCCAGATAGACCAACACCGACTCGTAGCATAATATTAAACATCGTTAAAAAATTAAATTAAAGAAAAACACTAAAGCGAAAAGTTAGAATAGTTGAAAGAAACAATACCATAAAAAATCAATAATATAAAGTAGGTGAATAATATTATTAGCTTAAAGAACCAAGTTTTGGTTTATAATGCATTTCTGAATATTTCTTCTCAATTTTCTGTGTATGGATGCGTAGATAAAATGAGGTGATTGGGTGTTTAAATCGTCGATTGTTAGGACTATATTTTGCTCTAAAGCTTGGATGGTTCTTGGCCTATTGTAGTATATCTTGTTTTTCAGATAACCCCACAAAAATATGTCCAATGCAGAGAGATCGGGACTGTTTGCTGGCCATCTTAATGCTCCATGTCTTCCAATCCAAAATGGATAACTGTCATTTAAAAAAAATGGTGACCGCTGGACATTATGAGGAGGGGCACCATCTTGTTGCCATATCAAATTAAGATATGAATTAATCGGTAGTTGTTCTAAATGCCCCTCGATTTCATTTTCTAATAACTCCTAATACCTTTGTTCTTTTAAATTCCCATTTAAAAATATAGGTCCAATAACATGATTGGTAAGAAGGCCACACCAAACATGTAGGGATCTTCTTCCCTGACTTTTGACCGCCTGAAGAGCTCGCGGGTTTTCTTTTGACCAAAAATGCTTATTTTCCCGGTTAAACATTAGGGTGGGTCGTTTTTTTACTTTTTTTTCAATTTCAAGAGGCCTGTAGTTTGAAAAGTTGCATTTGGGTGAAATAATCATGTAGAAATTTTTTCAAATTTTTTTGTCTTGGTTTGACCCCCCCGCTAGCCCCCCACCCTCGAAAAAAATCAAAATTGAAAAATGAGTTTGCCTGTACCAAAAAATTGTTAATTATGTTTTTCTCATTACCCAAAAAAATTGTTTTCAATTTCTAAATACATTTAGTCCCCCCGCCAGCCATTGATAAAAAAAAAAGAAAACGTTTTTTTCCTATTTGTCCACTTAACTGCAGCTCTTCGCTTATTTTGTATAAAAAATATACAAAATAACCCAGAACTCACCACGGGGAGGTGGCTGCCATCGAGTTCCATCCCTGCCCACCCTTTCCCTTAACCATATAGGTGTAGCAGTTTTTATTTTTCTACTTTATAATCTGATTTTGTGTTGAACTTTGGCATATTGCTCCTAGATGCTAGAGTTGTACGTATCCAACCATCCCTATTAGTGAACCCACATACGGCCGAAGATGCCTCTGTCACTAATTTGACATCTCTTTCAACAGCATGTGTGTGGCAGGGTAACTTCCATAAATCCCCTTCTGGATAGCTGCCGATTTCAATAAATGTCTGAATTTCTTCAATAGTTAGATGTTTTGTCATTGGCGGCTCCGTTACTTTGCACTGGTGCCAATTTATTAGATCCAGATAAGATTCGGCTTCAAAATTGAACTTGGGAATTTCAAATTTTCTTTCTTTCTTTCTTCTTACTAATCTTAGCATAGACTCGTAGAATGTACTCTGTCAAAATTTTTAGACTAGGAGAGGGATTTTTAATCGCAATGTAAGCACGCAAAATACGATTTGCCGTAGTTAGCCATCTTGCATGGGATAACTTGCCAGGAGATTTATTTGCTAGATTGGGTGGACAGTTTCCAGTAGATATAGCGTTGCAAATCTGGTACAAATAATTCTGATCAGTGCTTAATTCTTTTGAATCAACCTCAGGTAAATCGACTTCGATTTTTGCGTAGCACACAACAGGTAACTGCTCACAAGTTTCTAACAGCTTGCCAATTTGACCCGAGAATGATCCTGGTCCTGTGGTTTTTCCATCCAGATATCGGAGTAAATGCCGGAGTGGCAATTCGTTTGCATGGAGTTGACAAATTAGCCATTGTAAAAGTCGATTAAGATGTAATTCTAACAAATGAATTACTCCACCGTTGACTCCAGTATTAATAACTGTACCATCGCAGCCGACAGCAATCAAATCGCTAAGTGGAACCTCGTTGTCTGTGAAAAAACTTAGAATTGTCGCAGCTATGGTCTTTGCAGTACCATTTTCAGGTGTTACGTGCCCTATATAGTCGCTACCTGGTTCCTTCAATAGCACTATATGTTCTTCGACAATGGTCTTTCGCGATGAAGTATCTCCCTGTTTTTCTATATGAAGAGTTCGATCTTTGCGACCATCAAAATAGAGAGCTTGAAGCGTTGCACCATATTCCAGTATGTTTTTTTGTAAATCACACCGTTGCCTTTTCCTTTGTCGATCCAACTTGGACTTATCTATTACATAGGACTTGTCCTTTTGGGATATCAATCCAACATCTTCAAGAACTGCGCTAGCGATCATAGCTCCTTTTCTACTGGACAATCCAGCTCGGTCCATTGCTTTAGCTAATGCAGGGAATTTGAGGGTTATTCCTGTAGAAGTTGAGGGCTCTGGATTAAAGTTTGGATCAAAACTTGGTTCGCTACGTTCTGATATGTCTGATGGGTCGTCTTCTTCAATCGTTTTTTCTGGGAGATTACTGGGAATGTTTGGTTGAATTTTCTTTGCCGGAACATTACAAGTGAGGTCTCTATTTTTTCTTTTTTGTTTTTTCTGTAAAGTTTTACTTGTTTTGGCATCCACTTGCCCTATAAACATCAATCTTGTAGTTCTTTGGTCATTAAGAAAAGGCTGTTCCATTTTTGGAACTTTATTCGACTTCTCACAAATACAGAAGGAAAAATCGGTGCATTTGCACTTGGAAATATCAAAAAGCTTAGTATTAGCATCATCTCGAAATTTGTGAAGTTTATTTTTGGCAGCATCGCTTGTTTTCTTTAGTGACTTCTTAATGTTCATAAATTGTTGGTGATATTTTTTCAATAATGAAATACACTGCTGGTCTGATATAAACGGTAGACTTGCCTTCATCCATATTTGTTGAACTTTTTTAACAACAATTTTAATTATTTCGGTAACTGTTTTATTTTTACCTTCGCCACTACCGGCCACGTCATTCTGGATATATAGAAAATATCGCATTACGTCACCATAACACGGAAGCATTGTCTCACATAAATCGGAAGGTTCATCAAACACGGGATCACGAATTGTCTTCCGCGTTAATACTTTACGTACATTAGACATTGTTTTTCACAGGAACACTTTACTCGGAGCAAGAATTTAACGTATTCGACGAATATGGAATATAATACTGGCAAAACTCAACTACACTTGACGCTAATCAACAGTATACTGAAAATAAAAGCACACTTGGCCGTTGCCGTCGGTACCGTCGATACAAACGGCGCCAGACGGTCCACTAACGTAGATTACCATAGACGTGGCGTGGAGTGGAGATGTGGCGGCTGTTTTTTAAAAATATGCCTGGCGGGGGGGTTAAACGTTCTTCGAATTTAATAAAATTTTAATGTGGTTTATTTGAAGCTATTCTTAGTTGTTTGAAGCAACAGGCGTCACTAAAAAACGATTTAATTTTTTTATTTTTTTTAGGGGTCGGGCGGGGGGGTCAAATATTAAAATAAAAAAAAATAAAAATAACCCTATTCATTCTAGACCATTTGGCAACTTTCTTCACTACAGGCATGAAAAAACTAGAAAATCGACCCACCCTATTAAACATGCCTTCAGTGGTAAATGTTGGCCCGTCAGTGAAAATTATGTTTTACAGATTTAGTTGGTTCATCATAACGTCTTTCTATTTCTTGGCAGAAGTGTAATTGGTCTATTTTGTTTTGATCGGTTAATTCGTGAGTAGGTAAAAACTTATATGGCTTATATTTATAATGTTTTAGAACATTTTATGCCATGATTTGTTAAAAAAAAGTGGTTGCATCGGGAATTGAGCGCTCAGGATTTTCTAAAACAAGAATAAATAAGATAAATAAATTATTTTAATACAAAAGTTTCAAAATTACCTTCAAAATATAATAAAATATTTAAATCTTCTTCAGCGTTTCTTTCCACTATTTTAACTTTAAGTGTTTTTCTTTCACTCAATTCTTTAGCGATGTTTAATATTGTCCTACAAGTCGGTGTTGGTCTATCTGGAAACCGTCTATGATATTAGTTACGAGCCATCGATGCATTTTTACCATGTAAATAAAATAATTCTATCATGTCGAGTTTCTCTTCTTTCGAATAACCCATCGTCCAACGTATTAGATATTAAAAATGCTCGTAAATAATTACTTCTGACCAGTAAACGTCAAAAAGGCGTCGTTTATTGCAATTGTCTTGACCATGGCTCACTATGTTTTAGCGCAAATTACCTTACCATTTCTTTAACGTTTTTGTTCCTGCCTTTCCGATCCAGCCATTTAGATATTCCAAATTAAGATAGTTTTTAACTTGAATTACGCTATGAGTCGGAGCACCATCTTGCTGCTCCATTATCCTAGCTGAAATGTTCACGGGTAAACTATCTGTTGTGCTATCTCATTTTGTAACAAATAATATTCCCAGTCAATTTTTGATCAAATATGGGACCTAATATATTTCCGTCTATCACACCACACCAAACGTTAATTGACTGATATCCTCGACTTTTTACTTCTTGGATTATATGAGAATTATTTGCAGACCAGCGTCGGATGTTCTGATGATTACGACCATGTTTGGTTGTAAAAAAACTTTCATCAGACCAAGAAAAAACAGAATTTTTCGACATCTATCTAGGGAGTCCTGCCAAAATAGAACTCTTATCGGGCACTGGTAATCGGTAAGTTTCTGGGTTTTCCGAAATTTAAAGGGCTTTTATTTGTATTTTTTCAAAACTTTTTGAACTAAACTGCGAGAGACCGGTATTTCCCGTGAACATACGAGGTCTATGGATTTTGGCATCAAACACGTTTCCTCTTTCTTGCTTTTTTTATTTTAGTAATCTTGCAAATAAATGGATAACTTCATCATATTCTCTTCGCGCTGCGATTGGGGTTTTTTGGTTAAGTAAGTATATGACAAGCATATCACTCATTTCTCGATTACTAAATCGTCATTTTTGGAATCTTAAATAATTGCAAGCGAAAATCATAAACGACTAAAAACGTAATGTGTCAAAATATTTTAAAAGCGATATGTAAAAATGTAAACAATTTCGTTTCATCATGACATATCTTTTAAACGACAACAATAAATAAAATGGTAAAATATCGTCTAGTTGTTCACGTTTTGATGCCATTTTTTCGCAAACAATTGAAGATAGTGAAGAAGTGAAATATATATGAAATTTCATGTAGATTTAAAATATATAAGGCTTTCCATTTAAAAAATATAAGTTAGCTTAATCTCTTGAAAAAACGTTAGTGTGTTATTTTATTTTTAAAGCAGAAAAAAACTAGCTAGATAACTATGCAAAACGATTTTTGATTTATTTTGATATCTTTAAAAACAAAAAAGTCACAGCTCATTAAAATGATATCAAAGATAAAAAGACACCCGGTACAAATATGGCTTACTCTCAGGAGGTCACAATAACCCTTGTTTGTCATAGAAAAAAAATCTTAAAGTGCCACTTAACGGAAATACAGAGCTCCAAGGGGTACGAAGCGACTTACCTTTTTGGCTCTAACTTTTGAACCGACTTGTATAATTTAATGACATTTTGATATTTTACGAAGGTCATAAAGACTCATAAAACCGTACTACTTTAAATGTTTCGCGACAGGAAAGTCAGGAAAGGACATGTCACCATATTTAAAATACTTAAATTTTAATAGGTGTTTACAGAGCTGAAAACCGATACGATAAGTACTCTACATTTGCTTCGATAAAATGAGTAGTTTTCGAAAAAATCAGATGTTTGTATAACACATTTATTAATCATTCATTTCAGAAATGTATTTAACAATTAAGTTTATTAACATAAGCTATTTAAACAGAACAACTAATCCAATAACATCATAACTAATCAACAGCAAAAGTTGCGGTACGAGCGGGGATCGAACCCGCACCTCTGATAAGCAATTCGTTAGAACTTGTACATATTCAAACCCACCAGTATCATAATCATTGTTGATCCTGCCAAATATTCTAACCTTATGACGTCCAGTCATAATTGGGCGACTGATGGAATTATTATGTTTTCCAAAATATGTTCATAATATTCTGCATTAAAACACACTCATCCAACCGCATACATTAACGGAAAATCGTCCAGTTTTGAAAGTTAAGCAGCTTGTATATTTTTATTGAAATCTGCTGTCTGGCTGGTATACATTAATTTGGTCATTGTAGGTGGATTGAAATAGGTGAACTCGATCCTTTTTCAAAATTCTGGCTGAAAGTATACATAGTTCAAGGCAAAGCTGAGTCTTCTCTGTTTTCGCTTTTCCGTCAGCAACATTTTTTTTTGTAGCCATGTTTTTAATTCTGAATTACTCTTACTATTCCTACGTTTTTTGATTTTTAAAACGGTCGATTTACTGATTTATGTATATACCAACCTTTTTCTGTTCTGGTAATTGTCTGACCTTTTTCAACTATAGTTGACCAGACATTTTTATATTTATATACCCAAGCATGAATTAGATGAACCACTTTTCTATGAATAGTACTGTACTTGAAAGAACATTCCAGGAATGTCTCGAATTTCTTCAAAGTGGTGTTTTTCTTTCTATTAGGTCTTTCGTGGCGTGAGTTGCCGTAAATGTACAAGTCTGTTTCCCTATAAAAAATCCAATGGAGTCATGTCGGGCGACCTCGGTGGCGACAATTTTCATCGACCACAAAAAGTATTTGATAAACTTATTGAAACAAATTTGATGAACTAAATTGTTAAGAATACATGCACCGTCAGGCTTAAACCAAATCTGATTTTTAGTTTCCAAAAAGTTTTGCATATTTGCATTCTATTGAATGTTCCATCGAAGGGAAAAAATTAACCAATTTTGAAATAGCGGAAAGAACCTGTGGACTATGCATTTCTTGAAGACAATATTCCTTTCTGTAATAGATCTTTTTTATTATCTTCAGTTTGTAGTGATATAACCATAAAAAAGAATAAAAAATCGTGATTCCCCTGTTAACAATGGCATTTAAAAAGAAATATTTTTTCATTGTTATTATTCCTTTATACAGGGTCCCATAATTAATAGTAAAAAAAATTTTCTTTTCTAAAAATTTTTCGATTTCAAAGTAATGATTATTTCAAAAAAAATATTTAAATTTTGAAATTTGAAAAGGTGGTACTGATTAATTTATACGCAATTATCTTGCAAACGGCCACTGTGAGGGCGCCACGTTTGCATTAAATCTTTTTAAATTACCGTAACTTTTTTGTGTCAGAAGTATTGGAAATGTTAAAGATTATGTATTTTCCACATTTACGCAAAAAAGGTGACACAAAAAATGTTACGGTATTATAAAATATTTGCGTATAAATTAAGTGGGATATAACTATAAACTCGTGATATTGTTACAAATTTAAAAAGGAGTTATTTTTTCATTGTTATTATTGTTGCAGCCAATTCCAATAAAAATAATTTTATTTTCTATAAATTTTTCATTTCAATAATGATAATTTCAAAAAAAATTTCAATAAAAACTATAAATTTTGAAATTTGAAAAGGTGGTACTGATTAATGTATACTCAATTATCGTGCAAACGGCCATTCTGAGCGACATTTACAAAGTATACCTATACTTTGTAAATTTTTTTTGCGTAGAAGAAGTGGAAAATACATAATCTTTAACATTTAGGCCAATACACCGTGACACAAAAAAGTTACGGTATTATAAAAATATTTAATGCACTGTAAGTGGCGCCCTCTACAAGCAGCATCAGAACTAAGCACAGATTTGAATTTCTCGCTTCAAGAAACCCCCCAATTCCCAATATCATGCCGTTCAGTCACCCTGTTCATAAATTGTGAAGAAAAAACTAAACTGAAATTACAACTTTGACATGGTGTATCTTGGGTAATGTCAACTTTTGGATATCATGGTTAAATCTTTATTTTATAAAAACAAATAATTGGATAAAAAGTGTATAGTATTGGGAATGTTTATTGACTTCTCTCGTGCCTTTGACGTGGTTAATAATAAATTACTGCTTTCTAAATTGTTTCGTTATGGGATAAGGGGGAAACCATTAAACCTTTTAAAATCATATTTACTCAATAGAAAACAATTAGTAATGGTTAATGGAATAAAAAGTCATTTTAGTATAACGCAAAAGGGTGTTCCTCGGGGATCTATTTTGGTGCCTTTCCTTTTTTTGATTTTTGCAAACGATCTACTAATTTTTATTGCAAATACAACACAGAATGTTTTTGTAATTTCATATGCAGATAACAATAGATTTAATAATAGATACAAAACTGGATTCATTAAAGGCCATAGCAGAGGTGGTATACAATAGGGACACCTGAAAGCAATAAAAAAAAACTTACATTGAACAAAGAAAAAAACTTTTATTACATTTTTAAATGGCTACCAAAGATATTAAATATTTATTTGAAATTACGACATCGTGAAAGCTGTTATGGATTCAAATTTATGTATATGCATTGTAGTAGAGGTAGTTTTGACTTTGTACTATGCAAATATTCACTCGAGAATTAGATATGGCGTATTGAATTGGGTTATGGATATATATATATATATATATATATATATATATATATATATATATATATATATATATTTTTCTTTTGCAAAAGTATGCTGTCAGATTATTGCTGTTTGAGGCATATATAAAATACTAACTGTGGCAAAAGTATACATGTCGACGTTTGCTGTTGTGTGTATAGAGATTATGTAGGTTCATTTCAAACTTAAAATACTAATAATATGAAACACGACACAAAGCGTTTTTATTACCCGAACATCATAGAAGTTAAGTAATAATATTACAGATGCTATTAACATAAACATATTTAAAAAACGTTTAAAGAAATATCTTCTTGAAAATAATTGTTATTCACTGCGGGAGTTTACTTAAAGGAATGTGTATGTTCTATTTATTTATATTTTCGTTTTTCTGTTTAAGTGTATTTTTATAGGTTAGTGTTATTTCCTGTCATTGACTTTTTCTTCAGTTATTGTACTGTATTATTACATTAGCATTTTCTTCACGACAGATCGCAAATTATGGCCATTTATTACCCCGTCTTGGGTGAAATCAGTTTCGATTGATGAACCTTATAGGATAATCAGCGGGAGATATGACATGTACTTTTTGGACGTGATATGGATGTAGCAGTTCTTTTCGAAGAGGGAGTTTCAACAATCTCATCCAGATTTCGTCCTTTAACTGAGGGTTTTTTGCTTTTCTTGGAGGCTCTTCCCTACCATGATGCGGCGGCAAAAAATGTGCTAAAATGGGTTAGAAAGTGTTATCTACTTTTAGCATTTCCTTTTTAATTTCATTTGACATTTTAACCGATTCTTTTGAGCTACGATTAACCCTCCCAAAAATTCTTCGGCACGACATTTTTGACGGCTAATTTTATCGAAACAAATGTTAAGGTTTTTTGTTTGAAAAGAAATGACCAAAGAATTCAAAAAAATCAGTTTTCTAACACCCCAGTCAAAATTTTGACCCAACGGGTATGGTGGCAAGTCCGTTTCTGACTTCTCTGACGATGTAAAATATCTACTGTAGTATGGTTTTATGAGTATTGGCTTACATAAAATTATTAAACCTTCATTACATTTTTTTTCTCCATTGTAAATTTTATAGATTTATTTATTCGTAACAGTATTAAATTTAAGGGGTAGTTGCAATGATTTTTGCGTCTTATGCTAAAACTACGTAACTTCTGGCTGATCTAGAGATAAAAAGAAGACCAAGTTTCCATTTGTTATTGCCAAAACCAAAATTTCGAACATCCAAACGTTAAGAGAGGCACCGATTTTTTTATTAATCTAAATGTTGTTCCATTATAGGCCAGGCGATGGGTCAAAAAATCATGTGAAAAATGGAAAACATTAAACAGTTTATTGTATTTTTTTTTAAATAGTTGGATTTGGGAGGAAAACATCAGAAATTCTATCACCCCCATGAACGCGTCACTCTCTAAAATTACAAATTAAGTAAAATGAGTTGGTTTTTGTGCGATAACTTGTTAAAAAAAACTTATAAAATTCTCTACGCCAGTGTTATTGCTGTGGCAGCCACGTCAGTCTGACTGATTAATAATTCATAATAATAAAAAACAAAGCAGCGTACGGCACTGGCTACAGACGAGGATCCTCAAACAGAAATTACATTTACCGGAATATTGGAAATAAACTATTACCCCCACTACTCACCCTTGGCATGGCGACTAATTTATATTTTTCTAACATAAAGCATGGGAAAAGAGTGTTTAATTGGTTAGCAATTATCCGACAAAATACTAAAAGAAAGAAAAATTAAAAAAGTACATTATTTTTTAAATTCTTATCATCGTTTCTTGAAAATAAAAAAAACTACTGCAACTGCGAAAATTTGAAATAATCCCACTTGCCACTAGTGAATAGCGAGGCGTCCGTAGTAGTGGGTTTCCGTTTGAGTAGTATTTTTGGTGTCAAAACTCTTGCAGGTGTTTATCGCTGATGTACACTGTTTCTTAAAAAACAAAAGCTTGGGCATTTTAGATGCTGACCGCTGAATATCTATGTTCTGTTTGATTTTTCCCATTTGCAAGTCCATACTTTTGATGTTTCATTGCAACTGCGAAAATTGAAATAATTCCACTTTCCATTAGAGAATATCGAAGCAAATACGTAAAAAATATTTCAGATTGTCGACATGACATTCTGATCTCATAGTATTATGTACAACAATGTACAAGTTTTATTATTTTCTTAAAGAATGCAAAAGGACATAATTGGTCAGGTTTGTCAAGACCAGTGAACCAACTTCTACATAATTTGCATATTAAGGAGTCTGCGCGTTCATCGGGGGTGCCAGAATATTTGATACGTTTTTCGTGATTCCCAAATATCACTATTAAAGAAAAAAATATATACTGTTTAATTTTTTCCATTTAAAACTACCTACCGCTAGTCTAGACTATCAATAAATGCCGCGTTCATTTGGAAACGTAAAGACGAGTTTCCAATTTTTTTTATTATATCACCAAAAAATTCCCGTTTATTAAAACACATTTTTGACTTGAGGACAATTGAAATACTCATAGCATTATTTCCGACCTATTTTTTTTTTAATTCTTGAAACATTTTCAGTTGCAAAGCCATTTTTGTACAAATCCTAAAACTTTAATGTTAAAAAAAAACTGGCGAGTAGGAGACAGTGTTGAGTACAAATATGTGGTAAAAGAGTTTATTTCATATTCCTGTGTTGACTAGTGTGTGTACTGGTGATTTTCATGGTAATTTTATGCCACAATATCTGTACAAGCTTATAGAATGTTCCAGTATGTCCGTGGATGAACTTTACAAGAGGACAACAGATTAAAAATTCATAGATACGAAAAAAAAGTCACTCTTGAATAAATTTCTTGCTTGAAAAATAAATAAGGTTCGCGTTTATTTAATTTAATTTTTTATACAGGGGGCATAAAAAGTACTTAAAGCGTTATGGTCTTTGAATCTAAAATCGAAATTATTCCCTGTTTGCCTTAGGTAGCAGCTATTGCATTCGTCGTATTTTAACCTATAAACTCCAGACTTTTTATATTTGTTTTTTTTGTTTCGACGTTAAAAATCAAATTAGAGAGTTTAAAAAAGTATAAAAAGTCTGCAGTTTATAGGTTAAAATGCGACGAATTCAAAATCAGCAAGAAGAGACCAGTTTAGTTAAACAATATTACATGGTGTGTTAAGTATATGATATTAAAAGCTAAACATTTTTATATGCAATAATATGGATAATAATTTTTTATCAACACATGCACACTAATTGAACACCCTGTATAAATTGAAAACTATCTAATTTATCCACATAAATAAGGCACACATTTTTTATGTACTCATGATCATTCACTTGTAAATTGTGTTAAGTTCAAATTTTATAAGGATAGATATGTAAATTAATAAAATATTGTTTTTAAGGATTTTATAGGAAATAACAAATTATTTCTCAAAATTCCACCCATCTACATCAGAAGTACTGCATATTATGGACAATTATAAGAAGCGTTTTGTCCGTTATCAGCCTTTGTTTTGCATTAATGAATTAAATGTTTATTTACTTTCATTTTGGATTCATTCTCGTTTTCCACGTTTATTAATTTATTTTCATTTTCAAAGCATTATTTTTTGTTTAATTTGCGAGAATCGTGTGTTTAATTTTGTTTTCATGCGAGCGCATTTTATAAACAATTTAAAGTTTTTGTTTTCTTTTTTATATGGTTTACTAATTTAATTTTTTTTGTTTCTTTTTATGTTGTTTAGAATATAGAATGAATAAACGCAGATTGTACCCAACACTGTCATCTAAATCGCCAACCATTAATTTTTTGTGATTTATATTAGTGTAGACTTTTAAAATTTGTGTACAGGGGAAGTTATATAGAACTATATAATAATTCAATAAAATGTTGAAGCTTTCGCTTGCCCTGCATGTAATGTAGTGGATTCCCATTGTACATTGACCAAATAGTGTTTACTAAAAAAATAAAAAAACCTTATTATCGAGATGAATTTCTAATTGTTTAAATAAAGTATCGCAGTCAAGTTAAAGGGTTTGTTAAACCTGACCTGGTTTTATAGTTTTACGGCTTTTTAATGAAGCTAAGAATTGTTCCAAAACGATGTACCATTAAGGCCCAGTTTCACAATGTATGGTAATCATTGGGTTATGGTGGTGTTATTTAGTATAGTTTCTATAGTTGAGAGTTGAATCTATTGCTATTAACCCAGACTTTTTGGTCACAACATATTGTGAAACTGGCCTTTGGTGTCGTTAATTTTTAGCAGCAAATCTTTATTTTCAATATTAATATTTCAACTTTTAACACAAGTGATGCGTTTTGCTTTTATACAGAGACATTTAATTTAAAGATTCTTTATCATACTTGATACCACTTGGGATATCTGAATAGTATAATTACATACAGGATAGGCCCTTGAAAACTTTCCACCGTTTGCGGTTTCTTAAAAAAAAATCAAAAAAGGTTCAGAACCATCAATGTTTGATTTTAGGGGGACATATTTCTAAGGTATTCTAATCAGTTTTACTTTCACCCCCTGGCAGCGGTGGCACTTACCCTCGAAATCGCAATTGAGAAGGGGTGAAGTTAAAGAACTTTAAATTCTCTTTCCACCGACACCTACATTTTTGAAATTGGTTTGGTATTTTTCGAGAAATTACGTCCTAAAAAATTTAAATGTTTTACCATTTTTAGATCAGTAATATTGAAAATGCCTATGGGGCTCATTGATTTTATAAACTCAAACATTTCAGTTTTTTTTTTCAATTTTAAACGATGACATATACAGTATAGAGTAGATTAAAGGTAAACATTCCATGGAAGAACCTCACAACTTTTCAATGCAAAAACTCTCTATTATGAGGTTACTGACAGAATACTGAAATAAAATTATGCAGTGTTGCCAAACTCACTTGATTTTAATTTCTTTGTAAATTATTTTAGAATCGTAATGCATTCTATTAATTTTCTACTTCTTAAATGAACAAGAAAGTTTACATGTTTCTAATAAAACTATTTAAAAAGAACCGAAACATGAAGAAAGCCCCTATCGCTATGATGGAAAATTAAGAAAATAAATCATAACTTGGCATGAGCGCAATCGATTTTTAAAATTTTTTGGATTTAAAGGAAGATTAAATAGATGCATCAATTCGGGATAAAACATACAGGGTGATCCATTTGAAAATTTTGATAAAAATTCAAATTCATTTATTAAAGTTTGGACTTTTTGACCTTTGACACCTAGCTAAAAAAATGTTTTAACACTTGATTATGGTATCTGCCCAAATTCTCTACAGAAAAAGTTTTTAAATATAAGTAAAAAAAAGGAAAAAATTATAACTTGGCAACGCCGGAACCAATTTAAAAAAAATGTTGGGGTTGAATAAGCATTGATATGAATCATAAATTTCCGATTGCAAAAGGTAGGTCTTCCATTTGAACAACAGAAAAAAATAGGTGGACCACTTTTATGACACGCCCTGTATATTTGAAAATGTTTTTACATTGTCATTTTTTCAACCAAGAAACTTTTATATAAGAACTTTTTTGCTAATTGTAATATCTTATGAGCTATCGAAGACTTATACACCAATCGACACTCTGTATTTTAGAAAATCACTAAGAGCCTGGCAACGTTGGCATGGAGTGGGCGCTATACCGAAAAATCTTCATGGGTAATCTTTTATAATGACAACATTCACCATGTACATCACCATTTTTTATGTAACAATAATAAAGCCTCTCTTTAAAATGCTATAGGCCATTCTGATGTACTTGTGATATTATTTGTCTGCATTCGTGATAATCCGTTAACGCATGCCCCCACAAAAAAAGTCGAGTAGAGTTAAATCGGGAGAGCAAGCGGGCCACTTAATAGGCCTTTTGCCAATCCTCTCGGGAAAATTTTTACTAAAAATTACGATATCGGATATCGTCTTCGATAATAGTGTTATTGCTGGATCAATGACGTTCTCTAACAACTGTAAATAGATTTCGACGTTAAATTGTTTCTATCATAAACCGATGGCAAATTATTCCTAAATAAAGTGCCTCATATACTATTGCATTTTTCTATCGTCTGAACACTGTAAATACGTTTTGTGTTATAGATATTTTTTATGCCTAAATTGAATTGTTTTCGACAAAATTGACATTTTTGAACCTCTGAAACCCTGTAACTATCAAATGACTTAACTGGTCAAACATGATATACGGGGCATTCCATTGAGAAAACGGATGTTGCTACAAGTTTAGGGTAGAAGCGGCAATACTGCACAATTAAATATATTTAAAAAAGAAAGTTTATGTTCACCTATGGCCAGAACCAATATTCATTGGTTCTCTAGGTACTTCTAATTGGCTGCATCCTGTATAACTGCTTGTTCTATGTATCCGAAATTATTCGATTTTAATGTATCTTTTGTAAATTCAAGAAGTAATATAAGTAAATAATGAATAAATCATTAATTATTCGCCGTTTCTTTTAAATCGAATGAGCTTAGAAGCAAACGTGTCACATTCCGTTTAGGCGGCGTTGCCACTCTTTACAAAAAGAAGCCAAACTTGGAGAAAACTTCTTACACCTATTTTCCGCCAAAAATTTTAGTTTAGAAAGAATAATTTTATGCTATTTTGTAAAGCTGAAGTGTTTAAAAACGAAAAAGCATTTGACAAACCGCCTTAACTTGATTGGGGTGGTTTATTTGTCAAAAAAATTAGCTAGTACCTACTCTTATAGAATAATTTTTGTTGACGGTCGTACTTTTGTGATAGGGTAGTTTTTAGTGTTTAGGTAGGGAGAAAAATACTATTCGTACCTTAAATATGGCGTATAATATTTTTTATAGGTCCCATACGGGTTGGTACAGAGTATTCGTGGGCTTTTTTACCTCGAGAGGAATATATATTTTTGCACGGCTGTAAGTATTATTACTAATATTTTATAAACAATATTACTTGTATGTAAAATTATTTTTAGATATAATATGGGGGGTAAAACGTCCGCTGTACACGTGTCATACTTCTGTCCATCCTGTATGCCGAAAAGTTATCTGTAGAATATATTATTGTAAATTTTTTATATAAGAATTTATTGTTAGCTATTCCTTGTGATAAATAAGTACATTTTAGAAAAACTACAACTAAGTACAATAGAAACCATTGGAAAAAATCGATTATGCCAAAAACACGGCTTGGATAATCACCATTTTCAAAATTAACTGTTCAAGAAAACGATCGATCCTTTCAATTGTCACTCCTTTTATTCAATTGATTTAACAAGTTTCTGTGTTATTCGAGGTGATCAATAAAGTCTTGTGAAAGTTCAAAAAATTTGAGGGGCTCATTTCACGAAGATTTACCATGTCCAAAGAGTTTTGATAAAAGCATATTAAAAAACTTGTTATATAGACGTTTTTCGATTGCCGGAACGAAAACAAAGTTCTGCTGAGGCAGACCTAACACAACAGCTAAATAACACATTCCTCATTTCATTTATAACAAAACCTCGGTATATTTTTCAATGTTTAAGCAAGCAGTATGGAATTCGGGAATGTGGCTTTTCCTATGAAGTAGTAGTAGTAATAGTAATTTAGCAAAAATGCTACTCTTATATTCTATTTAAATTAAACATTTTATTAATATTACAATAAGATTATTTTATAAATACATATATCAATCTTGGTTTTCTAACAAATATTCTTTTAACGCTTTTTAGTGGTTTAGGTTTTAATTTATTATAATTTATTAGACCATTATAAAACTCCGAATTATAGCTTAGCGATTTGGAAATTCTATTTAGGTAAAAACTTGGACAATTTCTAGTGTCATAGGCGTGATTTTGAATTTTATATATAAATATGCAAACAAGAAAAAATATTCAATTTTTCACATTTAACCATCGAAATTTTTTTAATATGATATCTTTGTAATATTTCTAATCTGCTTTTTATACCTTCATTGGCGTTATATAAAATTGTTGAACAGTACAGGTAATGAGGTAAAATTATTGTATTATATATCATCTTTTTAGAAATTACCTTTTCAAAATAAATGTCAAATTTTAAATTTGAATCAATTAAAATTCCTAAGTATTTGAAAGAAGTATCCATTTCTAAATTTTCATTATCAATTATAATATTTTTATTAATATTTAAATTATTATTTCCCAGTATCATATACTTGCTTTTTGATATATTTAATTTTAATTTATTTACTTTAAGCCAATTACATAAAAGTTGAAGAAATGTAACGAAAAGTTTGCAAAATATGTTTAGGTTCTGGTAATTTTGGACATATTTCTTCATTTCCAGAATCTATTGTGTATACAATTTCTTCATTACTTTGACTTTTGAACTACTGAATCCGTTTCTCTGATATCATTTTCAAAAATAATTTCGTTTATTTCCTCTTTCTATTTTGGTTTTACTCAATTTTTTAATGTTTTCCACTTTTCTTTACTATTATTTATTTTTATTTTCTTTAATTTGTTTCTGATAATGTGACCTTTTTTCAGTTCTTAAAATATTATATATACGATTTTTGCGAAAATCCAAAATTTTTGAAAGGACATAAATTATTACAATTATTTAGATATAAGCATTATTAGTTTTATTCATAAATAAAGGATGCATTGAAATATTTATTTTGTAACTTTGGAAACAAAGCTATGTTGAATTGTCAAACTTTTTTAGTACACAAATAATTGTAAAAAATAATATTTCCCGACAGTATTTTTTTACTGGTGCCCTACTTTGCTTATTTAAAATTACCGTGGTGACATCCAGAACCCAAGAAACGCAAAATCTAAATATCAACTTTTTCATTATTGATCTGACATGAGAACCCTTTAACGTCAAATAAAAAATATTACTAACAAATGTTTCAAAAGCTTTATTAAAATGTTCAACAATCTTTTTTTATATATAAATGTGAAAAGTACACATTATTTTCTAATGTTTTCTAACAAAAACTTAGTTACTTCGTTGCCATTGTATAGTATTGCTCAAAAAATTTACAATTTGAGATTCAGGTCAATACGTCGAAAAAGTTTTAACTGTATGCATTAGCCTTATGTAAGGCCACGTAAGCTCTTGGGCAAAATGGACGTTCTTTATTATGTGTCGATTGACATTTGGTAAAAATAATTTGCTGTATTTCAAACAATCGATAAATACATACAATTTTTTTCGAGTTACTTATTGGAACCATAGAGGAGTCAATTTTTTTTCACTAACAACTAGGTTAGTAGGGATAGGCGATATTAGATTTTACCTATGGATAGTATATCGCCTATCAATTATTTTGTTTGCCCATATGTCGATAGTTATCGCCCTATCGATAGTTTATTGCTAGCTATCGATGTATTTGCGATAACATTATTGAAGAGCAAAAAAGACCTCACTTTTATATGGGGCATATTTTGTTTATAAATACGGTAATTTTGTCATCAGTTTGTACATAACTATCGATGTTCTTTCTCTACCTATCGGTAACTATCGATGTTTTTTTAATTTACTTATTGTTATTCGATATGTCACTCAACTGTCGATCTAGCTATATACGTATCGATAAAACGCCCATCCCTACTAATAACACACTACTCAGTTCACAACAATCAACATTTGTCCTATTTTGCTCATGTTTGTTAACGTATAATTTTAAAACTTTAACCCGGATGGAAAACGCTTTAATCTTAGAAAATCTTCTTGAATTTAGCATTCGAAATCTGAATAGTTCCTCAAAATCCTTTAAACCGTTTTCAAGTTATGGTATATTCAAAAATTATGATAACCAAATGTTACGTTTAGCATATATTGATATTACCTTGGCAACGTACCATGAAAAAAGTAAACATTCAAGTTCCCTGAACTTTAATTAACATGACTTTATTTACGCATAGTATAAAAAAGACTGGCTTTAAAAATCGAAATCGGTTGAAGCTGATTTTTACAAAGTTAAATCAGTTTGAAGAAGACACTAAAAATTGAAAGAGTCGATATTTTTGTTGTGTTGAGCAGCAGTGGCGTAGCGTGTAGGGAACCTGGGGGGCGGACGATTGCCCTTGCTTGATCACGCCCTCTTTACCCATGTATTTAAAGCCTCTATTCAATAAATTTACAAAAATCAAGTTCCGCTCCAAGACCCCAGCTACGCCACTGTTAAGTAATTTAGTATGTGTACATTTTTTTAATATTTAGGACTAAGAAAAATTTCTCGGTTCGACAGTTACGCCCAGTGAAAACGACACCGATTATTAACGAATGTGGTTTTTGGCATACTCTGTATATTTATTTTTTAGATCTGAATGTACCCAATGTCTACTTAACTATTTTCAGAAGTATCGCGTCTAACTTCGTGGCCGATTTTGGATGTGAATAAAAAATGTTTAAACAAATGAGTTGGTTTTATTTCTAACCGTCAGTTTATACCTAAACATGTCACAATTCGAAATTGTGTAGATTTATATAACTAATACTTCCCTCGAACAGAATTCGACTATGTAAGTATAGCTACTACACATATTAATATTTGGTAATAACCGTCAACATAATAACAGGTTGCCGGAATTGATTTAATTTGAAAGCAATCATACATTGTCACATGGTCGATCCGAAAGGCTTTTGTCAACTTTGTTATATAGACATATATGTCTATGCATAGAATAAAATGTATGCTTATGGTAAAATTAAAATTAATTTTTAAGGTAGTTTTAATACTGCAATAATAACCTTTGTAATATTTCATTAGCTATATTATACTAAAAATCAAGGATAGTCAAATCAGGGGATCTGGGTGGCCATGATTATTATTATATGTATTAATAATATTCAAATTTAATATAATAAAGAAGATCCAACAAATTGACAGTTAACATCAACTTTTAAACGATCACAATTCATAATCTCTCATTTTAACGGAACGGAAAATTTAATTCTCTGTTCTAGGTCGTTCTAATACATTTTTCTTGACTTTGGTTCTGTCTAATACCTATATGGGCAACTCCAGGCCCCCGGGCCAGTTACGTCCCTCCACCCGCAAGAGATTAAAAAATTGTAAATAACGCACAAAAAAATTTAAGATTTAGCACACATAGTTAATTTTTAATTACCGCCAACCAACCTAAAACTGTATTCTTCAAATCATAAAGACTAAAGCCGATAACGTATGCAGTGAAACGCAACAGATCGAGTCAGAAATAGTCGTTAGAAAGAGACAAACAGACAAACATTCGGGAAACCGCCCGATGACCTTGAAGCGCTACGAGCAATGCGTTATGAATATAGTGCGGGGCACGAAACCGGGTGGTCCTTAGAATAAAGGTTCATAGTCTTAACCTCGTCATACACCTTTAAGGCTGCCTATAGTTGGCGCATTACCTTTCTGGAATGACGTCACGCTGGTTTCAAATAACGTATTTCTTATATTATTTATATTTCAGCGATGATTCCTAACCTAAACGTATGCAGTGATGTAGATAGGAGGGGTGCGTTCAGCACTGGCTAAAGCGAATTTAAAATTGGCATTTTCTGTACAGAAAGCGCTGCAACTTGTCGAAAATGGCTGGCAAAAAATTAACACTCTCATTGCCATAAAAAAACCCTCATTTTGCACACTTAATACAAAAATAACTATTATAACTTCAAAAACTAAAATTATTTTGCAAATAAGACTTTACTAATATAAATTCTTTCATCTTAGTCTTATTCTTTGTTTGCAATGTAATAAATTGACGCCAGTTACCCATTTTCATCAAAATTATTTTAATTCTCAATTACAGACAATACTGAAAAAATATTAAGAAAAGGGGAATAACGAAAGATGAATCCTTTACCTCCAGAATGTTTCAAAAACAAAAAGAGGTAAAAACAAAAATCACAGATTACTTAAAGAACAAAATAAGAGATATGATCTATTGCGTGTATGCTAAAAATGAATATGTTACAATGCAGACTTTGCTTTAAAAACTAAAAGAGAGAAATTAATGTATAACTAACTTTAAAAATAAAAACTACTCCCCTTCACTGTAATCAGAACTAAATTCTTCATCGTCAGTGCTGTCTTCGTCGGTACTAATTACAAGTGGCGCAATGTCTGAAGCATCACATATCTGTATTGTCTTCCAAGCTTCTTGGATTACCCTTTCTGTGTGGCTGACATAATTTTTCCAATGCTCTGAAGATACTTCATTTATCGCTTTTTCCCACATGGCCAAAACTTCCGATGGTGTCCCCTTCAGACTAGCAATGTATTGGTCGTATTTCCTCTTACACTCAGACCATACCATTTCAATAGCATTAAATTGACAATGGTATGGAGGAAGTCTTAGTATTTTGTGGCCCAAAGGTTTCACATATTCGTCAAGGTAGAATGTTTTTTCAATGTTACAATTTTTTTCTACAATGCTCCATATTTCATCCTTCATGACCCTCTCTGGGAAGTCAATGTTCTTTTCTTTTAACCATCCAATCAATCTCTGCTTTGTCCATGATTTTCTTGGAATATCCTCTAAAAGGCCGGAATGATAGCTTGCGTTGTCCATCACTATCAAACTTTTTGGAGGAAGATTTGGTACCAGCTGATTTTTAAACCAATTTTCAAAATTTTGCTTGTTCATATTGTCATGATAATCTCCGCTTTTTGGTCCACTTTTAAATATTAAACTGGCCCCCTTAATAAATCCTTCCTTTGATCCAGCGTGAACTACAATATATCGATGACCTTCACTAGCTTTTTTAGAACTTGTAGACATAGTGTTATCCTGCCAGCTGTTACTAAACGAACCTTTACTAAAAATCCAAGTCTCATCAATAAATACGGTGGTATAAGCATCTTGTCCTAGATTTTGATTTTTGACATATTCCCTCAAGAAATTGATTCTCTTGTGGACGATGTGGGGCTCAAGTTTCGTTTACCTGAAATTGGTTATAAGGAAAGTATCTAGTTTTACATATTCTAGGAGCTTTTCTAAATAACAGAAAATAAGAATTTTGCTGCGGAAATGCGTCATTTCCGTTCTGCACAGTTTAGTATACCTGAAATCAGTTACATGAAAACTTTGCATTGCATCTCATCCCAAACTCTTTCCCAAGCACGAAAATGTTAAAATGTGTCAGCGAAAATTTGTCATTTTCATTTTCTGCGGAAATTTTGTATAGTTTAGAATATCTAAAATCAGTTACACAAAAAAAAAACTTTGATTTACATTCTAAATTCTTCTACATTTTTTAAGTAACGAAAACGAAGGCATGATTGCGGATGGAGGCAAAATAATCGGTGGCATTATTGCGGAATGCTCGTATATATTTGTTCGATTGCCTGACTCAAGAAAGGATCATCCTTCTTTGTTTATATTCCTTGAAGTTCTCAAAGATATGCAGACAGATACTTATATGAAACTTCGTGACTCAGACAAATTATTGAGATTATCTAAAAAAAATTTCGGGCTGTCACGTATACGGGTATAAAATGTCGCTGACAATACGATGCGTTCAGCCGTTATTTTTACATTCCGCAATCGTGTCCTCACTTCATTTTGTGAAAAACTGAATACTAATGTTTCGTCCGCAATCGTGCCGCGCCCTGGAAAAGCGCTCAAAATTTCCGTGAAAAATGTAAATGACAAATTTCCGCAGACAAATTTTTACATTTTTATCTTGAGGAAAAAGTTTAGAATATAAATCAAAGCTTCTTTTTTTATGTAACTGATTTCAGGTAAACTAAACTATACAAAATTTTGTCGGAAAATTAAAACGACAAATTTCCGCAGTAACATTTTGGCATTTTGATGCTTGGGAAAGCATTTGGGATGAGATGCCAAGCAAAGTTTTCATGTAACTGATTTCAGGTATACTAAACTGTGTATGAAAATGAAAATAACGCGTTTCTGCAATAAATTTTTTCATTTCCGTTGTTAAGAAACACTTCTAGAAAAGATTTCTTTTCCCTTTAAAGTATTTTTACCCCACCCAGCACCCCTATTCGCTCCAAGATCCCGCAAGCTTCTAAATAAAAAAAAAAAAAAAAGGGGTGTACAATGGAAATGACGCATTTCCGCAGGAAAATTTTTCATTTCCGTTGTTAAGAAGGGCTTCTAGAAGGCAATCAAATATTTTTTTTCCAAATAACCCATTTCAGGTAAACAAAACTTGCCCCCGATGTGGGGCAAATCCATCAGGTATTTTCTATTATTTGATTTCTTCCACTTAAAACCAATACTTTTTACGTATTACGTATACCTAACTAACCTAACCAAAACCGGCATTGACTGTTGTAAAGAAACGACAATGAGTTTTTTCAAAATGTTTTTGTCACTGTCAGTTAACATAAATCAAACAAAAATAACCAAAAATGACGTCATTCCAGAAAGGTAATGCGCCAACTTTACATACATGTGAGACCTCAACCCTATTGAACTTGCATGGGCAGGAGTAAAAAAATATATTCGAGAGCGCAACACCGCTTAACTTTCAATTAAAGATTTAAATAAAATAGTATTAGAAGCTCAATATCGGCTAAAAACTGGAAATCGTATGTTAAACATGTTCGTTCTATTGAAGATAAATACTGGGAAGTAGATGGCAAAATTGAAACGGTTATTGATGATTTAGTTATCACACTGGGATCTTCAAATAGTGACGACGAAACCTCATCATTTTTCAGAGGAAGACAACGATTTAGAAGGAAACGAACCATTAGAATCATAGCCGTCAACCTCAAAAATGGCTTAGTTTTTTTTTATATATTTTGTAAAATTGTTCATAAAGTAGCTGTCAATAAACTGCTTCAAAATAATTAGTTTTCTGTTCAATACCGGGTTGCAATTAATATTTGAAAAACTACAGAACTTATATTTTTCCAAAATTAACACATCAATGTAGTTATAGAGATTTATCAAAACTTTAACTTATGCGTTCGACTTTGGGCTATTCGGGTATAACAAAAGTAACCCTTTGTCTCCGTCTATCATATTACTTTGTACAGGGGGCGTCGTTGTGTAGAACTATACAGGGCGTTTCCTAATTGCGTGCTAATGTTAAAGGGAAGTGATTTTTGGACTTTTTTTAAAAAAAAGTTTAATAGGAACCTAAAAGTCTTAACTTTGGAGATACAGGGTTTCAAAAAAACATTTTTTTAAAATCCTAATTTTGATGCTATTATAGATAAATAACTATGTGAAATTTGGTACACCTCTTTTATACATAAAAGGGCATTTTTTATTAACAATCATTGATTGGCCTTGAGTCTCGGTCGACTCTAAATTTTAGAGTACGAGCCGTTACTGGAAATGAAAGAGAAAACACTGTCGCAAATTTGTGAACCAACATGGATTTGACTTCCTGGTTGACATCACAGGACACTTAAACGACCTGCACTTGAAGCTTCAAAAACAAGGGCAATTGGTAAATCAGCTGTACAGTCATTTTAAAGCTTTTCAAAACAAAATTCGCTTCTGGGAATCACAAACGAGAAGTAAAAACTCTTTTCATTTTTTAATATTATCCAGTCACGAAAATATTGAAGACGGTCGCTATTCTGAAGAACTGAAACTACTGTCAGAGCAATTCACTGATCAGTTTTCCGATTTTAAGAATATGAATGGTGATAGCTCAGAAATAAAATTATTACTTATTATTTTTAGTTAACTTAGTGGACTGATTTTCTTTTTATTATTTTTTTTATAATTATTTAAAGCGGAGGTTATATTTTACCTAAGATATCTAAAAACAAATTTTAATTGAAAAACCATATATAGCGGCGACCAGTGAATCAAATTTTAATTATGCAAGACACTTACTTCTTAGTATCTGGTCATCTTCATGAGGGGGCCCCCGATTGGTGTCTTTTTGGTGCTTCTTATCTTATCTGCAGCAGCGTGGAACACACACACAAAAAAAAGGAAAATATATAATTTGTACGTATATGCTTTAGTGCGGACGACCAAACCTGAAGTCGTCGTTAAGTTTTGCATGATATCTATGTAGCCTTCGCGCACTGGTTTTAAATGCACGAACCGCGAAGTTTAAATTTAGATTTCTTAACTTACGATATAATAATAGTATTAATAAAATTTATTATTATAAATTACCCAAAATATTTATATATAAAAAAAAAGTAAATTAAAAACAAAAAACTCTGTAGTTTCAAGAAGTATATAACTCTATAAATGTGCTTAAAAAATAATTACAATTATTTATTTAATAAAGAAAACTAAATTAGTGAAAACTAAACAGAATAGATAGCAAATATTTTTGCAAATCCTTGTAAGTGTAATGTGGAAGATTTTTACAGAACATACCTTTCCGAAGAAAAGTATCCACAGCTGTGAGTTTTATCACGAAAAATAATAAAACTAAGCATCGTACTCGGCTTACAGATGTTAATTTAGAAAACACTGCGCCTATGTACTAGTGATATTGAACCCAATATTGATCATCTTGTTTCTCAGGTTCAAACTCAAGTCTCATTAATTTTCATTTGATCAGTAGCCAGGCACACCCTTGTATCTCGGTTAGATGAACCCCTTAGGAAAAGAGTTATGGTTGATTCTTATGGATTTTTTCCATAGAATTCAATGGCAGTTTTTTTTGAGTCAATGCGTTCCAGTAGCCATCTTGTTGACATAATTCATGTTAAGGGTATTAGTACTTGTGAATTCCTTAATTCTCTCAGTGGCACTTTGCAGATCTTCCATCCAGGCACGTAGCCAGTGGGGGCGTCCTGGGGTGTAGACCCCCCCATAACTTTGAAAATATGTTGGTATAGGCTTGCTTCTTACTAATTTTCCTGAGGTTTGACCGTTTGGACCCCCTGCCCCCTAAATTAATTTCTGGTTTGAACCTACCCCCCCGAACTGAATTTCTGGCTACGAGCCTGCTTCCATTTTATTGTGTTATTTTCCACATCATACAAAAGACTGGTCATCCTACAGGGCCATTCTTGCTAATCCAATGTCCAGGGAAATTATCGTCCAAATATGACGTTACATTTTGAGAATTATGGACAGGAGACCCCTTCTGTTGAAAAAATATACCGTTTAAAAATCTAACATATTTTCTATTATTTCTAGATATGTGTGTTCTGTGAGGCTACCTTCATAGATATAAAAATTTTACCAACCAGAATAAAGCATAGTTTACTAAAACCAAATCTGTCCTGTCGCTCTCTAGGAAATATGACATGTTCGTTTTGATGAGACCAATTTCGATTAGTATGTTATCTAATTTCCAGCACTGCTAATAAAACATTTTATAAATACCAATGACAAAATTCTACTCGTCGCTGATGGTTACCAGGATTTGTTTTTTTTTTCAAAAAATTTCTTCCATCTGTTGCCAAAACATTAGTGTCATTTATATCCCGTCGTTTATCTCTGTAAGGTTGTGTTTAATTCGACTGAATACTACTATTCTTACTTTACATACATACGTTTTAATATTATACCTCATAAAATACATTTCTTGCGCTTCATTGCTATTTTTATTACAGCGTATTAAACAGACCATCATGATTTATTGCTCATAATTGTCATAGTTCTCGTTAGTAATCATATTTTAATAAAATGAAACAATAAATAAATACATATAACTTAATCAATAAATTTGATAATATTTGAATAAGCAAGAATCAGTAATATTCTTAAAGTAGTAAATAAATTAAAAAGTAAATAGTTTAAATTATACTGGCAAAATTTCCTTTTAGGGGCTTAAATGAAGAAAACTATAAAATGTTACATATCTTTGTAAAGGTGTTAGAGAAAGATCTTAATAATATCCACTTAAAAAAAATAAAAAAACGGTTTGGTCTATCTCTCAGAACTTGTTGACTCAGTACTCTTTTGCTATGAATTTTTCTAACCTAGATACAACAGGTGCCTCAAAATTGAAAATATGTTAAAACCACCCTGCATTTTAACAGGGTTCTTAGCAATTTTGTCCCAAGAAATTCTAGAAAAATGTATCCAATCGGGTAGTTTGTTTAAATTCGGTACCTATTAGATGCTGGCTATACCGTTGACCACTTTTTTCTGCAATTTCTGCGGAAATTATTTATTTTTCGTACAAATACTTAACATATTTTGAGCACACGCATATGTGAAACTCCTTGATCAAGCATGATGTTTGGTTTTAAGCATGTTACATATTTAATAAACTTATATTTAAGCCGACACTGTTCTATTAACTTCTTTATTTAATTTATCGAAAATGTCTGACATTCTGACAAAAAATAAGTTTGTCCTTTTCAGGAGCATTAGGTCTTTAAATGCTGTTTTAGTGGCAAAACCAGCATCAGTCTCATAAGTTGGTAAAAGGATATCTTCATTATCAAATTTAATTTTAAAGTTTGTTGGACACCTTTATTCATAACTTGAGTTTTTAGATTCTTTATTAATGCGTTTAGTATTTGTAACAGATCATCATATAAAAAAGGAACTATAGATTTATCACTGATTTAAAAAAAAAATCTAAAATGGCGGCAATGTGTGAAAAATGTGAGTTTTGGTCTTAAAAATGTATCTTTTAAAACCTTTTTTGTTTAAGTAACTGAAACACAGGGGCGTGCGATGAAATTTTAAGAAAGGGGAGCAATTTTTAGAAACTTACCTATTGGTAATGTAATTCGATTCTTCGATCATTTTTTGCTCCGATATATTTTGGAGAAGTTTATTTTCAATGGACAACAGCGATGTATGCGAAAGTCTCTCCTGCCCCGTTGAATTTCTCACGAAATTTTTAATACGTTTAAGTGTTGAAAAATTGCGTTCTACTGATGAACTTGTGGCAAGTATTGTCAATACTAATTCACACAATTTCGACACTTCGGTGTAGGCATCTTCCAGCTCCTTGTCTTTTAAAAATTGCATTACTTCGTTAGCGTTATTTTTTGCGCTAATGTCGTCAGTTTCGTAAATCACTTTTAGTTCAGATCGCAATAACACTCGGTTGAAGAACTGGCCATAATGAAGAAGAAGAGAGTTAAAGGCATCTTCTGGAAAAGTTTTTCCTTTAAATGCATCAAAATTGCAGAGCTCGAGGAATTTAAAATCATTTAAACCGTTAAATCTATAGTTTATTTGTTGCTGAATTTGATCGATTATTTCATAAAAGAGGCGTCTGTATGATGTTTGAACATCTCTCACCTTGTCTGTTCGAATACGCTTGGCTTGTGGCTCTACATTTAACGTCATCGTTTTCTCCCAAAATAGGTTAAAATCATCTCTTTTTTGGCTTTTAAAATCATCCACTTTTTTTATTAATATCATTTGTTTTAGTAATATATTAAGAACATTGTCTGAGAATGGAAATATTTCTGAAAATATGTTCAACAAATAATTAAAATTAAAATCTCAGTGATATTTATTGCTTCTGATTTTCACTTTCTATTATATTATCAAATAGTTCAATCAGTGATTCACGATTTTCAGATACTGTTAAGTCTTCCATTATGGTTCCACCTAGTAGGAGCTACTTTGGGCAATCGTTTGTGGTCAATGGAGTGCAAAGCTTGTGTACGTTTTGTTGACTTGGAAAAAAAAATCCATGCCACTTAAAGTAACGAAAAATACTTTATACACTCTTTAATGTGGTTGATGAGCTGGGATAAAATTAAATTTAATTTATGAGCAAAACAATGGACAAACACAGCACTTGGGAAAGTTTCTCGAACTTTAGCTTGCAGACCCCTTAATTGTCCTGCCATTACTGCAGTTCCATCATAGCTTTGAGCAACTAATATTTTCTCTCCATTAATTTCTTTAGTAACGCTATAAATTACGGTATATAATGCATCTGCTGTACGATTTTCGGACACATTCTTAAAACCTAAAAATCGCTCTTGAATACTTCCGTCTGTTTTAACGTGGCGTATTACTATAGATAATTGGCTAAAATTAGTGATATCAGGTGTTTCGTCCAGAACAATAGCCATGAACCGCGCCTCGCCAATCTCCTGCTTAATTCTTTTTAGAATAATGGTTGCAACAGCGGAAATAAAATCATTATGGATTCGATTCGATGTTCCGCGAAAAACGCTAGACTGCTCTAAAGGATTTTTTAAGCAATCGTCATATTTAGGCATTAAACTGAAATGCAAAAATTGCAAACAGCCGGAAAACAAACAACGGAAAGTTCAATAACTATTTTTATTGACTAGTTCATTGTGGCGGCTCGTCATTAAGGGCGTGTTCAGGTTTTGGCGAAGACTTTTTCTTTTAGGCCGCGCCTTTGGACCCTTTTTACAGCTTTAAAATAAAGGAAAAGAGAATTTTTTTATATAACTTTTTATATATGTTAGCCAATTAGAAATATACTTTTTAACAGTTTTACAACATAATAACATTAAAAAAAAAGACACACAATATAATCCCATAATAAATATTTTAGAAAATAAATTCTGCACCACATCAAAAAACCGACCGTGCAAAATCCCATTCAAAAATTAAAGAAAGTTCAATAACTTCTGCTCTCGAATGAGGCGAAAAATAATTTTTTTATATAACTTTTTATCTATTACCAATTAGAAATATACTTTTTAACACTTTTACAACATAATAACATTAAAAAAAAAACAAAATATAATCCCATAATAAATATTTTAGAAAATAAATTCACCACATCAAAAAACCGACCGGCAAACCCATTCCTAAAGAAAGTGCTCTCGAATGAGGCGAAATAATTAGCTTGGACAGAGCGGGATGGCGATTGCCGATGCACGCGTTTTCTATTGCATTCTTGAGGCGATAAATCTGTAGCTTGGATATGCTTTTATTGGTTATTTAAATCACATGACTAGCGAAATATTCCAACGGCTTCTTTTTACGTGGTGCGTGCGGCTGAGAAAGAAATAGGAAATAGATTGCGATAATCGCTGATTGAGGGCGTTCTGTCTTTTAAGGTGAATAAATACGCGTGAGTAAGTTTTTGTTTCGTTTTGATTTGGTAAGTTGGACCGTTCCATTTTTTGTATTTGCTTTTTGCTTTTGAAATGAATCCTATTCACGACATTATTGCTTCATTAATTGAAACGCCTTTTTTAAGAAGAAGCGAAACTGAAAAGAAACAGATATTAGGTAGCCGTCCGACGCCGAAAATTTTAGCAATATTTAACGATAAGAGGCAAGGTAAAAAATATTCAAGAACTTTTCAAATATCTTGGTACGAAACTTATAGGTGGCTATGCGGAAGTATTTATAAAGAAAGCTTATATTGTTGGCCTTGTATTTTATTAGGTTGCGTCAAAAATAATTGGAGTTCAGGAAGCGGATATTCGGATTTAAAAAATTTTTCACGAGCAGTAAAATCGCAAATGAAAGTTCAAGAGAGCATATTAAAAATTCTGTAGCCCTTACAAGACTGGAGCAAAATAGGGGGACTATTGCGACTAAAATTGTTTATAATGAAAATGTTCGAAAAAACCGTTTATTATTAAATTATTTAATTGATGTTACTATTACTTTGGGTAAACAGGACTTGGCATTTCGAGGTCATAAGGAAACAACAGATTCTTTTAACCGTGGCAATTTTAAGGAAATATTTGCATGCTTAATAAAAAGAAATGCCGAACTTACTGAACATTGTGCTAAATTTAGTAATATTTTTACGGGACAATCTAAGACTATACAAAATGAACTAATTGGTTGCATACATGACTATATTCAAGAATATATAAAAAAGAAATCAATGACACCGATTGTTGTTTTTTTGGCGTAATTGCGGATGATAGTACTGATATAACAGAAAAATCACAGTGTTCGATAACAGTTAGGTATGTGACCAACGGATTTTTAAAAGAAAGATTTTTAGGATTTTTTGACGTTAGCGATAATAGAACAGCAGAGAGCCTTTTTCATTTAATACAAAACAGCTTAGAGCCTTATGACTTTAAAAATAAATTGATCGCGCAGTGTTACGATGGGGCTAGTGTTATGGCAGGTGAAATAAATGGGCTTCAAACAAAAGTTAGATCTATTGCTCCTTTAGCTATGTTTACTCATTGTTGCGCCCACAGATTAAATCTAGTTTTACAACAGGGAACAAAACTGATTACCCAAAGTCGTATATTTTTTGCCACTTTATTAGGAATACCAAATTATTTCCACCAATCACCAAAACGGTCTTTTGTGCTTAATCAGATAGTAGGTAAAAGAATTCCGCGAGCTGTAGAAACGCGATGGTATACCCGGTTTTAAATTTTAAACTTAGTGGCTAATGAATGGGACAATTTAATTATAGTATTTGAAACTATTATTAATGACATAAGTTCTGGAACAGAATCTATTAATGGTGCAAAAGGATTTCTAAAGCATTTTAATGATTTCGAATTTTGCCTTTTAACGCATATTTATAAACAAATTTTTAGTTGCACTGATGTACTGTTTCAAATATTACAGTTAAAGCATTTAGATATAAATTACTGCATTTCGCAAATAAATCTTGCCAAGCAACGAATTATTGAATTTAGAAACGAGGACCATTTCAAAGAACTTTTCAATATTGCTAAAAAAGCCACTATTCTGCCAACTAACACACGTCGAGGGCAATGTTCTAGCGACTTTGATATTTTTACTAAATATAAAATATTATATTTCGAAATAATAGATTGTATAATTCTTCAATTAGGGACGCGGTTTGAAAATTTTAATAATTTAAATTTCTTTGCTTTAGTCGATTGCACAAAATATTCGGAATATGTTAAATGCTTTCCAGACGACTTATTAAATAATTTATTAAAACATTTTTGACAGAGATAGATTAAAGAATGAGCTTTCTGTATTGTATAGGGATAACAATTTTCAAATTTAGATGTCGAAAAAAGTCGTAGCTTTGTTATTTAAAGATTTTAAAGCAATTTTTGCGGAAGCATATAAGCTTTTTAATTTAGTTTTAACTATTCCCGCAACAAGTGTATCGGCCGAACGAAATTTTTCATGTCTTAAACGGATCAAAACCTACCTAAGAAACACAATGACACAAGAACGGCTTTCGGGGTTAGCAATGATGTCAATAGAGCAGGAAGTCAAAACTTAGTGAAGACCAAAACTTTTACGACCAAATTATAGATAAATTTGCAACCTTAAAAGACAGACGTATAGATTTAATGTACAAAAAGTAGTTTTTTTTATCTTATTTCATACAACTATTTATTTTAAGTTTTAATAAACTAAATTATGTTTTTATTATCGCAATCACCGCTATATTTTAGTGATAGGTGTACATATTTTACTTGTTTTGTTTACTTTTTTTAGAGTTTATTTCTTTAGTTTTTAATGGTTTAGTAGGAATAATACCTCATGGGTGACGTGGAAATGTATTCACATTTAAACAAAATTAACCTCATGTAGCCTCACCCTTCAATATACTCACGAGCCGCCACTGACTTCTGGCTCGATTCACAGGAAATCAAGCATACAGGAGTTGGCTGCAGAGAAGCTAGCGACCCGCATAGGTTCTATTCGATATTCTATTGTGGCTGGGTCGGAGTCAAGGCCGCATTTATTATGGGCTTGATAATTAAGACAATATTTTAGCATTTTTAATATAAACTAAATTAATGGTTTCCTATTTCAAAAATAACATTTTAGAAGATGTTTTCTAATTTTTTTTGGGGAAGCACTGCTTCCCTTGATACCATGAACTGCACGCCCCTGCGAAACATTTGATGGAAGTTTAGTGGTTTTATCTTCCATCCAAATTTTAAGAGGAGATAAAATGTCCAAAGCCCTTTTACATACTCGAAAATTTTCTAACCATCTAATTTTATAAGGGAATTTATCACAATTTGTAAGAGCCATAAAATTAGCTCTCCTGGCAGATGAATATTTTAAAACATAATTTGCTACCACTAGAAAGTCACACTACTTAGGCCGATTTTCTAGTCGTCCGAGTTACTGTTATTGTGAATGGCATGGCGCCAGCGGGCAAGTCTGAATATACGGATGATGTTAAATAAATTATAGTTATATAATATATATCTTAAATATAATTATAGTTATATAAACGCAACGAAGTAAAATTTTAGGTAAATACAACCAAGCAAAGGTAATATTAATTTTATTATTTTTCTGGGTTTAGTATAAAATCCCCTTACTCTATCATTTTTTGTAAATTCCCTGAATTTTCCCCGATGTTTAGTCTTTCTAAATTACCTGACTTTTCCAGGTTGCTTAGAACCCTGTTTAAAAATTAAGCGGGTTATGAAAAGTCCTCTTTTGTTTTTTTATTGCAAATAAGCGTACATATTACGAACAAAAAAAAAAGTCATTACTACTTAATTTTAGCTATAAGTAATTTTTAAAAGTAAAAGTTTCTTTATTCTATTTCTAGGGGGAGTTAACCTCACTTATACAGGGTGGTGAAACCAAGATGGGGTGGACGATTGTGGGCAAACGGAGAGCAATTTGAAAAAACATTTTTGGGATATGATTGATAGTCAAGAACGCTGTGTTTTAAAATTATACCCATTATACAGGGTGGTCTGAAAAGTTCGTGATGAACCAAACTTGTGTTTTTTTAAATGGGACACCCGGTATATTATTATTTTAGTTGATTCTCTTATTTATTACGATCATTTTGATATGAGGTTTGTTGGGTCTAAAATTTATACCAAGGGAATGGGACGAGGTTAAAGTGCAAAAAAAGGGTTATACTCCGGCCATTTTTTGAAAACAATTGAAGCAGGTATGGAAAAACCAAATATTCTATAAAATGTATTGTATCTAGGATTACAATAATCGCTTGTAAGTCGTTCAAAATTATTCAGTGTTATACAGGGTGGTCAAGTTTTGCAAATTTACCTTGGATTGAATTTTTTTAAATGGAACACCCCATATATTTTACTGTCATATTAAAGATAACATCGCCAGCTTTCAGAAAATACCCTATTTGATATCTTTCTAACCAACAGTTTTTTAGTAAATTAACCGTGAAACCAAAATTTACTCATTCTAACAGAAACGGTATTATTTACGTTGCTTAAATTGACTACCTATAATATAAGGAGGCCATGATATAATCATAAATGAAAAGATTGACATTCTTGTCAAAACCGCAAAGTGTCAGAGAATTGGCATCAATTACCATTGTTTTTTGACGATAAGCCGAGAAATTGTTAAGTAACAATGAGTTTGAGTACTCCAGAGTTGATAAACATGACTTTTATGTTGGGCGAGTGTCAAAAAAACCCTTTACTAGCAAGCAGGGTTTATGCGGTACGATATCCCGATGCCGAAAAAAAACCAAGACCTGAAGCTTTTGCAAGTTTATTAGAGAGGTTTCAAGAAACAGGCAATGTTGCTTTTAAGAAACGTAAAGTAATTAATAAACCAGTTACCAATGAAGATAATGCTTTGGCAGTGTTATTAACAGTGCAAAATCCACACACAAGTACCAGGGAAATTGAGAGAGCTACTGATATTGAACGCACTAGTATTAAACGGATTCTGAAACAACATAAATATCATGCCTACCACATTGAATTACACCAAGAACTGTATGATCGCGATTACGTCCAACGACAAGAGTTTTCAATTTGGTTTTAAAATACAATTTGGGATAATCCAGGTTTTGTAGATAGGGTGCTGTTTTCAGATGAAGCAACTTTTAAAAGCAACGGCTTGGTTAACAAACATAATATGCACTATTATTCAACCGAAAATCCACATTGGATTCGTCAGGTGGACCATCAAAATAAATGGTCAATTAATGTTTGGGGAGGTATAATTGGCTCTCATGTTATAGGACCATATTTCTTTGAAGAGCATTTAACGGGAGAAGTCTATTTAAATTTTTTGAGAAATGAGTTGCCCGTATTGCTCGAAGACTTACCTTTAATGTTAAGAAATTCCTTATGGTTCCAACATGATGGATTACCCCCGCATTACCATAGGCATGTAAGACATTTTCTCAATAATTGGAAAGGAGAGCATTGGATTGGGCGAGGTGGACCAGTGAAGTGGCCTGCGAGGTCACCCCATTTAACGCCACTAGATTTCTTTTTATGGGGACATGTTAAAGAAGAAGTTTATAAAGAGGTTCCAACCACAGTGGAAGATATGAAGTTGAGAATAATAAGCAGTTTTCGCAACATTTCAGACCTGACTTTGAGTAAAGTGAAACTTTCATTTATGGATAGACTCGAAATGTGCCGGTGGTTTAGTTGAACATCTTTTATGGATTGTTTTTGTTAATTTATTTTAAATTTATTTTTTTTTTGTAAAAAAAGATCTGTTATTAATACTGTCAAAGCATTATCTTCATTGGTAACTGGTTTATTAATTACTTTACGTTTTTTTGAAAGCAACATTTCCTGTTTCTTGAAATCTCTATGATAAACTTGCAAAAGCTTCTATCTTGTTTTTATTTCGGCATTCCATCATAATATTCTGACACTTTGCTGTTTTGACAGGACTGTCAATCTTTTGTTCAATTTATTATTATTAATTAAATTGTCAATTTTAACAACGTGAATTCAGAGTAATTCGTGTTAAAATGAAGAAATTTTGATTTCACAGCTAATTTACTGAAAAACTGTTGGTCAGAAAGGTATCAAATATGGTATTTTCTGAAAGCTAGTAATGTTATCTTTAACATGAAAGTAAAATATACAGGGTGTTCCATTTAAAAAAATTCAATCCAAGGTAAATTTGCAAAACTTGACCACCCTGTATAACACTGAATAATTTTGAACGACTTACAAGAGATTATTGTAGTCCTAGATACAATACATTTTATAGTATATTTGGTTTTTCCATACCTGCTTCAATTGTTTTCAAAAAATGTCCGGAGTATAACCCTTTTTTCCACTTTAACCTCGTCCCATTCCCTTGGTATAAATTTTAGATCCAACTAACCTTATATCAAAATGATCGCAATGAATAGGAGAATCAACTAAAATAATAATATACCGGGTATCCCATTTAAAAAAACACAAGTTTGGTTCACCACGAACTTTTCAGACCACCCTGTATAATGGGCATAATTTTAAAATACAGCGTTCTTAACTATCAATCATATGCCAATTTTTTGTTTTCAAATTCCTCTCCGTTTGCCCACAATCGTTCACCCCATCTTGGTTGCAGCACCCAGTATACTGTATAAAATTGTTTAGTTTGTAAAAATACCAAACTAGGGAATAGTGTCTCATTGTTAAAATCTACAAGCATATTAACACATTAAAATTTCATGTATCGTCAATTTATTGTTCTTGTCAACCTAATTGTAACACCTTACATTACAAAGCCACCATTAAACCTACATAATGGCGTATTTTAAACCGAGTTGTTTCAAAGGCTTATCTTACTTCAAGTAATTATATTTTCCAATTTTATTCAACCTTAAAATATTTTATGTTCTAGCCTTATGTAAAGATTAGGTATTTCGGATTTCATCACTTTAGATTCACTGTTAAGGTTCCCCCAATAAATCATCCCAACAAAAAAAAACAAAACATGTTGGATCATCATAATCTTGATAAGAACTTAGAACTAGTGAAAGCTTGTCTTACATCTACTTATTTCATTTTTCAAGGAACTTTTTATGAACAAATTTCAGAGGCAGCCATGGGATCTCCTCTATCATCTGTGGTAACGAATATCTTTATGGAAGCCTTTGAGGATATTGCTCTAACATCCACTCCACCAAAACCAAAACACTGGTTCAAATTAGATGATACTTTTGTTGTTTTGCCTCATGGACCGGATAATCTCATATTTCTGGTCACCTTAATCAACAACATCATACTATCAATTTCACAATGGAAATTGAATCTAATGGAACGATTCCCTTTCTAGATGTATGTGTGCAAAGGAAGGAAAATGGTACAATAGGACATTCTCGGCCCGTTGCAGAGAGCTTAATTAATGTTTAGAATGTTTAATGGAATGTCAAAATTGACAGCGAGTTCCTAGATTTCTATAAGCAGCTTGTCAAATCCGAAAGCTTGGTTAAATTTATTTTTTTTAATTTATTTATTTACGTATAAAAAAAACCTAACCTAAGATAATTCGTTTAGCTTGAGACTTGAATCTATCTTGCGATAAATTAAAGAAGTCAAGACCTTCATAGAATTTATTGACATTAGCAGATATTCTATTACGAGATATATCTATGGTTACGAGATGATGAGATAAATACAGTGAAGATTAATGACCTTCCCTTTGTTGGCGGCTTTTCCCGTAAACTGAGTGGAGGCGGTGGAGTAGCAACTTTTGGTAACAACTTCAATTATTTGCCTTTAACAGAGGTTAGTAAACTAAGCATTGAGAAATGCTCTGAATTTTGTGGGGTTTTTCTCAAGGATTTTCATCTTAATCTAGTAACAATTTATAGACCCCCCTCGGGTTGTTTTGACACATTTTTAGAGCGCCTTGAAACGATAAGAGGAGTGCTGACATGTGTAGTTTGCTTCTGTCATATGGACTTAATCCGACAATTTTAGATCCAACAAGGGGGTCGAATTGTCTTGACAATATTTTTACTAATATTTTTTCTGGGGACTATAAGATAAGTCTGCTTCGGAATAGTTTTTCAGATCATCTGGGTCAATCAATGGAGGTACAGTTGAGGTGTTCCGTACCAGATGACACGACAAAATTAAACAAGTTGATAAGACCATTTACTGAAAAAGGTAGACTTATGTTTTATAATTTGATAGAGTCAGTTGATTGGGGTTTTATTAATGACATAGATGTTAACATAAATACAAAATTTTTGCTGTTTACTGAAATTTTACAGGATAGTTTAAAATCTTCTTTTCCAGAAAGGGAACTAATACTAAAGCCTAAACAAAGGGGAACCACTTTTATCTTTACCAATGAGTTAAGGGAAATGAGGGAAAATCTTCAATTTCTTAATGACTTGTGCAAAACTTTTAATACTGAAGGTCTAAAACAAGAAAGAAATTCTTATCGCTTAATATATAAACGTGCCATTACTGATTGTAAGTTAATTTCCAACAACACCAGAATAAAAAACTCCAGTAATCCCACGAAATGCATGTGGGAAATAATTAATGAACATCGGGGAAGCTCCAATGGGCTGTCGGGTGTATCTAGTATCACGGCAGATGAATTTAACACTTTTTTTGTTAACATACCTAATGAAATACACAAGAACATTGTTGTCCCAGTGGATGTAGATCCGCTCAGACACATAAATAGTCAAAATTTTAATATCAACCAAAGTTTTTGTTTTTCGGAAGTCCCTTTCATTGAGGTTAGAGATATAATTAATAAACTAAATAATAAAACAAGTCGTGATTGCTTTGATCTAAATGTCCCCCTATTAAAACTAATAAATAATTTGATCTATATTCCGCTTGCAAAACTAATAAACTTGTGTATCTGTAAGGACGTTTTCCGGACTGCCTCAAACATGCTGTTGTGGCACCAATACACAAAAAGGGTAGCACTGGGGATGCCTCAAACTATAGACCGATCTCACTATTGCCAATACTTTCAAAAGTGTTTGAGAAATGCTTAGCTTCTCAAATCGCAACCTACTTTGAAACTAAACACATTTTTTCAGAATCCCAATTTGGCTTTAGGAGTGAGCGGAATACTGGTTTGGGTATCCTGGACTTAGTTTCTTACATAGAGGACTCTTTTGAACATCTTGAGTATGTTTCTACTGTATTTTGTGACCTGAGTAAGGCATTTGATTGTATCCCACATGATGTCTTGCTGCGGAAGCTGGGAGCATATAATTTGTGCAGTAGTAGTATCAACCGGCTCGCCTCATATCTGACTAACCGGACTCAACATGTGAGACTTGCTTGGTGATTCGGATGTCCTACCAGTAACAGTTAGAGTGCCTCAGGGATCGGTGCTTGGTCCTCTACTTTTTCTTATTTACATCAATGATCTGCTCCTTGCTCACCCTGAGGTGCATTGGACACTCTTTGCCGATGATACGACAATAGCTTTCAAACACCAAGATAAACAACTGTCTCAAATGAGGACCCTTGAGGCACAAGGAGCAGCTGAGACATGGTTTTCTTCTAATATGCTATTCCTGAACGTAGCAAAAACCAACAATATGACATTTTCCATGAGACAACTTTCTGGCAAGGAAATTGAGCGTGATGTGAGGTTTCTGGGTGTTAACTTGGACCCTAGGCTGCGATGGCACAACCACATAAATTCCATCTGTAATAAATTAAATTCAAACATTTTTGTCCTGAGAAATCTTGCTCACTGTGTAACCAGGGATGTGTTGCTGCAGGCATACTATGCCCTCGTGCAGTCGCACATGTCTTATGGAATCATCGTTTGGGGTCATGCTTCGGATGTCTCGAGAGTCTTTGGTCTCCACAGGAAAGCTATCAGGGTGGTTAGTGGTTTGTCATATAGGGATGATTGCAGGGACACATTTGTGATGTTAAACATATTAACCCTACCTTCCCTGTACATGTTGGAAACATTATTGCATGTTGATGTCCATGAATATGATACAAGAGGTAAAGGTGACCTAGTCACAGGTTACTGTCGTCTGAAAAGGTGTCAAAATGGCTCAAACTATTTGGGTATAAAACTTTTCAATAAACTTCCAACTTCCTTGAGGGAGGCACCACTTAAAGTTTTTAAGAGCTCCATAAAGAAGTTGTTGCTCCAGGGGGCATTCTACTCAGTGGACAAATTTTTAGATTCTGCGTGTATTTTATAGTGTGATTTTATAAGATGTCAATGTTTGTGTTGTATTTTATTTTAGTTTTAACTTAATTTTAGCAATATATGTATGTATCTTTCATGTTGATTTTATATGGATCTGTATGTGTACTTATATTTAAAAAAAAAAAAAAAAAAATACATAGTATTTTCTACTGTTTGACGTGTGTAAACTTTTTTTGTACTGACACGAATAAAGAAATTTGAATTTGAATTTGAATTAACTGGATTAAATAATAAGTACCAAGTTCGGCAATATGGAATGTGCAGAAGAGACTTATTTCGTGTCCGGTAATTTTGAATGTATAAATAAAATACTGAAGACATTCTGAGCTTTTTATGTGGTAGTTAAAGATATTGAAGGCAAAACAGACATCAAAGTATTCCCTTCCACGAACTAAAGTAGTTAAGTCTAAGTAAGTCATAGTTTAGTTATCACACACCACTCTGGAAAAGTTTGTACCTTGCAAATTTTATAAACTTATGTTGCACATTCTCGAGCCTATGGATGTGGGTCTGATAGGAAGGTGACCAAACTATGCATGAAGACTCAAGAACGGATCTGACTAGTGATGTATACAGAATTTTGATAGCGCATATACTTGTAAAGTCTCTAGTAGCTCTCTTAATAAAGCCCAACATTTTATTAGCCCTACCAACGACCACTTCAAAATGTTCAGTAAACATTAACCGAATATCTAAATATACGCCAAGGTCTTTTATAACAGAAACTTCAGATAAAGGGACATTATTTAAGTAATACTGAAAAGGATCTTTATCGATGAGTCTACTGAATCTTATATAACAACACTTGTTAATGTTGAGGGACATGTCATTAAGCTGACACCTAACACATACAATATTAAAATCATTTTGTAGAATAATCATGTCGTGAGTGGACGTCACCCGGCGATACAATTTCATATCATCAGCGAAAAGCAGAAAACTTGAGGAGAGCAAGGATCCTAAATCGTTGATAAATAAGCTAAAAAGAAGGGGACCCAAGTGAGAGCCTTGAGGTACCCCGGAAGATGCATAGAAACATGAAGATAGATAGCCATCAATCTTGACTTGCTGCATTCTGTTAGTAAGGTAAGATTTCATCTATGAAAGTAAAGATCCAGAAACACCATAACTAGAGAGCTTTAAAAGAAGGATATTATGGTTTACTTTATCGAAGGCTTTACTGAAGTCAGTATATATTGCATGAGTTTCTGCACTGCTTTCAAATGATGAATTTATAAAATTTGTAAAGAGAAAAAGATTTGTGTCAACAGACCTACCGGCTGTGAACCCATGCTGTTGACTGATCACAATCTGATGAAATATATTCGACAGAATTTTTTCAACGCACTGTTCAAACAATTTAGGGATTGCCGACAGAATGCTGATTGGTCTGTATCTTGTTACGTCATTCTTACTGCCGGATTTGTGAATCGGACAAACATAAGAAAGCTTCCATGTCTCTGGAAAAACTCCGGAAGTTAGGGATTTGTTGAAAATGTAAAATAGGGGGAGATATAAGGTGTTAGAACAAAATTTTAGTATTCTGTTAGGAACACCATCAGGACCTGCAGACTTGTTGATGTCCACTTGTGTTAAAGCTTTCTCAATATCAGTTGGGTCTATAGCAATGTTAGAAACATTTTCAAATCGATCAAAAAAATGTACTGACGTTAGAATTTCTCTGGGGGTTATAAACAGAGGAAAAATATTTACCAAAAAGATTAGCTATGTCAATACCATTACCATATAAATATTCTAAACAGCAATTAAAATTTGTGTATAAAAACCGACCCATCCAAATAGATATTTGGACATTTCCACCACCATCCAGCACAAAAGAAATCGGTTATTAACTCATTAGTATTCAGAGCTATTTCGATTTCTGCTCAAGATTCTTTAACATCGAAACTGACCGAAGTTCTCAGAGGGAATGGCTATGGCACTGAAGATATTACGTGTTCAATTAAAAGATATAGTGATCCAACTCCGTCAAAGGATAATAATGTGGAGCCACTGTTAGGAAGTGTTGCTCTTCCAACATACATACAATCTTCAGTACATATAAGAAGATTGGACAATGTTTGCGATCCCTGAAAAATATTCTATCCTTTCAAACAGAAGGAGTATATAAAATCCCTTGCTCCTGTGGAGAAGTGTATGTGGGAGAAACAGGATGCTCAATATCAACTAGACTTAAGGAACATGAACGATGTATTAAAAAGAAACAATTTATTCAATCTGCTGTAGCTGAACAACAGCATACCAGTGGCCATATTATAAATGTAAAGGAACCTAAGGTTCTAGCATCAGTTCCAGTATTTTATAGACAAAAAATTGAAATCTTTAAACACACAAAACATTTCAATACAGATACGGGTTATGGTCAACATCACACGTGGAAGCACAAGTCGGGTATAAAAGCCCGCCTGAATTTCTTCGAGATCCCTGAAGATGTCTCCTGAAATCGAAGGTGAAACGTCGGATAGTAATTCTAATTTGTCACGGCCTAATCCCAATAGCCCTGATTTCTTAATTGTAGTTCTTTGTAAAAAAAACACGTTAACACTGCAAGCACAATAGACAATATTATATCATTATATAATTTACAGTGTTTTACTTAAAGATTTTAAAAAACTCATCTTAAAATAATATTTTTATAAAAAAAAACCTTTAAAATATAAAAACAACTAATTTTTACACTTCCATTATATTGGTCTCCTAACAGTTTCGCTACATTGTAGCTTCTTCGGACGTTACATCTCGAATAACAAATATAGTGGAAGTGTGTTTATAAAAAACTGTTGAGTTCTTTACACAATTTTGTTATGAATTTCCCCAACACAGTCGAATTATTTTTTGAGTAAAAAAAAGTGGCAAACAGATATTAACTCTTGAGATTTCATGATGAAAGAAGTTGTATTGCCATGTGTAATTCCGTTCTGCTTGTATAAAATGTAGAATTATTTAATTGACGAGCAATTAGTGATCGCTATCGCTAGAGCCATCAGACAAAATACAGCAATTTTAAATCGGCTTTTAAATTATTCTTCTATGTCTAATGTCATAATAAGAATTTTATTCTTTTAAAAGTAAAGAAAAGGCAAAAAACAAAATACCTAACCCTTACAAAGGTCATATTTTAAAGTAACTGTTCAACAAAGGTCCAAATCCTATCTGCCTCTACCTCTTCCTCTCTGGAAGTTCCCCCTGCCCCTACCGCCCTGATTGCCTTTACCCTTTGGAGGCGGACTCTTAGGCCTTAGAGCTTCTATCCTCTCCGTACACCCGGTGGTGGTTTGGTCGTTTGCGAAGTAGTTAGCGTATAGGTCTGGCACGAAGTTAGAATTGGTCAATTCTGGTCCTATGGTTAACCAGCCGGGACGGATTGTGGAATCTTTCCCGAATATGTGAAGTCGTCGTCTACCTAAAATTTCGTGAAACTATTTACCATTAGGAATATTTTATTTCAGAGAAAATCTTGTCTCAAAGTGAGGTGACAGTACATAAATTAGTATTAAAAAGCATATTTATTATAAAGAGGACCAGGAAAAATAAACAAGCAAACATCTAACTATATATATTATATATCTCTTAAAATTTTAGTTTTTACATTCATTTAATCACCTAATTGGCAAAAAATAAATTGTACATCTCGAATAAATATTTTACCTGACCTTTGGCGGCATGTCTATTTAAAACTTTCAATAGAACTTTATTATAACCAACCGCTGGAGGTGCTATGTTTAGTTTACGATTTTCCTACTATGTTGCCATGACAACGCGTACGCGATGACGTCGAGTGCATGGAAGAATAATGTTAACCAGCGCCATACAACGCTCTCGGTGAATTGCAGGCGCAGTACAGGGTGTCCGGATTTGGTTGCAAAAGCAGGGTATCTCGCTTATTTTTAAAGATAGAACCTTGCGGTTTTCACGAACCTGAGCTAATTTTTTGTGAAACTCATGAAGCCGTAAACAAAATTTTCATAGCCTTCTTCGTTTATGAGATACAGGGCGAAATAGAAAATTTTGCATTTTGGGACCCCCCTCGTATCTCGGTTATCCTTTAACTTAACGCAAAGGGAAAAATAGCTGCTTATGCAGTTTTTTACGCTGGATCCAGTGGCGTAGTGTGTTTTTCATTTGAGTTGTTATTTTTTAGATATGACCCAAAGTTGTTTTTTTTTTTTAAATGGGACACCCTGCTGTCCAGAAATTGATTTGTCCTTTTAAAAGCTTCTCAAAAATATATAATAGTATGGACAGGGCCCGCTCTAGCTTTTCGGTCAATATGGGCAAAAATAAGATTTGCCGCCCCAAAAATTTATTTGGGAGTCCAGCCCAGGAGTAAAGGAGATGAATGAGGGTATTTGATTAATTTAGATTTTAGGTAAATCTGCACAAAAAATTTTATTATATTCAAAATCAAAACAAATCACAAAAGAGTTAAAACTTAAATATAATTAAAAAAACACTTTTTTGCGAACTTTCAACTCCGCAAAATTTCTAATTACATCCTTTAAATCTAATTTCTCAGCTATAACATGCTCAATAGATATCATAGCTAAGCCATTCAGTCGAGGTTGTGTTGATGTAGACCTTAAAAAATTTTTAATTAATTTAAGTTTGGAGAAACTCCTTTCTCCACTAGCAACACTAACTGGTATTGTTAATAAAATCCGTAATGCGATATTAAGGTTTGGTGCGAGGTTTAAATTTGTAATAAATTTGAGCACTTCCGCAGAGCTTTCTTTTTTTCCTAGAAGATTAAACACGACGGGTATCTCATCGGCCAATTCATTTCCATTTAAATCAGATGAATCTCGAGAAGTTAAAATATTTTCTAAATCTTTACAATGGGACAATAAATCTTCTTTTGGCATATTTTTTAAATTATAGATGTCATACAGAAACTCAAAATATTTACTATAGTCACTTAGGAGTTTAAAACGGGTGTCTAATGAATTAATTGCTTGATCAATTGTAAAGAAAAAAAAAATCTACTTTATATTTTTCTTTAGGATCTTCGAGCACTTCATCTCTATTTTCATAGGGAAACTGAGTTTTTCTTCTTCTAACCCGATGTCTTGGTAATGTTAAGTTAAAATTAGTCTCTGCGTCGATTTCGTTAGCCAGTTCTTTTGCATCAATTAGGACATTATTAAAGGATTCGTCGGTTCTTAGATTAACAAAAAAAGAATGACAATTTTTAATAAGACTTATAGCTAATGATATATCATAGTCCTTAGATTGCATCAGTTTGCTGATAGGGTTTATTTGATTTAAGATTTGATACCAAATAATTACCGAACACAAAAATTTAAAGTCTTTAAGGCAATTTAATAGACCAGAAGCTTCCACTTTTACTAAGTTGTCAATATCTGCATGTTCATAAATATTTAAAAGAGCATCGTATATGTCACCAATTTGATACCTTAATGGTTTTAAAGCGTCTACTCTACTCTCCCATCTGGTGTCACTTAAAGGCTTTAAAGTTAATCCTTTTACATGCTTTAAAAGAATTGACCATCGTAGAGTTGACGCTGAAAAAAAAACATATATTTTTTGAACCATGTTAAAAAAATTTGCAGCCTCTAGTGATGACTTAGCCATGTCATTTACTACCAAATTTAATATGTGATTACTGCAAGGTACAAAAAATGCCCTAGGATTTATATTTCTAATTCTAGTCTGCACTCCCGCCTTATCACCTCTCATATTTGCCCCATTGTCATATCCTTGCCCTCTCATATTTTGTACATCTAAACCTATAGTATTTAGTTCATTAATTACTACATTAGACAGTTCTTCACCCGTAGACTTTTCAATTGGAAGAAAACCCAAAAAACTTTCATTAACATCAATGTTGACATCCGTTTCAGATACAGTTATAGAAACATATCTAATTATTTAAGTCATTTGCTCAATTTTACTCACATCAGGAGTGCAATCTAGAATAATAGAATAATATTTTGCTTTTTTAATGGCATTTACAATATAGGATTTTATATTATCGTGAAGAAGCATAATTATTTCATTTTGAATATTTTTTCCAAGGTATGTTGCTTTAACTGCTTCATGTTTCAGGACTCTACGAACATGTTCTTCCATAACCGGATCGAATTTTGCTAATAACTCTATTAATTTTAAAAAATTGCCATTATTATATTCATAGAGCTTATTGGTTGTGCCTTGGAAGGCTAAACAATTTTCACAAAGCATTTTTGTTATGGAAACAATACGTAGAAGCACCTCGTACCAATGATTTATTTCTGCATTACTTAGCCTTTGAGCGGCTGCGTCTATAGTGCGACCTGAATTTAGTCGCTGACTAAGTTCAATCCATGCTTGCTTAGATTTACCATGTCCGCTTGAATTTTCGTGGCTTCTTAAAGTTTCACCAAGGTGCTTCCAGTTATTGTAACCATCTTTTGAAAGTGAACTTAAACTACAACCAAACAATTTACAGTAAAAACAAAAAACTGAGTTTTTAGAAATAGAGTAAACAAGCCAGTCTCTTAGGACTTGTTCTCCATTTTTTAACACTTGATAATAGTAACTAGAACTAAATTTACGACCTTTATTGTCGGATAAAAATGAATAATTAATTAAACGCTTAGCTGGTCCCTCCCTGACTAAAAATAACCTTTCTGCATCTCCCAAGATTTGAGGCCATGTTCCTGGATCAGAAGATATATTTTCGACACGGTCATTATTTTCGATAGTGTCGTTAGTATCGTAACTTTCATTGCGCTCGATCGACGAACCATCATTACTGTTACTAGTCTCAGTCTCCTTGCCCACTACATTCACCTTAGCGTTATCAGGATTTTCATCATTTTCCGATGTCGACACCTTACTCGTAGTTGGACCAGTTTGTAAAAAATGTGCCAATGCCCCAGCTTGTTTTTGTAGATGGGTTTGTTTTTCTTTCCTCTTTTTTTTATACTCAGAACCAGATAGTCTTTTCCTTGCGTCAGACATTCTATAATACAGTTATTTATTTGATAAAAAAAAATCAAATTACAAAATTGTCACTTTTTTAAGAAAGATTTGATTGGCTGTTACGCAATAGTTAGGATAATTTTATATTTAAAAAAGTTAAAAATTAAAAAAAATACTTTAACATTTTTTGTATATCACAACAATGTCGAAAATCTACCACATAATGTTATGATTTTATACAAAAATGAAACGCATTTGAGGAAAACATTATGTGGTAGATTTTCGACATTGTGGTTTGTTGTGATATACAAAAAATGTTAAAGTATTTTTTTAATTTTTAACGTTTATAAAATTATCCCAACTACTGCGTAACAGCCAATCAAATATTTCTTAAAAAATTTCTATCGCAGTAAATAAATTGAGATTAAACTAAAAAATTGTCACTCACCTTAAACAACAGAAAAAGTTTTCCAATACATTCACTGAACAATATTCATATTTTGGCAACAACGCATGCAACGGAAACTATTCTTAATTATACATAGATAATAATATTATTCATTATTCATATAAATCCATTAATAAAAACTTTAGCACTAGACCCATCAACTTAAAGAGGGTGCGCCCTACAGATCGAACAAGCACCAAACACAATTAGAAATAGAAATTAATAAGTAATAAATAGGTACAAGACACAAACGCATCGATCACAAAGGGTGCAAAAATTATATTGGCTCCCAATCGCCGCTTAATTTATTTTTATTAAATTGTTTTCAAGCTAAAAATGCCGCCCCAAATTTAGCCGCTGCGGGCAAATGCCCGGGTTGCCCCCCCCCCTAGAGCGGGCCCTGAGTATGGATCTATTTTAATAAACAACAACAAAAATCCTAATTTTTATAATTATCATCCCAAATTTTGCAGTAGGCCATGCAAAACAATGCTGCCTTTTATTACCAATATCTACATCTTAATAATAAATCAAAATAAATATGTAATTAAATCTATTTATCAAAATATGTATTGATAATTTCGCACCAAAAAAGTACCACCTACCTAGATTTATGTAACACAAGAACAAAACAGTAATAAATTATTATGTAACAAGCCTTTCAGCATAAGAACTACAGTAACCAAGGAAATCAAAAGAACTGTTCAAACTGATTTCCATTTTGTTCTATGCATACTTCGCACAATTTTCGTATTCGTTTTAGGGAATTAAGCAAAATAACAAAATAAATTTGTAAATAGCGAAAATTTTCTCTTATTGCATTTCCTAAATCTTGGACATTATCATAGTGGTCTTTGTAAATTCTATTTTCCAGATATCCCTATAGAAAGAAATCTAAAATCGACAAATCTGGGGACCTAGGGGGCCATCTTATATTTATATAATTTGTTCCGATCCATTGATTGGTAAAATTATTGTCCAGAAATAATCTCGTCATTCCAGAATTGTGTGCAGGAGCACCGTCCTGTTGAAAATAAATTTCGTTAATTTGCGCTAGAGGAACATCGTCAAGTAATTCAGGTATAGCTGCCTCTAAAATTTCTATATAGCGATTGCCTGTTAGATTTCCCTCAAATATATAAAATTTTATATGTGTTCCTAATATGAAGCAGGACACATTTAGACCAAACCTGCCCTGCTGTCTTCTGGGAAATATTTGGTGTTGATTTTCCTGGGACCAGAATCTACTATTGTGCCTATTGAGTATGCCAGAATTACTGAAATGTGCTTCGTCTGACCATATAACCTTCCTTTCAAAATCTCTAACCATATCGCATTCTTTTTCGAAACCAATTGCAGAAGACTACCCGAAGCTCTGCATACCCTGGCTGTAAGTGCTACAGAAGCCTAAATTTGTATGGGTGGTATTTGTGATTTTTTAGAATTTCTTGAACTCTAGTTTTTGGAATCCCTATGCTCTTTTCACTGGCCCTACAAGAGTTTGTAGAGTAAGTTTCAACATTTTCATTACTTAATATAAAACAAGCTAACATATCGTACTTTTCATAATGTTGGAAAGTTTGGTTTTCTTCCATAATAATACAAATATATTTTTACACAATTTAAACAATTTTAACAAAAATTAGCGCTATATTTTATATACGCGTACAAAATTGGGAAATTTCATTTGCTTCCAAGAAAACAAAAGAAAACGGCATCGTTTTGCATGGCCGCCTACTGCAAAATTTGGGATGATAATTATAAAAATTAGGATTTTTGTTGTTGTTTATTAAAATAGACCCATACTATTATATATTTTTGAGAAGCTTTTAAAAAGACAAATCAATTTCTGGACAAATATACAGGGTGTTCCGTTTAAAAAAACACAACTTTGAGTCATATCTAAAAAATAACAACTCAAATGAAAAATATGACTACGCCACTGGATCCAGCGTAAAAAACTGCATAAGCAGTAATTTTTCCCTTTGCGTTAAGTTAAAGGATAACCGAGATACGAGGAGGGTCCCAAAATGCAAAATTTTCTATTTCGCCATGTATCTCATAAACGAAGAAGGCTATGAAAATTTTGTTTACGGCTTCATGAGTTTCAAAAAAAATTAGCTCACGTTCGTGAAAATCGCAAGGTTCTATCTTTAAAAATAAGCGAGATACCCTGCTTTTGCAACCAAATCCGGACACCCTGTACAGTACACCCACGTGTCGTTCAGTTTGCGGTGCAACCGGTGAGTTCCTTTGCAGTTTGCTTGACTGTTTTGTGCTATATTTATTTATGGTGTTGTTACAACTTCAAATTCGAAGTTAGAAAATGTGATTGTTTAAGACTGGAATAAATTAAAAGACGTCTTTGAATTTATTACAAACTGTGACAAATCTGATGAAAAATCAATTCGCCTTGCGAAAGGATTTCTGGCATTAGTGTTTAATGACATTTTCTTAATCACGTTCTTCAAAAAAAATCCCTTGACATTCGTTTTTGCGTATCCAATATAAAACGCTGTCGTGAGGCGCTCTGTAAAAAAGAAATGAACATTTTTTTAATACCATGTTTGATAAAGCAAATTCTATCAGAGAAATAAGTCATTACAAACGTGAGCTTGCTAAGCTTTCACCTGAAGAAATTAGGGCTAAGTATAGAACCCTTTTTTATGAAATATTGGACCACATTTTAATGGAAATGACACTAAGATTTGAAGACTGAAAAACTTACATTTTCATGTTTGGCAGGTTCTGCTAAATTTTCCGAATAAAAAGTCAACGACTTAAAAATGAGCTTGGTCTTATTTTTGTCAATGAGAGTAATTGGAATATATCGCTGCAAGAGCAAGTGAAAAAAAAAATAATGAAAATAAATATATTTTTCCGCAGCATATAAATTGTTTTCCCTTATTTTGACAATACCGTCGACGAGTGCTTCAGTGAAAAGAAGTTTTTCTTGCTTCAAATGTGTAAAAACTTATTTAAGAAATACAATATCTCAAGAAAGACTTACTTCTCTAGGCAATATATATTCAAAAGGAATTTCTGAAGGAGATTTGGGCAACTCATCCATTTTATGAGGATGTTATAAATAAATTTGCTGTTAGGAAGGATAGGAGAATTGATTTAGTATACAAAATTTAGGTAAGTCGTAAAAGAAATATTCTACCTCCTCCACATATAAAAAAAATTCTGGAAAAAAATTATTGAGATTATACTTCATTTGTCGAAGGTAAATATTTATATACAGGGTGTTACAAATTCGAACTGTACGAGACAGGAGGTTGTTTAACTAAAGACAAAGAAATCTAGGAACTCGCTGTCAAATTTGACATTCCGTTAAACATTCTAAACTTTAATTGAACTTTTTGCAATCGGCAGATATATTAATGAAACAAATATGTTTTTATTTAAATAAATTGTCAATTGTGTGAAAAAAATATAACATTTTTCAGAGTGAATATAATAAGAAAAAAAAATTTTTTTTTACAATAAACCTGAAGTGTCAAAGAACTTAATTTTTTTCAGGATAATGAAACCTTTACCCTTTATCATACTTAAACTTACCAAGGTCTAGAAAAAAATTTAATTCACTCTAGGGCAGGATTATACCATCCAGCCTCTTGCATTTTGGTCTCATCTTATTTTTTTGAGAAATTATCGAGAAACTCAAATTTGAAAAAAAAGTTCATGCCTTTATCATATGTAATCCTGTCTCTTACCCTTCATAATTTAATAAATTTAAGAACTGCCGTTCTGAATGCATAACAAGATCTTTCTTTATTCGATCATAGGTTTTGCCCAGAGTCACATTTGGTACATCTTAGTTTTAAGTAAATAATATAACCCTATATGTGGTTAACGTAGCTTCATTGATACTTTTATCTCGCTTTCCCAAATAGAAAAAAAATAATTATTTAATCATATTGTTGATCAGAGTCTCGATTGAGAATCATAATTCCTAACTGTTAATTAGCTAGATTAATTCTAGTTTTTAATAAATGATTAATATGAAATGTTTTGCACACTTTTGGGCCTAATTTAATTAAGTAGTAGTTAAATCCTTTCCTTATTGCAATAATCCACTTCAGCCGCATAGACGAAAGTTCTTTCGATCGTTTTTTATATCTAAAATTGAAAATTTTTGGAATCTAAAAATAAAAGTAATATTGTCTCTCATCCCTCTACTTCCACAATTTGCTATACAACAAAAAGAAGACATTTTAGGGTAAAAAAACAAGAATAAATAACAAAAGTCCCATATACTCCTGTGTAAAAATTCGATTTGTTTGTCCAACGGCCATCAGAAACAGCTGATCGATGACGTTTAACTGACAGATCGTGGCAGCGCCTAATTAAGTGAGATACAGCGTTAGTTTTCGGAGGTCGAGCGTTTGTTAAAAGTGATATAAAATCCAGGTCCCTGAGTACACCAACATTTTAACCTACCCGAGAAAGAACACATTAGGAGTCAAATTTTTGAACACTTCACACTTACACACCATAATGCCCTAGAACTTGCACAAAAATTATCAAAAATAAGCCAAAAAAACAATACTCCGAATCAGCGCAACACCACTTTGTTCAATTTACGATTTTACTACTGACAATTCAAAACAAATAGTTTTATTTTGTATTAATGTAAAATTTTCTCCTGAACGTTTTAAAGATAATTTATTAACAAACATTTTTGAAACTAATCTATCCTCTATTAATGCATAAACTTGGAATAAAATCGTCCTTGAAAAAGTTTCCAAGCCGATAGGGGTAGTCTATTTTCACCCCTTGCAATAAGTTTGAAGAAGTGAAAAAATATGCAAGAAGTGTGTTTTTATAGCGCTACACAGAGCTTCATTATTTTATTGCTTTTCTTTTTGAAGATAAAAAATAAAAATGTATTTCTGGCATGTTCGATTGAATGAATGACTTAGAGCAAACTTACCCAGACAAAAATGCTCACTGATATGAAATATTTCAACTGGTTTCTCTAAACTCCCATATTCTGGTTCTTCTGAAATAATCAAGTCAATATCAACATTGGCATGTATAAAATCACCATCTGTCGATCTTCTGACTGTACCTGTATTACAAAAGAAAACTTATTATTTAACATGCAAAATAAGCTTTATTGTCAGAAGCAGAAGATACATCTCTTTAACAAAGACAAAAATAATATATTTAACAAAAAGTAAAACAGGTAAATCTAACGATAGATGTACATATGTACAGAGAACAAAAAACATAGTGGGGCAAGACTAGCATTTTAAATAAAATAACAAAATAGTATATGTAAAGATGGCATATGGAACATAAAACAACCTTATCTAACCTTTCTCTCTGCATTTAAATTACAAATTTAAAGTATTTTTTTCTCACCTTTTATACCCATAAGACAATGTTCTTTTGTCCTTTGAAAAACTGCTCTGGGGTCCAAATTTTTCGAATGAACTGGATTTTTGATATTTGTTTTGATCCAACAAATATCCTCGCATCTAAAAATAGAGTGACAAAATATATTATTGAACAAACAAACAAAATAAGCTTTGTTGTCATCAGAAAAACATGTCTCACTGACAAAGCAACCTTAAAAACAGAAATGTTTTATAATACCTTATGGAATAACTTACACCATGTTAATAAAAGTAAACTATACAAATGAGTCAATAATATAAAGATTAAAAAAAGAAAACAAATGTTGAGTAAGAAATATTTAAAATATTATACCTACTAATATAGAGGGTTATCATAAAATTGCAGGTTGTAGTCTGGCTATAACTTAAGAATGTTTTTGACTGTCCGTCTAAAGGACTTTTCATCACGTAACAGTTTAATTTTGTTTTAAGTGCATTTCATTGTATGATTAATTTAATATTATAATCTACTACTTTAGTATTAAGTTTAGTGATTAATATGTACGCCTTGTTGGTTTGATACCTTAGATTTTAGTAGTTTTCTTATTAGAAGCGGTTACATTGTTCATATTTAAGCGAAATATAAATTCAACACCTTTTGCAGCAAATTTCGGTACACACAGTGTCACCTCTCGATAAGTAGTTAATTTTGTACCTATATCTGAACTCAAGTTATAAAGAAATAATTTTCAGTAAATGGTATAAGTTTAGCGTTCGTTCATAGATGTCGCAAAAAAAAAATCAGTTCAAATATAATTGTTGGATTTATTTAATTTTGCCGAATTTAATAATTATATACTGTATAAGAAAAACTTCAAATAGCACTTTAGACAAACTATTTATTTCCCATATATTTTACAGAGTAGATATAAATTAAATTTTATTAATTTTGAAAACCTGTTTTCGAGTCCTTTATACAAGTCTTGGGATTTTCGTTTTCTTTGGCTAGATATGCGGCATTTTTAGATTCGAGCGTGTATTTTGTATAACTCTTCTGTCGCTGTAAAAAAAAAAGCAAATCATTAGTACCCCAATAAATTCTTTGATATAAAGTCGATATTATGTATTAATATTGAACTGTAAATACTTGTATAAAAAAAAAGGTTGCCTTGATAAATATTTCTTTTCAGATATATATAGGATTATTTTTAGACTATAGATACTATATATGCACCACTTCATACTTTCTCTTAAATCTACATTTTATTATTCGTGTTTCCTTTTGCTGTGAATATGTAACATATAAAGGTATTTTCATTTAAGTTAGACATAAATAAACCAAAGGTATTTCTCGATTCAATATTAATATTCTTACCTTTTTTTCTGAGACTATATAAACTACAGCCTTCTTATAATTTCTATCAATGTTTGATGTTCCGAAATTCAGATCGACTTTTGTTTTGTCCATAGTTGCATAATTACTTGGAGCCTAATATAAACTGAAATTTCGTTACGTCTGCGTCTGATGCATTTCCTAAAATAGTTAATAATTGTGTGAATAAATTCCTATTTTATGGTTAAATAATGAGTTTATACAGTTGGGAAAATTCTATTAAATTAAACTCAACTTACGTTTCATTTTTATGACATTTAACTACTCCTGCATTATCACATCATTTTTTTTGACTCTTTGGTACTCTACTCCGGACTAATATTTGACTTTTCTGAGTGGTCCTTTTCCATTAGTACTAGAGTAATTAATTAAATAGTATTTGTTTATTTACATTTCCATTTCGCCTTGGCGTTGCTTTTAAATTTCAGGTTAGTTGTTTCTGTCAATGTTATTATTGCGTCGTCTCGGAACCCTCCATCCGGTACTTCCTCATATCCAGAGCGCAGGCTTCTTTTTCGCTGTTGCCAAGTGTATTCCTGCATTATTTCCTGTATCTTTCTCAACCAATGGAGAGTCGTTTTTCTTGTCTAACATGTTAATCATATCCTTGTTTTATTCCGTCTATGTGCTCTTTTGGCAAGGTTGTTAGCACCTGACATACTCTAGCCAATGGTATTCCGCCACCTTAGTTAACCAAAGTTCTAGATGGAAAGGAAGCTGGGGGAACACATTTTTCACTTTTCTGGTCACCTGCAGATAAACCACAGGTCTTCAGCGCGGGTCTGAGGAAACAATCCAGGAAAATCTTGGAAATCCGTTAGCGGGATTTTTCCTCAACACCGCATTAGTTTTTCGGGCACATTATAGTTTGCACTGTGAGTGTTATTTTTCGTGCTAGAAAATCACTCTAAGAGAGGATTTGACCTGAAGATTGGACCAGACCGCCATTTTCCATGCCCTTGTACTTGGCACGTGAAACCACCTTTTTGACTAGAACTGAGTGACCCTATTGGATAGGGTTCAAGTCAGGGGCCAACTGTTAGTCACGGTCCTAATTTCAAGTCAGGGGCCAACTGTAAGTCACAGTCCTAATTTCAACTCAGGGGCTAATTACAACTGCAAGTCACAGACAATTTCAAGTCACGGGCTTAACTTCAAGACTCGGGACTAATCCCATGTCACGGGCCTAGTTTGAAGTTAGGAGCGTCTCAGAACTTCCAGGTGCTGCTGGATTTGGTGACACCTATTGTTTACATTTTATTTTTTTTTCCTTCTTTTATACCGTAACTGATAATAGATTTTTTTTTTTACTATATTTGTGTTTTATTTAGCTCACTCTTTTTCTTTTAAAGTATCAAGAGGAAGCAAGTGCCGCAAAGATCAAGGGGCTTTCCAATTTAAGCCGTTCTAAATTGGTGGCGCTCATTTCTTTTTTTCTCTCTCTTTTTTTTAAGATTTCTTAAGTTTTCCCATGCCCTACTCTCCGGGTTAATTGAGCTAGGGCATCTACATTGCACGCTCTGTTGACCACGAGCTGTAATCTTGATACCTTTTTGTGAATTTATAATAAAACAGTAATAATAATTATTAAATAAGAGCGTAGCAATCTTGTACCTTGGTTTTAAGAAAAATCCAGGGTTACAATCAGTAATTAATTTTAGGTAAAGCAAATTTGGGTATTGGGAGAGGAACGCTGCTACTGTTACGGGTCGTATAAGCACTATGTCTAGAAAAATTCCTAAATTTTTTGTGCATTAAGCAACAAGGCTCCAAGATAAAAAGAGAAATGACAGTCAAAATTTCTTTATGTATAAAAAGAGGTTTACAGTGTTCCCTAAACTTAGATTTACATATGTAGCGCAGTGACCTTTTTTGGAGAACAAAGATGGAATTTAGCAATTGGTGGTTACAAAATCCCCAAAAAGCAATCCCATATCTAATGTGACATTTGATTAAAGAATAATATGCCATCTTAGCCACAGATAAACCTAAATTTTGTGACAGATTGGTTTTTTAATTGAATACAATTTAGGTCTATGTTATTCAATGTAAATTTAAAAGTAAGAATGGCTTATTTATCACACTTAAAACTGAAGTAATTAGAAGCACACCATTCTTTCACCCTCTCAAAATCTTCACAAATGGTATTTATTAGAGTTCCCCTCCAGAGAAGAGTTGTATCATCTGCAAAAATAGTACAAGTCCCCTGAATAGCCAAAAAAGCAAGATCATTAAGGCACAACAAAAATAGGATTGAGCCCAGTACAGAGCCTTGTGGAACACCATCACTAATATGCTGCATATTTGATCTTCCTTTTGGAGTCCTAACAAACTGTCATCTTTCTGATAGGTATGACTGAAACCATTGTAATGAAGTTCCCCTAAAACCATAGTGCTCCAATTTTTTAAAAAGTAATGTATGATTGACACAATCAAAAGCTTTAGAAAAGTCACAAAAAACAGCTTCATTCAAACCCAAGTAAAGATCCTCAAAGAAAGAGAAGACAGCATCGACAGGCCTTACCTTACTTACCCCCTTGAAAACCAAACTGACACTTTGTCAGAATTTTATATCTGTTCAGAAAAGAAAGCATTCTGATCTTAGCACGTTTATTTGCCTAAATACACTCCCTAACTTATAACCATCAACATTTGTAAGAAAAAAAGTTTGATGAACAAGACTATTCCCATTTAAATAGTTAAAACGGGTAGGTCTACTATGGGTCTGTAAACTTAAATAATTTTTGTTGGGAAGACATTTTACTGCTTTAACCTATTTTATAAATTTAATAATATAATGCATGAAAAAACACTACTCCCAAATCAAAAATTTAATTTTTTTATCTGTGAACAACACCCTAATTTCCATCACCTCCAGTTATTTGAAAAGTACTCAAAAATATCAAATACATTAGTTATTTTTTTTTTCTGAATTTTTAGATTTTATTGTCAAAAATGCAAGAAATGTAAAATTTTTGCATAAACCACAACCATAAACTAAACATCCTGTATATTAATGTATTTATTTAATGGGACCCCATTCAGTATAAACATCCTAGATTTATTTAATCAAGTTATATCTAATACTATAAGTTTTAGTAGCCAAAACAGTAAGGTAATGGTCATAAGATAAAATATCTTAGTAAATAACCCATATTTCCATTCTAAAAATTAAAACCAGATTATTTACATTACTTAAAGTTTCCTAGTTTAACATGTTATGGACCAATATTGGAAGCTATGAAAAGATAAACAAGTTTCAGTTTTTTAATCTAAAAATAGCACCCTGTTTAGTCATGATTAGACAGTAAACAGTATTTAAGTGCCCTCAAAACCTCTAAACACTAAAAAAACTCAAAGATGCTAATCCACAAATCTAATCAATATAACTGACATAAGTGATATTCAATGACATCATCTTTTCAAACCGATCAGTAACCTCATTTACCAATAAATGAATAGCAATTTTTGAGGTTTAGTGTGGTTAGGGAGACACTGGTCCCTTAGTCAAGGTTTACTATTTTGTTAGGTATCTTTCCATGTATCTAATCTATGGTTATTACCTTCTAAATCCCCACTTCCTTAAACACACTCGTCCCATGTCCAAACCATCTGAACTGCCACACCACAGAAAGACAAAACTTCTCTGTGCAGCAATCTCACCGACATCCAGACTCATTATCTGGTCCCAAGACCAAAACTGCATGTTAGTCGCTCCCAGAGTTTTCTGATATTCTTCCAAAGGGGGTTCGATCAATATAACATCAAATTTACAGTTGAGGTTCTTCAAGTCATAAGTGGATAGGTCACACTTGAGGTACATCGGCGGTGTGGCTGTTTGAGAAATAAGATCATCTTTTAGACGTATTAATTCTCTTAGCTTGGGATATTCCTCAAATCTATATAGTGTATAAATAGGGTTTATATTAATAAATAACTTTTATATGACAAAAATTAAAGTTTTTATTGAAGAGTATACATACAGTTAGCATTTTAGCAAGGCAAAAGTCAATCTATTGAAAACATTTCATTTATTTATTTTTTTTTCTAAGGACGTATGTATTTTAAATCTTTATTTTGGATGCATCTTACATTATATCTCCTTTTTGAAATAATTTAATTATAATTAATTGTATTATTCTTTACAGCTTTATCAATAAGAACAGTTTCTTTTGATAATAAAGCATATTTTGACTTTGACTTTGACATAAACTACAGAATACTAAACATTCCAAAAAATTACACAGAATCTATGTGAACAAGGACAGACCGAAAATATCTCAAAATAAATCTGCTTAACTGCCATTTTAGCTGCAAAGTGCTGAGCTTAAAAATGTCATACTCCAGGAAGTGACGATTGTAGTTGCATACTAGTCAGTCAACAAATGTGCTAAACCCATAATTTGTACAGTAAGAGGTATTTTGCAAATCTATTTTGTACTTTTTAGATTCTGTCAATGTGGCACTGGTATGAAGGACTACATATTGCAGAACACTATTCCAAAATGCTCCTAACCAATGAGTTATAAAGACACCCAATTGCTTTGGTATTAGTCACATGCTTTGTATGTCGTTTTATAAAGCCCAGCAATCTAAAACCCCTAAGTACAATTCTACATATTAAAAGTTAAATTTTCATCAAAAATAACACCCAGATCAGTGAGAGAAGTAACAACTTCAAGATGTACAGTATCTATGAGATAGATGGAGTGTATGGGGTTATTACGTTTATGGAAATGAAGCACTTTACATTTAGAAATGATAAGATGCAGTGGATTAGAGTCAGAGGAAACCAGTCAAAAGAATTTTAAGTCATCTGCATATAAAAGACATTTAAACATTTTAAAACAATAAGTTTATAGAATCATATACATAATGACATCACATCAGAATATTATCACAATAGTCTTAACTGGAGAAACTAACACTAAATTAAGCGAAGCGAAGCAAACTTGCAACAAAGAACCACTGGAAAAACAAATTGTAAAACAAGTAAGATGTCAGGTTGATAGAAACATCAATCATAAAAGCCCTAAATACCAAACTTCCTAGGAAAACTGCCACTGTCCAGGACTATGATTGTTTTTGCGGAATATAGAGTGGACTAAAGTGGTTCAGAAAGACTGTTGTTGAATGATACATACTGTAATTAAGATGAATGATTTTTTAAATTTGTAATATTAAGGCCTGAGAGACCTGGGCATATATTTTCCCTTAAAAACATTTTTAGGTGTATGTTAAGAGTTGGCTGATTGCAGCAGTAGTAGATTTATTATTACCGAAATAAAAACCCATTTTCTTTAGGATTAAGTAAGCATTCGAAATGAATTCAAGTACACACGAAGTTGCATGTTTAGAACTATTATAAATTTATAAAATCCAATAAAGAAACTTACCTATCTGCTAAACCAACATCACGTATAAAGTTCTGAGGCCGCTGACCAGTATCGACAAAATGCTGACAATAATCATTGTGTGGATTGGATGATTGCGTTCCCTACTCAGAGAGAGAATATAATTTGTAAATATATATTTGTGCTTAATACTTATTTATAAAAAAAAACTTACAAACCTTTAGAAATGTCGAGGAATCTCTATACACCATTTCGTCTAGGCTATCTCTGTTATAATCATATTGTTCCAAAGGCTGACTACTAGTACTGGGTCTGTGATCAGATTTCTTTACAGGCCCTTCGCCCGTACCTAAAATTTGTCTTAGTTCTTCAGCCCCAGAAACGCCAAGCTAAAAAGGTCCTTTGGTAAATTATCGAAATACTTTAAAACATATTTACGTCAAGAAATTAATTCATACGCACCGTTTGAGCAAGTAATTGTTTCCTTTTACGGGATTTTTCACGACGTTCTTTTAACATATCTCCCATTTCTCTAACTAGTATGATTCAAGAGTTCTGTTCCTAAAACACTCAAAAACGGCTGCAGAAAAACGAAAAAGCGTAAACAACTAAACAACAACACTGCTGACTTAAGAAAGTTAGGTTATAGATCGAGGGGACGGGCGTGATTAATGCAACGAGAACGGAATTTACACAAAATTGCATTAACTTCGTCAGTAGTATTTAGAGTGGTCTATCATTGTTACAACGCTATTACTTCCTGCGTGGAACACATCATCAAACAAAGGGTTTTTTTGCGATCGTGGAATAATGATTTATGTGGTGTTTTTACTTCCTTCGCAAAAGGAAAGTACTGTCATCGTGAAATACTCACCCTCCGAGATTTTTTCAGATCTTTACTTTTCAGGGTCTCTAGATGCCGAAAAACCTGTTTTCCGTGAGTCTGTCTGTCTGTTCGCCGCACACCTAAAAAACTACTTACCCGACTGACTTCAAATTTTGATAAAAAATTAAGGTTCAAATGAGCATGACCTGTTAACCTTTTGGTAAAAATCCAAAGGTGTAGACCCAACTTAATAACCATTAGTTTGGTGACCAGCAAAAAAGAAAAACGAATAACCGTATGTTTAAAAATCCTAGAGCTTCTATAATTGGCTCAAATGTTTACTAAAGGAAGCAGTACAAAACGACTAAGTATCAATTTTCTAGCCCAGTGTTCCGGTTCGTCTCGTCGAAGGCAGACCTCTTGTTATTAACATTACAGTGGTTCCACGTGTTCGGTTCTGCTGCTTTATTTCGGGTGGAAACGGGAGACTCAACCGCTCAGTGTGGAAACTAACGACCCCGCTAGAAAGGGAGCAAACGCTGTGGACGTGTGAGGCCTAGTTGTTCCTGCATTCTATCCCGTTCGTCTGCCGCAGTTCTACAAAGAATATTAGCCAAAAACATAGATTGGAATTGGTACTTTCTAACCCCTCAAATTGGGGTATTTCCCTCTTGCAATCTTTCATAAAAAGTGAATGACCGGGTGTTTAAAGTCATTCTAAAGCAGTGATGGCCCGTCCTCTGAAATTTAGGGTCAAGGCCAATCAAGGGCGGATTTACGGTAATGAGGTAATTATCCCCCTCCTACCCCCAGACTGGTCAAACATCATGTGTAATTTACAAATTTTACGTGAAAATTACAATTAAAAACTTGGCTAGGAAACACTATAGCACAAGAGCGACCTGTTGCATTGGGTCTCTTGCATATCAATGGATGGAGTATTGATGTAAATATAAACAATGTAATTAATAAATTTGCTGCAGGAAAAAAATTGGACATTATTCTATAGCTATTTATTAGAGGCTTTTTTTTACTTATGCGACAACAAGTATGATAAAAAATATGGGTATTTATGTTGTTCTTGCAGGGCCGGATTTACCTATGGGCTTTATGGGCTGCAGCCCAGGGCCCCCGGCTCGTAGGGGGCCCCCAAAACAGTAAATATTAAAATTATAATCCTGCTAAAAAATACAATCTAAAAATCAAAACGAAAAATCGAAAGTACGTATAATATAAAATTTATTTTTAATTTCCCAGAGCAATTTACTTTTGTCCTTTCTTTTTGCGCTCATGTGAATGGTACGCGAAAAAGCGCGGAGTGCCGCTATCCTATTTGTAGACTTGTAAGAAGATTCATTGCAAGTGTAAACATTAAATTGCAATAAATACATAATATTTCAAAATAAAGATAGCTTAATTACTTAAATAAAAAGTAAGTATCAATACATATTATAATTATTTCTAGTCTAGTTTTAAGAATTGAGGTTATGGTTTTTGGTTTAGTACCTAGTTCAGTTTTACGTTTACCAAGTTTTACTAATAACTATTGAAAATATCACGATTTCCTATGCACCTGTAGACCTATTTTACTTAGTATTAAGTACCTAGTAAGATAGAGTGGAAAAAGGACTGCAAAAATTTTATGGAATCATCCCCAATAGCGGGCTATTATGGTTGAAAGTAAATTGGTCTTGATTTTTTTTATTAATCGTTTTTAATTATTAAATATTTTGTAAATTATTATTTTTTTAAATATAAATTACATTGCTTGCTTAAATGTTAATATTATACTTTTCGTTTAATTTTTTGTATTTTATTTTTAGGAAATCTGTTAATAATCGTAAATACATAATAAAACATAAATATTATGTCTGGAAGAAAATATAAAAGTGGAGCTGAGAAAAGAAAAATTTTATTAAATCGAGAGAAACCCATGAGAAAAGCAAATTCGCCAAAATTTCATCGTTTTTTACAATAGCCGAAGGTAGGACGAACATATCACACACCGAAACAAATATTACTGAAGAAATTCTACAAGATGAAGATCTTCAGAGCCAGCAGCCGAGCCAGCAGCCTTCTGAAATCGATACTGTTCAATCAGAGGACATCAGTAATGCTCCGACCGAAGACCTAGAAAATGTTGATTTTGAGTTTAAGAAATACGTTGATGTGGGTTTGTGGCCTGAATCGTTAAGTAATAATTTTATTGATTACATCCTTTCACACGAAATAAGATACTTTCAAAATAAAGATCCAACCGATACGTACTCTCTTTCGGTAAGAGAGTACAAAAGACAAAACAGGTCGTTTTCAAACAATCATTTTATTAAAAAACTTAAAAATGGTCAAGTGGTTGAGAGATCTTGGCTATGTTACTCAAATAGTATGGGTAATGTTTTTTGTCTGACTTGTAAACTTTTTTCTAAAACAAATTCTTATTATACTACCGACTTTTCTAACTGGAAACACATAACAAATTGTTTAGAAAGTCACGAAAATTCTACGGAACATAAAAATTCAATGTTGGTTTGGTTGACACGGAAAGAAAATAAGTCCGTTTTAGATAAACAGTTACAGGAGCAAGTAAGAAAAGATTCAGAATATTATCACAATGTTCTCAAACGTGTTATTGCGGTGATAAAGTACTTGACAATCCGAGGTTTAGCATTTAGAGGCACTGACGAAGTATTTGGTTCTCCTCACAATGGTAATTTCATGGGTGCTCTGGAACTGCTAGCCGAGTTCGATCCATTTATTCGGGAACATATTGAACAAAGAGAGTTACGACCGAATGCGAAAATATCGTATTTATCAAAAACAATATATGAGCAAATAATTGAGATTATGGCTAAGCAAGTAACTAAAACAATTACTGCCCAAATAAATACCGATGATTCAAAGTACTTTTCAATTATTATGGATTCAACACCAGATTTGTCTCACAATGATCAACTTGCTATTGTACTACGATACTGTTTTCAAGGAAAAGTATATGAAAGATGTGTCTCATTTGTTAGGATTAGTAGTCATACTGGTTTATACTTATTTAATTCTTTACAAGAATTCTTAGAAACACAAGGGCTGTTATTGGATAATTGCAGGGGACAGTCCTTCGACAACGCCGCCAATATGTCCGGTCGCTATAATGGTGTGCAAGCTCTTCTAAAAGAGAAAAATAAATTTGCTAATTATGTGCCGTGCGCTGCACATTCTCTTAATCTGGTGGGTGCAGAATCAGTTAAGGTTGCAGCTGAAATCATAAACTTTTTTGGTTTAGTGCAACAAATCTACGTTTTTTTTTCTGCTTCGACCCATAGGTGGGAACTTTTAAATAGTGAAATTAAATTAAAATTTACGCTAAAAAGTTTAAGTCAGACGAGATGGTCTTGTCATGCTGTAAAAGCCTTAAAAGAAAATTATGGTAATATAATGAATATACTTCAGTCATTTAGTGTCGACGAGAATGAAAAAATTGATTACCGAAAAGATGCCTTAAATTTATTTAATAAATTAACAAAACTCGAAACTGCTATTTTAATTATATTTTGGGAAGAAATTTTAGAGAGATTTAATTCAGTTAACAAAAAATTACAGACACCGGGTTTGGACATTTGTGAAGGCAACAAGTTAATTACATCATTAAAAGAGTTTTTAAACAATATACGACATGAAACGGATCAAAAATTAAAAGAGTATGAAGATACAGCAAAAAAATTAAGCCCTAATGTAGAAATGGATTATAGGGATATAAACAAAAGACGGATTATTTCAAAATTTGCGGACAAATCGACAGAGGAGGCTGTGTTTGGGGCAGAAAAATTTAAAAGAGAAACTCTGTTGCGTTAGATAAGCTAATTTTTGATTTAAATAGAAGAAGTCAAGTATATGAAGAATTTAGTAAAAAATTTCAATTTTTGGTGGATTTGCAAAATCAATGTAAGGAAAAAATCGACTTAGATAGTGTACACGCTATTATTGATTATTACTCAGATGATGTAGATCAACATTTAATAAGCGAATGTATTCAATTTAAATCTTATTTAAATCAAACTATTTAAACTCAATTAAAGTCCTATACTTGTAGTGATATGTACAATCTAATTTTTGAAAAGAAACTCGTAGACGTTTTTCCAAATGTATACACAATTTTAAAGATTTTTTTAACGCTCCCAATTACTAGCTGTGAAGTGGAGCGAGCGTTTTCTAAAATGTCTTACGTGGAAAACAAGTATAGGACAACAATGACAAATACAAGACTTACTTATTTATCAATTCTTTCCATTAATAGTGATCTCACCAAAGACTTAAATTGTGATGATCAAATAAAAGAATTTGCAACTCAAAAGAGTAGAAAAGTGTTTTTATAAGGCCTTCTTTTTCATTTTTGTTATAAGTTCTTAATACTGTGGTTTGTTAAATTAAGTATATTTAAGTTAAGCATTTATAACTTTAATTTTTTGTTAACCAAAGACTGAGAAGCTACCTGTTTGTTTTAATTATTTTAAGTTTATTAATTACCTATTATGTATTTTCTGTTTGAAATAAAAATATTTAAGTTTTACTTATGTTTTATGTTATTATGTTTTAAGTTTTTGCACATTTAACATAATTCTAGGACAATGGCACAAGGTGCTAATAATTTCAGGGGGCCCCCAGATAATATTAGCCCAGGGCCCCACAAAGGCACGATCCGGCCCTGTGTTCTTGTTCTATGTTTATAATAAAATATATTAACAATTTTTTTAAAAATTAACCCCCCACCCCTTGAAATGAAGACAATGTGGTGTTAATTGGAGCCGCGTCCAAATATGGTCAAAAACTAGTCTTATTTTTTTCCGTTTATTTCTTCAATGATAATTAGGTAGGCACCGATCTATATATAGCAGATCTAGGTTAGAGTATAAATTTAATAAATAAGAAAAACATGTTAGTAAAGTGCTCTAGTCAGTCAATTTTGATATTTTAATGTATCTTGCCTCAAGAGGAAAATAAAATAGATGCAAAAATGAAAGCTACATACACAACTAAAAAAGTGTATTGTCTAGCAAGAACCACGATGCGGCCGGCCGACTTATAAAACAAATTGCAAATGATATCTTAAAATATTCACTTCACATTTTGTCACCACATTTAAACATGTAACAATGAGTGAAAATTACTAATATAATGTATTAACCATCATTAGTCATGACTAATGTAAAGAACTAACAAATTAATTTTATTAATACTTGTAAAATGGTAGTATTCAATTGGGAAAAATTCCGGGGATACGGCCACATCGAGACGGACCGGTTTTGGGTGATATAAGCTACGACGAACGTTATAGCCGGGGTTATAGCATGGGGATGTATGCGATCGTACTACATACCGCGTGAATTAGTAGCTGAAGTCTAGCATGCGAGATGATGGAATCGGCTGGCCGAGCCACCGTCTGTAATAAATATATTAGAATATCTGTGGACGGTGGCCCGCGGACTGCTGTTAAAGGCGTTATTTGTATGTTAGTCAAGCAACGATAATAGGGATACCTACTTATTTTGCTATGTGCCCAGGAAATAATAAACTACATTTTGGTTTTTTGCGTTTTTAGAATGAAATTATTTTTGAACAATATTTACTTTTTTAAAAAGAGAATTTTCCTTGTATATTTTCTGGTACGGCCCGGCCGCCCCTGTGGAGCCGTCACTGTTCTAATGCTAACAAAACTGACTCAAATCTTCACAGATTGAGATACTTCCCTCTTGTAATTTTTTATATAAAATAAATGACCGGGGGTTTAAAGTCATCCTAAAGCTACCAAAATTGATTCAAATCTTTTCAAGCCCCCTCAGATTGAGGCACTTCCCTCTTTAAATTTTTTATAAAAAGTAAATGACCGGAAGTTTAAAGTTATTTTAAAGCTACCAAAATTAACCCATGTCTAATGCAAACAGCATAAACTCGTCCAGTATCAGCTTTCTTGCTCCACAGATTAGGGCACTACACTCTCACAATCCAAATCTTCACTAAAGCAAACATCATAAAATGCCTAAGTTTCAAGTGTCTAGTTCCTCAGATTGAGGCACTTGCCTCTTGGAATTTTTTATATAAAGCGAATGACGGGGAATTTAATGGCATCCTAAGGTTATCAATATTGACTTGAACCTTTATTAAAGTAAGCAGCATAAAATGGCCAAGTTTTATGTATCTAGCCATATAAAAGTTACTAAAATACCTTAATTTCATAATCCAGTTTTTAAACGTTTCGACAACATTTAGTGAAAACCATCTTCAGAGAGGCTTAGTCTCGGGCCTGTACCTTCCTAACGAAGCAATTTTCGATCTATATATATATTTACATGATATTTTAGACTTTTTTAAGATTATTCTGTAAAATATTAACCCTTAATTTCGGAATACCCTGTATATATTGCTGACTTTTTCGACCTCTTCTCATTTTACGTAAGCATTTTCTGTTTAATAAAATAATTTTCTCATAAGGGAGTAGGAAATCTTAAGAATAACGATTTGTATTATAAAGCTTATCTCTTTTTTACGTAAGTATTATCCCCTTTAAATGAAAAATTAGAAGAAAGAAGTGCACTACTTTGGGAGTCCATTTTGGTAGCTCTAGGATGAGTTTAAATTCACAGTCATTCTCTTTATATGAAAAATAACACGAAGGAAGTGCTACATTCTGGGGATAGAAAGTGTTACAAGTTCATTTTATGCTGCTTGCTTTAGTAAACAATTTGAGTCAGTTTTGGAAGCTTTAAGATGATTTTAAAGCTCCGGTCATTCACTTTGTATGAAAAATTGGTCATTTGGTCAAGGACCCCCCAAAAGTATTTCAGAAAATAAATTATTCGTTTGACCGTTCCTCCTAATAGTTGTAATAAAACGCGAACCTTGGGAAAAGTTAAATACGCTACACTATTAGCCGCGCGCGGCGGTTCGAATGATTGCGTTGCGTTCCTTACGCATAATACGCTGTACTATACTAAGCTAGGCTGGACAGTTCGAATTGCCCTGATTACCTTAAAGCCTGACGAAAGTATCGGAAGATTTCACAGATACCGAGCGGCAGCCGAGCGTGATAGCAACTGGAATATGAAATCGCGATTTGGATCATCAGCCGGTCTCTTCTCATAATGCGATCGATCGGTCGCGGCATCTCGTCGGCATGCGGAAGTTCAATTGTTCAAAAATGTATATTTTTTTATTTTTATGATCCATGTGTTAGCTGGAAATATACAGGAAATAAAATATTGGTAGTGACTAGTGCAAAAAAAATAAACGATTAAAAAGTGCTTACGAACTTAATTTTGCAAAAATAACCAATTTCAAGGTGGTCTATGTTTGAGTTGTGAATGTAGATGAAATATAATTTCGGTAGTGCAAAAAATTAAACAACTAAAGAGTGCTTACGAACTTAATTTTGAGAAAATAACCAAATTCAAGTTAAGTGGTCGCAACTAGTAAAGACAGAAATAAAGAGGTTCATCGAAACTTTCGCAAAAGTATGTACGATTGAGCTAACTGGATATATGGTTGTGAAGTTTAACTCATTTTACTGTTATGTTTGTTTGTTGTTTTCTAAGGACTCGTCGGACTCATTATGGTGTAAAACCGGTGTCAAAGACTAAAAACACTTAAAAGAAAAAATAAAAAAACATGCGTTTTCTGCAGATTACATGAAATGTTCGATGGACTATGCTATACGGTCGGAAGTGTTGATATTCGCACTCAGCTAGACACAGCTTATAAAAAAAAGATTTTAATAAAAATGTATCAAAAAATTGTTATATTTTAAACAAAATTATGGATTGTGTAAAATTTTGTGGGGCATTCGAACTGGCATTACACAGGGGTTTTTCGAGGGTTTGTAAAGTTTGTTGAGGAGTTGGGCCAAGATAGACTATCCGCTTTAGCAATGTTAAGTATCGAGAAATCGTTTATAAAAGAAATATGCGTGCAATTTTAACAAACGTGTCATTCAGCATTTTTCCAATTCTAAAGAACTAAGAGTAGACCTGAACTTCAAGAGAGTTTAAAGTTCAATATAAAGATAAGATATTAATTTTTATATTAAGCATGCCTATTTTTAAATTTGTTATTGACCTCCCAATATAATTCACCACGAGCCGCCACTGACTAAGCCATAGGTAAAAATTTTAGTTAATTCTGGTAACCTTAGGATGACTTTAAATGCCTCAATCTGAGGGGCTAGAAAGTTGATACATACGTATAACTACATGAAAAGAATGGACACCAGACGCATACGAACAGAAAGCATCACAAAATTAGTCCGTTTAAATGCCTTTTTAGCTGCAAAGTGCTGAGTCTGAAACTGTGTTCTGAAAAGGGACGATTGTAATTGCATATTAGCAAAGCGAATTAATTTTAGTGCTTTTGTTTAATAATTATCTAATTTGATCAGTGGAAACATTTTTTTATCGTTGTTCTTTCAAGTGTCTATAAAATATAGGCTATTTTTTTAATTTTAAATTAATATTTAATAGTACAAAATAATATAAACTATAATATAAAAGCTCTACTTTCAACACTAGATTAAAATTATTAATAATAAAGATAGATTTCCGGGAACCTAGACCTTTTTATTGGAGTTTTTTTTTATTTCGTGAACGCTGAATGTTTCCGAGTTATTTGCAGAAAACAAAATTCCTTTCTTTATAATCTATATTTGAAAATAAATTTTTGTATTCAGTTCGGGTTAGGGGGGTCCAAACGGGAAATTCATTTTTGGGAGGAAGGGTGTCGAAACGGTCAAACCTCAGGTAAATTAGTAAGAAGCATGCCTTTACCAATATATGTGGCACAAAGTTTCGGGGGGGGGGGGATCCAGACCCCAGGCCCCCTCCTGACTATGTCCCTGTAAGCGTGAATTTGACATTTTTGAAGACTTTTTTAGACGTTATTCCGAATTTATTGAGCCCTCACTAATATTCCTACTGGCAGTAGCATGAATTAACAACAATTGAGTTTGTAAACTAAACGATATTCCCGCTTATAATGTACATAAGGATTTGACCGTTGCCATATTTTAGATCATATCTTTTCAATGGACTAGTCGCAATAAAAAGTTTAGCGGTCTCATACAAGACGATATTTTTACATAGTTTTTCCAGTATATTTTATATAACAAAATCTGATTATTACGTTAGGTAATGTTTTCAGATATTTTTTTACTCATTTATAATCTGTATTATAATTCAAGGATTAGTTGAATGTTTATTCCTAGCTACGGAGATACATACAAAACAGATCGAACAAAAGTTAAAAATCTTAACAAAAAATGACAAAAAATTATGCTGAGGTAGATACCATCACCTTGGCACTGTCTATTTCAGTCGTCCTGAATACCTCACATCATACATATACGTTTTTTTTTTACTAAACAAAACTAAATTTTAACTCAAATTTAGGACGTCCGGACTTTAAAAAAATATACGTACTAACACTCAACCGTTTTATATTTATTTATTTATTTATTTAGTCGTGCAAAATAAGTATATATTTTGCATTTTACGTGATTTTCGCGAGAGTTATAAAAATGGCGTGCAATTTTTTGTCGCTTCCCAAACCGGCGGAGATGACAAAGAATTCGGACACTATGTCCGAAATTTCGGAAAGCGGGACAACTACCTCCGGATGGGCGTCCCGGTGGGACTCCAGGGAGGACCTGAGGGATCTTGTTTCCAAGCTGGGGCTCAATGATGTTTCCGAGCTGTTTCAGGAACGCTTCAGGGTGGACAGATGCAAGCTAGAAAAAATGCTGACAGGTAAGAACAATAAAATAGTGATTAATAACCCCTCATGTGTTTTTTTAAGTTTAATTTTGGCATTGATAGTTACTAGACTAGAATGGAAAAAATCGGTAAATTTCCTTGACTTGGAACATTCAGTCATTTATTAACATAAATATTGTCTTTGTCAACGTTTATAATGGGCACCTTTTTATTCCATCAAATTGGGTTCCTATCAATATCTTACTAGTTCCTACCTATGCCACACTTAATTTTAGGTATAGTTTAAAATACATTGAATAAGTAGTTTTTATATTGCCACCCAGCGCCATTGTGTTCCATGTTGATTGGTACCAGTTTATCTTTATATCACATTTAATTTTTCTACAAAATTTCAAGTCATTTGAATAAAGAGATGTGTACGTTGATTTTTTGAGCCATTTATTTAGCTGCAAATTTGTTTCGCCATGTTGAATTCGTACCACAACTCTACGAGTTTATCTTTATATCACACTTAAAGTTAACTAACAACTCATTCATTTATGAGAGTGTTAAGATCTATCATCACTTACCTATAAACCAAAAATTAATTACTGTTGAAAAGTCCTTTAGACGGACTCTCAAAAACATTCTTAAGTTAAAGCCTCCTACAACCTGCAGGAATTTTATGATAACCCTCTATGATAGTAAGTATAATATTTTAAATATTTCTGACTCAACATTTGTTTTCTTTTTTTAATCTTTATATTATTGACTCATTTGTTATTATACAGTTTTTGTTTTAATTATTGATTGTTGTCTATTGTTTTTTTATAATTATATATTGTATATTTTTTGAGCCTCTCAATGTATAGTTTACTTTTTTTAACATAGTGTAAGTTATTCCATAAAGTGTTATAGAACATTTATATTTTTAATGTTGTTTTGTCAATGAGTTTTTTCCAGTTTATGTTACCAGTATACTAGTTCTTTTGTGCAAAATTTAAGGTAAATTGGATAATTAGTTTATTAGCAACATTTTTTTAACGCCATATTAGATTTTTACCAAAATACCAAGTAATCCTCATAAGACCCTTAATTTTTGACCAGAATGTGAAGTCGATCGTGTAAGTAGTTTTTAAGCGATGCCGTGAACTGACAAACAGACAGCCAGACTGACAGAACAACCGAGAGAATTGATAAAACACATATTTGGCATCTAGTAACGCTAAAACGTGAAGATATGTAAAACGTGGTGTTTTTTTCACGATTACAAACATTTTTCTTGGCCTCCATTTTACTCTGCCATCTTGAATTCGTACCACAATTTTGCTAGTTCATCTACACCATAATTAATTATTTTCAGAACATTTGATATCAATTTCCTTAAGTAGTTTTTTTCAGGCTAAATTTTTAAATATTCTAGTTAACCACCATTTTGTTTCACCATCTTGGATTTGTAAGTAGTTTTCTAATAATAATTTAGACATTTCTAAATATGACTAATCTTGGAAGAGTATTTTTTTTTAATAAAAAAATCACTAAAGACTGGTTTTATTCTTTTACTTCAGGTACGTTATTTGCGGAAGTTTTTGGCTCGTATGCGGTTACTAATAACTAAAACATGTAGTTCTCGCTAATCTTTATTGATAATTTGTGTAAAAATTACAGGAAACGTATATAACTTAAATAGTTTCTTTCCGTTCCCTTAACGTTGGCCACTATATTAAAACTGCAGTTTGATTATTATGAGAAACAAATGCCATTTAAATATGTAGTTGACACAAGTCTTGGTATACTAATTTGAATGTTTATGTTGTTGTTTTTACCCTCTTATCACCTGCTCTTGGATATTGTATTAAAAGGGTAGTTAAAAAGGTAAAACTAAACACCAACAGAGTCTGTAAGTGGCACAAGTTTTGCTTTAAAAAATATAATTTTTTAAAATTTTATGGTAGTGGTTTCACCCCCTTTTCCCTTAATTTTGGTCATTATATTTAAACTGTAGTTTCATTATTATGAGAAACAAACATCACCTAAATATGTGTTTGTATCAAGTCTTGATTTTAAAAATACGATTATTTTAATTTTTATGTGGTTGTTTTTACCCTCTTATCCACTGCTTTTGGACATTTTATTAAAACGGTAGTTAAATTATTGTTAAAAGTAAACACGACCAGATGCTGTAGGTGGCACAAGTCTTGCTTAAAAAATATAATTTTTTAAGATTTTATGATGATGTTTTCACCCCCTTTTCCCTAATTCTGGTCATTATAATTAAACTGTAGTTTGATTATTATGAGAAACAAACACCACCTCAATATGTACTTTGCACAAGCCTTGGTTTTAAAAATACGATTATTTTAATTTATATGTGGTTGTTTTTACACACTTATCCCCTGCTTTTGGACATTTTATTAAAACGGTAGTTAAATTATTGTTAAAAGTAAACACGACCAGATGCTGTAGGTGGCACAAGTCTTGCTTAAAAAATATAATTTTTGAAAATTTTATGGTGGTGTTTTCACCCCCTTTTCCCCTAATTCTGGTCATTATAATTAAGCTGTAGTTTGATTATTATGAGAAACAAACACCACCTCAATATGTACTTGGCACAAGTCTTGGTTTTAAAAATACGATTATTTTAATTTTTATGTGGTTGTTTTTACCCTCTTATCCCCTGCTTTTGGACATTTTATTAAAACGGTAGTTAAATTATTGTTAAAAGTAAACACGACCAGATGCTGTAGGTGGCACAAGTCTTGTTTTAAAAAATATGATTTTTTAAGATTTTATGATGATGTTTTCACCCCCTTTTCCCTAATTCTGGTCATTATAATTAAACTGTAGTTTGATTATTATGAGAAACAAACACCACCTCAATACGTACTTGGCACAAGTCTTGGTTTTAAAAATACGATTATTTTAATTTTTATGTGGTTGTTTTTACCCTCTTATCCCCTGCTTCTGGACATTTTATTAAAACGATAGTTAAATTATTGTTAAAAGTAAACAAGACCAGATGCTGTAAGTGGCACAAGTCTTGTTTTAAAAAATATGATTTTCTTAAATTTTATGGTGGTGTTTTCACCCCTTTTCCCCTAATTCTGGTCATTATAATTAAACTGTAGTTTGAGTTAAATTATTGTTAAAAGTGACCAGATGCTGTAGGTGGTACAAGTCTCAATATGTACTTGGCACAAGTCTTGGTTTTAAAAATACGATTATTTTAATTTTTATGTGCTTGTTTTTACCCTCTTACCCCCTGCTTTTGGACATTTTAGTGAAATTATTGTTAAAAGTAAACACCACCAGAGTATGTGAGTGACACAAGTTTTGGTTTAAAAATATGATCTTTTAAAAATTGTATGGTGATGTTTTCACACCCTTATTCCCTAATTTTGCCCATTTTAACTGTAGTTTAATTATTATGAGAGACAAACACCACCTAGAAAATACCTTTATTTTAATTTTTATTTAGGCTGCCATTTTGTTCCGTCATATTGGATTTTTACCAAAATATAACCATTTCTTCCCTTTGTGACGCTTGATTTTTGACCAAAGTGATTCGGTTAAGAACTTTTTGAACTATGCCGGGTACAGACAGACCGACAGACGATTAAAATACTTTCCTTTTACGAGAGAAATAAAAAAATAAAGAACTCTTTCTGAATGGTCTGTATTTTAACGCAACATATTGGCCAATAATTGTATCTTGTCTTATATTTTTTAGATTAACAGTATAGATAAGTTAAAGTCCTTCACCTGACACCGTTGATCTGTACTTTTTTCTCATGTAGGTCATTTTTGAAAAATAACTTTCAGCTTCGCAGTCTGTTATAGGCATTGTCAAGTAAATTTTAAGCTCTGTATATAAATTTGGAAACGTGTAAATGATGTGGTTTTCAAGCACCATCGTCAACATTTTGGAAGTCGTAACAGAGACATTTTTCTTGAAAAACTAATTCCTAAATTGAAAAGCTTCACTATTAAGAATTCTCCAGTAACATTTTTATAGATAGACAGAACTGATACGATAACTGAATCTTTTTGCCTTCTTTTATCATTGAATTTTTGATAGATTTTTGTGTATTTTGGCGGTGCAAAACGATAGCGTCTGGTTTGATAGTTGAGACATTTTGGCGAATATTCATAAGGTTAGAGAAAAACTGTTATCTAAATATGTTTTTTTTTATGAGCGTACGCATTTTATCTTGGAAAGTTGTACTTGTACTGTATAGATTATTGAGTTGAGCTAAAATGCTTTGTATAAAAATTGTCGCTACTTGTTAAATATGGCATTATACAGGGTTATTCACGCAACCCGTTCATTAAAAGTTTTTGATGATGCCATTTAGATAAAAATTTCAAATTTTGGGATTAAGGTAAGGTCAAGGGGTACTTCTTTTTTGAAATATTTTCAACTTCCTGTCACTTTCGGTTTAACCGGAAGTTGGTATCAACTTGCTTATTTATGATATTTTCGGATTCTACGGAGAATTTTAATGCTATTTTATGTAGTACGTCCTATATCTAGGTTCAAGCGTTCTTAAGATATTTGACCTTGAACCGAAAATGAGCATTCGGGGTACCAAATTTTAAAATCTCATATTTTTGTAGGGTGACCTAAATTCAGCGGCAAACATTCACATTTTCAAAGCCGCTAAAGTCCGTTTTTTTAAATGGAACACCCTATAACTTTATGCACTATCAAATGTAGAATTTCATTTTCTATCGAACTGTATTAAGGTTCCCTATACCTATTCATAACCATTTTCGAAATAATTGGGTTTTATAAAAATATCATATGTATTTGCTTAAATGTTTACATGTTCCAATGGTGAGCCATGGAAAAACAATTGATATCCAATATCCAATATGACAGATGATTAGTATGCATTATTTATCTAAAGCTGTCAGTGATAAACTAAATCTTCTAAATCGAAATGGAAGAATTGTCAAACGCTGATATTCTCATTCTATTTTATATTCATGGAGAATGTTATAAAATTTTGGAGAGAACGTGTCATGTGTTTAATGAACGCCACCCTGATTTGCCGCCAATGAACAAGTCAAAATTCAAGAGGATTGAAACGAACTTTTTGCGTTTTGGCAAGGTTAAAGTTACAAAAAATGTTCCAAAACCAGTGACAAATGCCGAGGATAAGGTAATAAACACATTTAGTTTATTTCCACGCAAACACTCAAAGTTCAATACCGTCTGCAGAAAACGATTTAGGAATTTCTTCTTCATCTGTCCAAAGAATCTTGAGCGAACATCATATGCACCCTTATTCCTTCCAAAACGTGCAAGCCTTGAGACCTGGTGATGACGTCCGACGAGTAAAATTTTGCGAATTCATGTTTTTAAAAATCCAAGAGGACCCTCAATTCCTTTCAAAAGTATTTTGGACCGATGAAGCGAAATTTTCTAGAGAAAGAATAACAAATAGAAGAAACGAACATTTCTGGGCAGAAACGCGTTCTCAAGAGAGGTTTAGTTTCAATGTTTTCGGTATAGTATTAAATGATCAGGTGCGGTACTGTATTTATGAAGACAATTTAAACAGTGATAAGTATTTGGAAATTCTACGGGGGACGGTTTCTGAATTTATAGAAAAAATCCTATTGGTGAGCTGCAAAATTATTGATATCAATTAGATGGGGCACCAGCACATAATTCCGCTGCAGTTTATCTCCAATTATCTCGAATTTTTGAAGATCGCTGGATTGGTCACAATGGCCCTTGGAGATGGTCCCCGCGATCGCCTGATTTAACACCCCTAGACTTTTATTTATGGGGATTTATCAAAGGTAAAGTCTATGCTTCCCCAGTAAATAACCAACAAGATTTACTGGACAGGATACGAACAGCTTTTGCCGAATTAGAAAACGTACAAATTCAACGGGCCACAGCAACTGTACAAAGAAGAATTGAAATGTGTCTTCAAATGAACGGATAGCAATAGAACATTTGTTATAATTCAATTTTATTATTTTATTTATTTATTGTTGATTGTCAGATTGCTATAATTTTTAAGTTCACTAAAACAAGTTTAGAACAGTTTCGAACTTAGTAGATATGGTTAAAAATAATGTAAACAATTTATTACATTTTTTATAACTTTAACTTTTCCGAAACGAAAAAATTCCGTTTCAATCCTCTTTAATTTTCTCTTGTTCATTGGCGATAAATGAGGATGTTTTTCAATAAAAACATGGCACGTTCTCTCCAATATTTTGTAACATTCACCGCGAATATAAAATAAATTGAGAATATCAGCTTTTGAGTGTTATTTTATTTTAATTTAAAAGTTTTAAATCAGCTGTCATGTTGAATAGAAAAGCACAACAATTGTTTTTCCATGGCTTACTACGGGAAGGTGTAAGCATTTAGCAAATAAATACGATAGTTTAATATAAACCTGATTATTTCGAAAATGGTTACGAATAGGTATAGGGAACCTTAATACAGTTCTATAGAAAATGAAATTCTACATTTGATAGTGCATAAAGTTATAGGGTGTCCCATTTAAAAAAACGGACTTTAGCGGCTTTGAAAATGTGAATGTTTGCCGCTGAATTTAGGACACCCTGTATAAAAATAGACAAATTCAATAAAAAAAATAGAAACCAAAGATTATTTACCGATCGTCTGCAAAATATTAAGATTATATCTTCAAAACTTACAAAAATATGAGATTTTAAAATTTGGTACCCCCAAGGCTCATTTTTGGTTCAAGGTCAAGTATCTTAAGAACGCTTGAACCTAGGTATAGGACATGCTACATAAAATAGCATTAAAATTCTCCGTAGAATCCAAAAACATCATAAAATACAGGGTGTTCCATTTAAAATAAGCAAGTTGATACCAACTTCCGGTTAAACCGGAAGTGACAGGAAGTTGAAAATATTTCAAAAAAGAAGTACCCCTTGACGTTAGGTTAATCCCAAAATTTGAAATTTTTATCTAAATGGCATCATCAAAAACTTTTAATGAACGGGTTGCGTGAATAACCCTGTATAATATCGTGCAAAATGTTAACATTTTCAATAAATTTCAAAAGTTATATATTTTTTTATTTAGTCCTATTTAGAGATGTATTTATTCCAGTTTTTTTCAACAAGATCCAAGAAAAAAAGTTAATTTTTATAAAATGGACGAAAAAATTGCGCAAAATAATTGTTTTTTTCTACTTCCCTCGTAAAGATCTTCACGTTTCAGGGTCCCTAGATGCGGAAAAATAGGCTTTCTCAATTCCGTCGGTCTGTCTGTCAATTTTGGGCATAGTTGAAAAACTGCTTACGACATTGACAAATTTTGTTAAAAAATTAAGAATCATATGGAGATAACCTGGTAATATTTTGGTAAAAATCCAATATGGCAAAACAAAATGGTGGCCTAGTAAAATGTTAAAAAAAATATTACTAAAAATTAAATTTATCTCAAATTTTGTTCAAAAATCCAGTATCACGTAGGAATCGATTGGTAAAATTTTGTTACGAAAAAATTTTTAAAAATTCACCCTGAAAAACTACTTAATGAACTGATTTTAAATGTATGCCATAACTAATTATAGTATAGAGATGAACTAGTAAAACTATGGTACCATTTTAAAGATGGCGGCCAAATAAAACGTTTGTATATAAGATTTTACATATCGTTTTTTGCGCCCCTAGATCCCAAAAAATATGTTCTTAGCAATACCGTCGGTCCGACTGTCGGTTTGTCTGTCTGTCTGTCAGTTCGCAGCATTGCGTAAAAACTATTTATCAGATTGACTTCAAATTGTAGACAGAAATTAAGGGTCATATGGGGATGTACCTGGACATAGAGAAACGTTAATAAAATTATTATTAAAGAAATAATTATCTAATTTGCCTTAAATTTTACACAAAAAATCAAGTGTTACATAGGAATGAACTGGTAACATTTTGGCATGAATATAAGATAGCAAAACAAAATTGCGGCCTATTAAAATATTAAAAAAATCAGCCTGAAAAAAAAACTACTTATTAGATTAATTTCAAATTTTGTTCAAGCATTAAGTGTGATATGAAGATAAACTGGTAAAGTTGGGGTATGAATTCAAAATTACGGAACAAAATGGCGGCCAAATAATATTTTAAAAAAAATTAACATAAAAAAAATTCAATTCAGTCAATTGATTTTAAATTTTGCAGAAAATTAAATGTGATATGGAAATAAACTGATACGAATTCAATATGACGCACGGTGGTCAATATGCGAAAATTAGCAGGACAGAAGTAAATATTGCAAAACAAATAAAAAAGCAGTAAATTTTGTATGTTATTTTAATCAAAAATATGTTTTATATAATGTTGAAAGTTGAAATTCATTTTTACCATATCTACAGGGTGTTTAAAAATAGGCACTAGTAAAAAAAAATTAATAAGAGGCTCTACATTTACCTTTAAATAAACTTATAAATAAATTTAAGGTACATTTAACTTAATAAAATTTGACATTACTTATTTGAAAATTACTATGATTAAGGCCCAAATTATCAATCGTTTGTTAAATTTACCAAGAGGATAATTGTATTGGAAACTATTGTTGAGACAATCGTTTCTATGACAATTATCGTTTTAGTAAAGTTAACAAACGATGGATAATTTGGGCCTAAGTATACAAATTATGAAAAACAGTTTTAATAGCAAACATCGGAAAGTAGCAAAACAGTAATATCACTTAAATTAATTTAGGTATATAGTGCGTACAAAAAGTCAATGTGTTTTCGCATACTGTATAATTTAGGAAATAAGCATTTTTTTCCTGATTTTAAGTATTCTACAGTATAATACTCACTTGATAATTGAATGCACGAAGATTACCGATTGTTTTGTTTTCAATAAGAATAAAGGAATAAACTAAAAACATAAAATATTAATTCAAATATAATGCTTGACTAACATAGAAAAAACAAAATAAAGAACTTTTGTAATATCATAATTTTTTGCAGGTTTAACGAACTATAAGATTATTTCCAACGCGTACGAAAACCGTTTTGAAACTGCTATAAAATAGTTGACTAGTTCAACATCAATAATATTTGTGTCAGTATTGATATTTGAATTTTCGCTAGTGTTGAAACTAATCTATAATCTATAATTAAACATTAATCTGGACATTTAAGAAAAAGCAATGCTTCAGGAGACAAAACACTATCTTTTTTACTAGGTAATTTTCTGATATTAGATATTACTGGATCTGATGTTATTAGGAACATGTGTAAGAGATCTGTGTTTGTTTCAAGTCTGGACATTTTTCTAGTATTGTGTTCTCTGAAATGTCTGTATTCTTTGTGTCTTGCCTCCTGAACATCTTCCGATAATTGCCCTATTGGTAGATCAAATGAGCTAATAACGTCTGCTCCATGTAACAATATTTTGTGTACGGAAGCAGGCATGTAGTACCAGGGATATAAAAGTACAAATCGCTCGGCAGTTTCATGTAAATATACTCTAAATTCTTCTGTTTTAATAGAAAAGCCACTGGATAAAATTTGTAAAATTACATTAAAGCGGTTAAGAAGGTCTTTATCTATTCCAGTAATTTCGCTTGCCTTCTCCAAATTTTGAAAAAATCTCCGAACAGTATTGCCATCGTTTGTACTTCCATATCCCTGTTTAACTACATCTACTAAAATCCTTAACTCTAATTTTAATTTATCTATTATCTCTTTTTTTCTTGTCTCAAATGCTACCTTATCGTTTTTTCGAATTTGCCACTTTTGAATTCCTAGTCTATAGCAAATATGTAACACACATTCAAAGAATCTTATATGGGCATGTAAAGTAGATAAACCCAATTCACACGCGTTGTCTTTTAACGGCCTATTTTTTATTTGACTTAAATTATTCATTTCTTTTGGCTTTGTACCGCAGATATAGCATGTTTGAGACGAAGAATTTTTGACTACAGCGTTACAAGCTTTTCCATCCAGCATAGTTAGGCATAAAACATGATTTATAATGATTTTGTGGCCTAAAGAAGTTATTACCTTAGTTGGATTGAGATCTGAGATTTGACATTTTATATTGTTTACTTCTGAAGAAATTATTTCTGCGGTTTCTTTAATAAATTGAATTTTAATAGGCCTACAAAACCTTGTTGAAGATGTTCTAGGATTTTGCCAGATGATAACTTCTTTATTATTTTCGTTTTTGTACACGAGATTCAGAGGCACTAATGTTGTTAAAAGGACGTCACTATCAGATATGCTGCCATATGGCTCTGAAAAGTTTTGTTTATAGTTTGCTTGACCACCACTACCATCCAAACCCCATTTACAATTTAATTGACAAAAAACGGTTTGAGTGCTTTGAAAAGTTTGACAAAATACCTCATCTTGTACTTGGACTAAACGATGACAGGTGTGATCAAGCAAACTCTGCAGTTTTACCTCGGCAAAATTTTCCAATATATTTATATTATTAGGATAACATTCATTTTTTGCTTTTAAAACTAAATAGTAAGGTGGGTACAAATTTGCATTTCTTTCAGCAGCCCCTTTTTGCATTGAAATGTACTGATGTTTTGTTAATTTCAGATCAACTATCAGGGCTAAGGCTTCCATTGGCGTATATGGTTTTACAGTAGTTGCACTATCGGGAGAAGTTTTTTTTGTTGAAGAATCGGAATGTGTAATTTCTTCTATTTGTTTGGCGATTTTTCTTTTACCTTGTGCTCTGTAACTTAGTTGGGTAGCCAAAGCAAGTTCTTCAGGGGATTTCGATTTTGCCAAAGACGACACTCTTCTTTTTCTCGTTTTCACACTGCTTTCGGTAAAACATTTTTCAGGCTGACCAAATTTTAAGTTAACTTGTTCATCGGAATTTATTAAATATTTTTGGAGCCATGTAGAGTATTTTTTTAAAAATCGCTTTTCACACTGATGACATTTTTTCCATCTAGATTTCCTACCAAATTGCCACAAAATATCTTATATTGATCGAAGATTAACTTTTCCGTGTTAGTAGACGAGCTTGCTTCTATAGTTTTAGCATTTACATAATTAAAAACAGATTTGTTAGCCGTTAAAACGTGGGGACTAGTTGCATTTGATATAAAATTATGCCTTTTCAAAAAATCGTACACGTTCAGCCTTTTAACACGAGTAGCATTAGCTCCTAAAAAAATTCATAACTATAACAGCTGGTACTAGCTGGTTTCAACATATGATAAAATATATTTATAAAGGTTTATTTTAATATATTTTTTGTAAATGTAAGTGAAATCTTATAAAACTTTTATTTGCTGCACCTTGAAATGTTTAATTATTATTTTTTGTTTTATAAAATGTAGAGTTTTTGAAAGACAGGTTTTTTATATGTAACTGAGACAAATAAACAAAATATTCAACAAAAACTTACCATTCAATGCTTCGTTATTCATTTTTCAGATGAGTGACAATAAATATTAATTAGACCTTTAAATAATTTTTCAATTGATTTCCTACACAAAATAAATAAATAATCTGCCTTGATTAAATGAAAATTGTGACAACTTTAACATGTCAAAGCTTACGTTTCAATATATTCAGGACTTGCCCAGTTGCTATGGTATTATTTAGATTATTTCTAAGCCGCCTACGCAAAAATTGACGCAATAATAAAAAAATAAAAATCAGACTTTTGTCCTGCTAATTATCGCATATTGACCGCCGTGTGACGTAAGAAAATAACGGTGGGTGTCAATGTAAAAACTACTTATTGAATTTATTTTAAATTATGTCCAAGAATCAACTGTCAAGATATAAACTGGTAACTAACTAAATTGGGCCACTCTTCACCAATTTTTTCAGATTATGTTCCTCAACAGAATTTAAACATCTGTTTAAATTCTCTTTTTGAGATAGCTCAGAAAATTTTTAGAGTAGCTATGTTTAAACTTTATTTTTCGCTAAGTTTAAACGGTGATTCAAATTTTTTAAAGAGTATACAGGGATGAGCATGACAAAAGAATTTATGTTAAGAAATCAGACTAGTCTAAACTTACCTTATTGGCCATTCCGAAAAAACTTACTTACATAATAAGGTAAGGAGACTATTTTTTTAGTTTCTGCAAAAGCAAATAGTAAGTAAATAAAAGTATACCTTGTTGTTAAGTTTTTTTCTTTATAATATAGCAAAACATTAATTATAAAATATTTTGTTAAAAACAGTTTTAGAAAAATTATGGACTGGCTATAACACAAAAGTGTTGTTATAGTCAGTTATCTAGGCTAGAATGTTTTTAACAAGGGTCTTTCCAATATTGTTATCGCTGTAATTAAAAAAAAATATAATAAAAACGGGAACAGAATTTAAAAACTTGGTTCATTATTTTAGCAAAAATCATTAAATTAACGGTTACAATTAAGAAAGCATCTCAAACAACTGCTGAAATATTTTTTAATATTGGAAAACCGCCATTAATTTCCGGAAATTTTAAAGACATTCTTTCGAAAAAAAATTTGGTAATAGGGAAGTTATTAATTTTTTGAATATTATTTTAGGTGACAATGATTCCCTTTTTCCTGCTGACGTATTTTTTGCTAAAGTCATGGAAGACACGGACACAATTATTACATGGCCGAACAAACTAAAAATTGGAGCCAAATCTAAAAAAGGTAGTTTGATATTGTTACTTAAACTATAAAGTGTCCCTAGTGGACAAAATATGCACTATGGAAAAAATATTATTGTCTTTTTAGCAAATTTTATTTTTCAGAAAAGGTTCTACGTAAAGCAAATTACTTTTGCCTTATGTACATTTTTGGTCAGATATACAGGGTGCGTAAAAAGATACAAAAATCTAATTTGAGTCTTTTGGACCTTTAATTATGAAATGTCGGAAATTTTTTAATATCGGACATTTTTTCTTTTGCTTAGAAGTTTTATTAATGTAACGTCCAGAAAAATTTGTTTATTTATCTATTTTTTATCTACTTCCACATCGTAAACGTTTCCTTTTTTTGCCTGAACGCTTAAAAAATGCTTTTCTGTAATAATAACTTCTGAGGGTATTTTTTTATTAAGTTTTAGTTTTAAAATTCTGTTAAAGCAAAGGAAAGAAGCTTTTTTTGGGAATTTAGTTAAACATTTAAATTAAATACCTACGTTTCACACTCAGTTCTAAAACAACAAATAGCTACTATCAGAAAAATACTTTTCAGCATTATAAACTGCTAGACAGATGAACCTATTTAATCGAATATATTTATATGAAATGTAAAAATGGTAGCAAAATAATTTCCGTTTTTTTGTTTGACTGGCTTCATAAGTTAGCTTATCAAAAACTAAGATAGGAATCTGAAAGAAAAATCCGTTTTTCCTCCTCAATGGAAGACCCTGTACAGGGTGTCCGGATTTGGTTGCAAAAGCAGGGTATCTCGCTTATTTTTAAAGATAGAACCTTGCGGTTTTCACGAACCTGAGCTAATTTTTTGTGAAACTCATGAAGCCGTAAACAAAATTTTCATAGCCTTTTTCGTTTATGAGATTCAGGGCGAAATAGAAAATTTTGCATTTTGGGACCCCCCTCGTATCTCGGTTATCCTTTAACTTAACGCAAAGGGAAAAATTGCTGCTTATGCAGTTTTTTACGCTGGATCCAGTGGCGTAGTCATATTTTTCATTTGAGTTGTTATTTTTTAGATATGACCCAAAGTTGTGTTTTTTTAAGTGGGACACCATGTATATTTGTCCAGAAATTGATTTGTCCTTTTAAAAGCTTCTCAAAAATATATAATAGTATGGGTCTATTTTAATAAACAACAACAAAAATCCTAATTTTTATAATTATCCCAAATTTTGCAGTAGGCCATGCAAAACGATGCCGTTTTCTTTTGTTTTCTTGGAAGCAAATGACATTTTCCAATTTTGTACGCGTATATAAAATATAGCGCTAGTTTTTTGTATTTATTTATTGTGTAAAAATATATTTGTATTATTATGGAAGAAAACCAAACTTTCGAACATTATGAAAAGTACGATATGTTAGCTTGTTAAGTAATGAAAATGTTGAAGCGGCTTCTAAGATGTATTTTAACAGGTAAATACACTACTCAAAACGAAAAAGGAGCCACTGTTAAAAATGTGGTTATATATATTTTTGAATAGTTTTTTATACAATTCTTTTTTTAGTGTAATATATTAGACTATGCTCTCTAAAAATTTAGTAATTTTTTTTGTAATCTGATTGTGATGCTTGCAGGGAAAAAGAAAAATGCAGAGATGCGTGGTTAAGCTATTTATTGTTTTAATGAAAACATTAAAAAAAAATGAGGCAAAGTCAAAATTTAATATCGTGTATGGCCTCCTCTAACTCGTATAACTTCTTCACAACGACGGGGCATACTTTCAATTAAATTTCGAATAATTTGAGGAGATAGCTGCTCCCACTCTTCCAGGAGGATTTCTTCTAGGTGTTCCAGGTTCCTTATTGGCTGACGGTTGTTCAATCGCTTCCCAAGTGTGTCCCAGACGTGCTCGATTGCATTGAGGTCTGGACTACGAGCGGGCCAAACCATAACCTCAATATTGTGGGCATTGAGGTAATTTTGCACTATTCTGGCGGTGTGTGGCCGGGCATTGTCTTGTTGCAGAATAAATTCTGGGCCAAAATTATCGGCAAAAGGTACCACATGTGGTTCTAGAACTTCATCTATGTACCTACGTGCCGTTAAAGACCCCCCGCGAATAACCACCAGCTCGGTTCGCCCATTCAAAGTTATCCCACCCCAAACCATTATGGACCCTCCTCCAAATGGAAACCGTGCAGTCTAAATAACGTTCACCCGGGCGTCTCCAGACTCGAACTCGTCCATCGATGTGATTCAAAGAGAATCTCGATTCGTCAGTGAACAGCACATTGCTCCACTGCTCCAAGTTCCAATTTACATGTTCTTCAGCGAACAATCTTCTTGCTCTTCGGTGCTCTGGGGTTAACGGTGGTACTTTAGCTGTTCTTCTTGCACGAATCTGACGTTCGTGAAGCCTGTTACGTATGGTTTGGGTACTTATTCTGGTTCCTGTGCTCTCAACCAGCAGATTTTGGAGGGTTGTAGCGGTAGTTGTGCGTACTCTAGTGGCCCACCTCCGTATTAAACGGTCTTCTCTCTCGGATGTTGCCCTTGCACGATGCGGGTAAGGTTGTCTTCTAATGATTCCAAAAATTTCATACCTTCTCCAGGCCCTGTTTATGGCACTTCGACTGACATTCAACATTCCAGCTACTTGGCGTCTTGAGTGACCCTCTTGAATTAGCGTGATCACCCTAGCAATCTGAATCTCCGTTAAATACACTCTACGCCTTTGTCGTCTACCAAGCACATCAACATTCATTTTAATTCTATCACATTTGACTCAAAATTAAACAAGTAAAATGATAACACATTTCTCTTTTGGTGATAAAATTTACATTCCTAATTTTTTTTTGTTGCAATAAAAGAATTGTTGATATTGCTACAAATATTTAAACTGGAATGTGTGTACTAAGTGTACACAAAGTTCTATTTTTGTACTTGGTGGCACAAACAAAATATACTAAAAGAAAGAAGGGGCTCCTTTTTCGTTTTGAGTAGTGTAGTTCATTTTTAGGTATGTTGAAATACTATTGCTTAATTTTTATTTAGATATCCAGAAAGGAGGCAACCTAATTTATCCCACTTTTTATCGGATAAAAAAGAATTTACTTAATCACGGATCATTTATCAAACCTCGTACGAAAACACAATAAAGAAAATCGGGAGGCTGAGGAAATTACGGTTTTGGCTAATGCAGAAGCTTACCCTACAAACTCTTGTAGGGCCAGTGAAAAGAGCATAGGGATTCCAAAAACTAGAGTTCAAGAAATTCTAAAAAAGCACAAATACCACCCATACAAATTTAGGCTCGTGCAGCACTTACAGCCAGGGGATGCAGAGCGTCGGGTAGTCTTCTGCAATTGGTTTCGAGAAAGATGCGATATGGTTAGAGATTTTGAAAGGAAGGTTATATGGTCAGACGAAGCACATTTCAGTAATTCTGGTATACTCAATAGACACAATAGTAGATTCTGGTCCCATGAAAATCAACACCAAATATTCCCCAGAAGACAGCAGGGCAGGTTTGGTCTAAATGTGTCCTGCTTCATATTAGGAACACATATAAAATTTTATATATTTGAGGGAAATCTAACAGCCAATCGCTATATAGAAATTTTAGAGGCAGCTATACCTGAATTACTTGACGATGTTCCTCTAGCGCAAATTAACGAAATTTATTTTCAACAGGACGGTGCTCCTGCACACAATTCTGGAATGACGAGATTATTTCTGGACAATAATTTTACCAATCAATGGATCGGAACAAATGGACCTATAAGATGGCCCCCTAGGTCCCCAGATTTGTCGATTTTAGATTTCTTTCTATGGGGATATCTGGAAAATAGAATTTACAAAGACCACTATGATAATGCTCAAGATTTAGGAAATGCAATAAAAGAAAATTTTCGCTATTTACAAAATCATCCCGTTATTTTGCTTAATTCCCTAAAACGAATACGAAAATTGTGCGAAGCATGCATAGAACAAAATGGAAATCGGTTTGAACAGTTCTTTTGAATTTCTTGGTTACTTTAGTTCTTATACGATAGTTAATTTTTAGGCTTATTACATAATAATTTATTACTGTTTTGTTCTTGTGTTACATAAATCTAGGCAGGTGGTACTTTTTTGGTGCGAGATTATCAATACATATTTTGATAAATAGATTTAATTACATATTTATTTTGATTTATTGTTAGGATGTAGATATTGTTAACGACTTTAAATAAAAAGCAGCATCGTTTTGCATGGCCTACTGCAAAATTTGGGCTGATAATTATAAAAATTAGGATTTTAGTTGTTGTTTATTAAAATAGACCCATACTATTACATATTTTTGAGAAGCTTCTAAAAGGACAAATCAATTTCTGGACAAATATACAGGGTGTCCCATTTAAAAAAACACAACTTTGGGTCATATCTAAAAAATAACAACTCAAATGAAAAATATGACTACGCCACTGGATCCAGCGTAAAAAACTGCATAAGCAGCAATTTTTCCCTTTGCGTTAAGTTAAAGGATAACCGAGATACGAGGGGGGTCCCAAAATGCAAAATTTTCTATTTCGCCCTGTATCTCATAAACGAAGAAGGCTATGAAAATTTTGTTTAATGCTTCATGAGTTTCACAAAAAATTAGCTCAGGTTCATGAAAACCGCAAGGTTCTATCTTTAAAAATAAGGGAGATACCCTGATTTTGCAACCAAATCCGGACACCCTGTACAGGGTGTCCCATTATAAATGGAACCTCTCTTTAACTTTTTTATCTGGTATTATAGAGACAAATGTCTTATACAAAAATTGTAGGGCACTATAAGTAGTTTCTAGGCAAGTAATAATAATGTATACAGGGTGGTGTGGAAAAGCGCTTCGAAGAAGATTGTGTTTTTTTCTTATGGAACACCCTGTATCTTGTAAGCCTAGTTGGTACACCTCGTTTTCCTGATTACGAATATTTATAGATTGTTACATTTATTTTAAATATTAACATCAAAAAAACAAATTCAATTATTCAAATACTTTGAGCTGCTGGAAATGACCACCGCTCTTTTTAATTTATCAATCGCTTTTACTATCCAAAATGGATTTTGATTTATAGTTCTTATGCCATTTTGGATATTTTCCTGAAGTATATTTATGCTATAATGTGCTTTAAAGTAAATATTATTTTTTAAATAACCCCATAAAAAGTATCAAAGGGAGTTCGGTGGCCATTTAGTCGTTCCATGCTTACCAATCCATTTTTCATAGTTTTCATTAAAAAAATTGTTACCTGGACAATATTATGAGCCGGTGCCCCATCTTGTTTATTAAATATCATGCTTGGCATCTCCGTAAGAGGAAAACTGTGAATAATGTTGTCAATGTCATTACAAAACATGTTAAGATAAGTATTCCTCTTCAGACTATGATTGTAGAAAACTGGGCCCAAAACTCTATTATTTTTTATTCCACACCACACATTTACTAAACGACTTCCAGAATGTTTGACTTCAAAAAAAGGTTCAGGATTTTCCACTGACCAGAAATATATGTTTTTCCTGTTTGGAATACCTGCAGTGCTGAAACAAAACTCAACAGCCCACAGAATTCTGTTAAAGATGTTTGGATCAGTTTCGGATTGTTCCAATATATCTCTACAGAATCGCAAACGTTCTAGTTTGTTTGCTTCGGTTAAATGTTGAACTTTTCTCGGCTTGAATGGGTGAAAGTTATATTTTTTTAATGTTTTGTGTATCATGCCAATACTTTTTTGTAGATCTTTAGCACCGTCTCGAATTGGATTGGAAAGATTTTCTAGAAAAAAATAATAAAACTATGTATGTTTTAAAAAATTTTAAATAATCGTACCTTGAAAATATAATAGGATATCTAATTCTATATCTTCATTAGTAGTAATGGTTTTTTTGGCTTCTTGAAAGATTTACTCTCGCTAAATGGTTCATATATTCGCCTAAATGCGTTTAACGCAGATATGCGCCTATTTCGATTAATAGTTATATATTCCCGTCTAGCTGGACATCTATTTTTGTTATTTTTAATGTATGAAGATAATATATCAATTTTTCTTGCCCCGAATAACTCATTTTAAACTCCTTGGGACGCGTTTGGCAAAAGTTTTGTCAGATATATCAATTATGTGTCATTCAAAACAAGCGCGTCGACGATCCATGGCCTACTGCCGCGCCAGCCGAGTTTATTGTAAAAAATCGTTTTTCTGACGGTAATATTTAAAATAAATGTTACAAATTATATATATTCGTAATCAGGAAAGCGAGGTCTATCCATTAAGCCTACAAGATATAGGGTGTTCCATACACCACCCTGTATACATTAATATTACTTGGCTAAAAACAACTTATAGTACCCTACAACTACAACAAAGACATTTGTCTCTATAGTACCAGACAAAAAAGTTAAAGGGGGGTTACGTAAGAACCGTAGTTTTTAATTTTTTTCTTGCTCCCAAATTAAAAAGAAACAATTTTAACTTTTTGGTATGTTAGAGTAATTCTTACTAAAATAAAAAAAAACGTTTCAACCATTTTTTTGAATTTTTTAATCTTTTTCGAAATAATAATTTTTTTGAATATATGTATTTTTGATTTTTTACACTTATTAAGCGTATACTTTTAACGTGTTCCTAGATTCTAAAGTGTCACTCAAAATTTTTTTTTATGTCCTGCAGCTCCTGATGTTCACATGGAATATATAGGGTGTTCATAAAATGAATTAAAGGCTAGTTGAACAAATATATTAGCAAACATTCAACTAAAATTAAATTAAGTTTAGATAATTTTGTATATTCTATATAAACTTCAGACTGTGGAAAATAAAGACTAATTGACTCTTTAATAAAAAATTGGTCATAGCGAACTCATTAAAAAGATACAATAAATCTAAAAAAGTAAACATTTTTCAAAAAAAAATGTATTATTTAAAAAAAAATAAAAATTTGGAAAAATTGTTTTATTGTGGAACACAAATAATTAAATTTTTTAGAACCTAAGCTTTCATCATGAAGGCGAAATGTAGGACAATAATTCTAAGAACCATGAGTAAAAATTATTTTTGTGAATATTCGAAAAATTGAAGTTTAAAAAATTTTACAGGGTCATGCTCTACACCTTGTATCCATGAATTTTCCATAAGTAAGATATTTCTTAAAACGGTTTATTCCTAATAAGCCTTGCAACAGATCTGAAACAAGCACATTTTAATACATCTTCCCCTTACAAAAATATTTATTTTGAAAACTCAACAAACATTTTTGATTATCCGATTCATCTGTCTAGCAGCTTACATTTAAATCCTACGACTGATTAAATTCCATTTACCAATAGATACCATAAACTCAAATTCTTGTGACTTTATTTATCTTTATATTTTTCTATGGTTATCGTGATTTGTTCTTTTAGCCCTAAGGATGACACTGATTATTGTCAAAATGTAGATATATGATTTGAATGTATAGATACACTGCCTTGATCGAAATTCTTTCCTTTGGATAATATTGTAGATGGGAACCATCAGAAATAGTTAACTTTTAAATTTCAAAATTCGTTTTTAATACTGCTTTAAGCCTGTTTTTATTTCCACATACCACTACTTGTGTCATTTCAATTCCTATTTCAAAAATATAAGGTTTTTTTTATTATATAAAAAAAAGATAGTTAATAGTATATTCAATAACAAGTGAACAACTACGACCACTTAAAATTTAGAATTATTATAATTTGTACTAGTGTTGAAAAAATCGTCGACTGTTACGTCAACTGTGATATTTACACAAGATTGTCGTGTTGAAAAAAATTTTTTAGCACACGTATTAAAAAGTTTCGTAACTGCTCCTTGTTTCAAAACTACCACTTTGAACACTTGTTATACAATATACCATATAACAACTCTATAAATAAGAAACATTCGGTTATTCATGGCTGCTAATAGTGTCACTGCTAGTTTTATTAAATATAATATATTTTTTATTGGTTTTTAATTGTTTATAATTTCAAAATTGCATACCAATTTAAATAGAAACAACTCAAAACTCTTAGCATGTTTTGGGATTCATTTTTCTTTTTGACATAAATATATATTTTTTTTTTAGATCCCCATGTAAGGATTGCTGGTAGACCAGAAGACGTGCAAGCTGCTAAGGACAGGATTTTGACAGTATTAAATACCAGGGTATGTCTGTCAAAAATATGACACTTTCTGATGAAAAACCATTTTTTTGCGCATTGTGTAGAAAAGACGGGGTTTTAAAATTCGAAATTCCCATTGAAAAACTATTTTGAAATTTCTAAAAATAAAAAGGGTCCATCTGTTTATTGAGTTTTTTGTACTATAAACTATACACTCTGTCTTTCAGCTTATTGTCGTACTAACTTTTCAAGAACATATACACTCTGTATATTTTTTTAGTGTAATCGCGTGACAATGAAAATGGATGTAAGCTACACTGACCACTCGCACATCATCGGCAAGGGCGGCTTGAGCATCAAACGCGTCATGGAAGAAACGAAATGCCACGTGCACTTTCCCGACTCGAACCGATCGAACCCGAATGAAAAGAGCAACCAAGTTTCCATTTCGGGAGACATCGAGGGGGTCGAAATGGCACGATCACGTGTTAGGGTAAGTTGGAGTGAACATAAAACAAATAAGAGGTCATTTGAACTATGCTGTTTTACTAATTACACTAGTCAACAAATACGAACAAAGAATTTCGACTGTTGTAATGGCTGTACGTGGGAGTTTAAAGCATCCTGATTACGAATTCAACAACCAAAATTGTCCACCGCGTATATATTTTGAGGTATAGAATGTTCAAACACTTGTTTTTGGTTTTTGTTTTTTAAATATGCACATTTTAGAAAAATCTATTCCATTAAATTATTCTTTAGATACATTCAATATACTAGCATCTAATCCCTCCGAAAATTTCACTACAAATGTAAGTTAACTTTGTAGGTTCATATAAAAATGTTCAAAATCTCACGTTCTTTTATAACTTCTACTCTCTCAAAATAAACCTTTAATTGTTAATTTAATTATTAAAATTAATTTTTTTTTCAAGCTTATTGTCAATAAAAAACTACATTCGGTTATATTCATATTTTGTCATAAGAACAGGGGGTGTTTCGGAGTCGAGCTCTTTCTCCAAGTTATGAATAAGACCTTATGCAGTTTTAAGCTAACATACTTTCATGTAAAAATATGGGTAATTTTAATGCACTTTTGTAATTATAGTCGAATGCGGTCTTATCGTGCGGATCCAAAGTCACCAACATTATAAATCAAATCAGAAAACACAGTGAATACCAAAATGTTGTGTGATTCTTTTATCGAGCTATTAAATCTCGATGGGCTATTTACAAATATACAGGGAGAAAGAAAATAGTTTTTTTTATTATATTACTCAATATTATTAAGATAGCCACTTAATATTATTTTATATATTAAATGTCGAAGGACTAAATAAGAAAATTCGCTAAATATGTATTTGGTTAAAAATTTTTGGTTGGCAAAAACAAAAATACACAAAACGGCAAGCGCCTTAATAAAGTCGGAAGGCGGTTCGAATCAGTGGAACAAGCAGGATATGTTCTGTTTATACAGCCACTTAATAAAAGTGAGATTTTTTTATCAATTACCAAAAATTATGAGCCCCGCTTGACCTTAAAATCTAACCACTTATACAGTGTCATTTATCTAAATGCAGGCAACCCCTGTGCAAAGAAAACTTGTTTTTTTTGTATTGTGATAACAAAAAAAATTTATTTTGCAAAAATATTCTACACTTTTGTTAAAAACACAAGATAATTACTTCCCTCGTGAGATTTTTTCAGATCTTTACGTTTAAGGGTCTCTAGATGCCAGAAAACATTTTTCTGGCATCTAGAGTTTTCTCAATTCCGTATGTCTGTCCGTCAGTCTGTCTGTTCGCGGCATAGCTAAAAAACTACATATCCGATTTCTCACTCCCTATCGTGGCCAACTAACAAGAAAACTTAGAAGCCGTCTGGCATTATTAGAATAAAAAATGTTAAATCGTCAATAACTCAAAAACTACAAATTTTTGGAATAGACAACTTTATACAAAGTCACCCATATTTTAAGTGTTAAATAAGATAAAATTATAAAAATTGGGGGTTTCCATTTGAAAAAAGTAACTTTTAACGATTTTTTAAAGTATATTTATAATGTCAGTTTTGGATCACCCTATATTTATTTATTATAAAAATATCAGCACAGGCCACTTAAGTGGATCCTTTTGGACAAGGAAGCCACCCGCAAATAAATAATAGAGACTTCGATAAGCAGATATTTATAGTTATGTCTAGACCTGCAAACGTCATTTTTTACATAAAATTCAAAATATCTCAAAAACAGTTCAACTTAGGTATAGAATATTATACATGAAATATACCTAGAATTTTTAAGGAATCCAAAAATTCGATAATATACAGGGTGTTCTATTTAAAAAAATAAAGTTGACGTCTACTTCCGGTATAACCGGAACTGCCGCCATCTTGAAAATATTTTGCGCGAATTACCTCCATCGACTTTAGTTAGCTGCCAAAATTTCAAATTTTTCCAAAGCCTACTTTCTGAAAAACCGATCGCCGCAGTTCGTCGGGGGACACCCTGTATGTATCTCTGTATAGGTAGTTGTAATTAGTTGGCAAATAAAAAAAAATGTTTATTATTATTATTATCTACCACCTTTGATGAAGCAAAATTGTATGCGAGTGATAGAAAGAGCTATTACCAACCAACAGTTAGTTTTAATTAAACTTCTTAGTTTGTTCATTCATTTTAAATTCTAACAAAAATAAATCAAATACTAATAGCAATCATTTCTCAGATCACAATTTTTTTGACAGATTTGTAAATCTATCAAACAGAAATTCACAGAAAATGAAAATAACTTGTTAAAAAAAGGCTTTAAATTTAACTTACAACCTCATGTTTCTCTTAAAAATTTAGAAATGCTATGAGTTGAAACAGAAGTAGCACTTAACCAGTTCCCCCAGAAAGTAATCAAAAACAAGAAATTCAAATTGTCAATAGCATTAAAACTAAGTGTTCAGATTTAATTTTTACAAAAGCTGATAAAGGTAATACTGTAGTGGCAATTATCAAAACTGATTACATTGATAAAACTTTGGAATTTTTAGATCCAAATAAATATAAAATATTGAAGTGCGACCCTACAAATAGATTTCAAATAATAGCTATCCAAAATTGTAAAAGTTTATTTAGTGATAAAGATTCCAATAGATTAACATTAGTGAACCCCAAACCTCCTAAACTTTACTTTCTAATTAAACTTCATAAAACAGGATACCCGATTAGACCTGTCCTCTCCTTTGTCTTCCTACAAACTTTCAAAAAAAACTTATAGATATTATTGTAGATAACACTAATTTATCAGCCAAATATCCGATTAGAAATTCATATGATTTAGTACAAAAAATTCAAGGGATCAGTATACCAAAAAACGATAAAGTTATCTCTTTTGATGTAACTAATTTATTTCCAAGCATACCGGTTGAAGACACATTGACATTTGTTGACAGACTTTTACTTTTATCTTTAAAACAAGTACAAATTATTAAAAAACAAGAAATAATGAATTTACTTTCGGTCTGTTTAGAACAAAACTATTTTGAGATATACAAGTAATGATGGTGCGCGAGTTAAATGTCGGGCCGAAAGAAAGACGTTTTTAAAAATCAATTTTATTCTTAAAAACACACCGAATTTAACAAATTTGAATCAATTATGAGTTTAACAATCAAACGTTTATAGTCAGAATTATTACAGAAGTCCCCCTCTGAATGAATATCACTTATATTTATAACATTTCGTTATCTTACATACGTGGTGGTAGAATATATGAAGTCAGCGGTTATGCAAAACGTAACTTCTCCACCCCTAGAAGGGCATATAAACTTTTAGAAGTTTCTATGACCTAAATTATTATATTATCTTAATTATAAATATTTTTATTCTTATTTTGTTTATATTTCATATAAATAGGCCATAAATACTTCCATAGTAAGATTAAAATTAAAATACAAACTATACTGTATAATAAAACGGTCCAAAAACTTGTTTTATTATAGTATATAGGGTTATTTAATAGTTTAGAATTTTCAATTTTTTGAAAGTTAAGTTCTTCTTGTAAAGAGTCTATTTTATTAAAATTTACATTATTTAAATTGAACAGTTTTACTTTCTTATAAGGAATTTTATTTGTATAATTAAAAATTACTTTTGTAAAGCTTGTATAGTGATATCACCTAATTTTAAACTGCAAGGAAAGCTTAATTCTAATAAATAAGTTCCATTAAATAGTACGTTATTTTGCGAATTTTCGCACGACTCTATTCATATCAGATCATTAACGGTAACTAGTATCCATTTATTTTCATCAATATTTTGAAGCTGCATATAATCAATATCTATGGGTATTGGATTGCAATTAGAACTATTGTGTTGATATCTTATTAATTGAATTTCGCAAGGAGTATTTTTATAAAGGTTTTCCGAATGGATATGTGTACATAGATATTCATTATTAGAAATATATTTACATGGTTTATTCGAGTATCCAAAATTTACTTTATTTATTAGTAAATACTCGAAATTTGGTACAATTATTTTATAGTATTTTATATCATTCCTAGTGGGTAAAGGAAACAATTGATATAAATTATAATTATTTTTCTCTACCAAAGGAATTTCTACAATAAATATAACTTCCTTATCTTTGATATAACTCTTTATTTCTAGCGTATTTTCTATCTTTAAGATATTATCTATAGATGGTTCAAATGGCAACTTTTCAACTCCTAATTTGGAATTTATCTCTTGTAATTCATATATAAACTCCTTAGTGTTTATTATAGCATTGTGAAAGGTATTTAACTTTGCAAATGTAATAGCTAATTCTACTTTTTCTAAAATATCATAAATATTTTGATAGAGAGCAGTTATTTGAGTAAATGTCATTTGAATTAGGAATAGTTGAACAAGATGAGTTTTGTCAAGTTCGATTCTATTTATAGTTGTTATTATTTGTTTTACATGTGATTCTAAAATATTTTGATTATGTGAAACATTTTTAATAATATTTTCAAAATTTTGTATTGATTTAGTTAATAAAGTTGTTTGTTTAGTCAAGGCAAATTTTAAATCATGTTGATTTTTTATTAGTGAGTCTATATTTTGATCAATACGTTCAGCGTCATCTTGATCCATGTTGCCAGTTATACTTTTAATTACAGTACCTAATATATTTACTAAAGCTCGTTTTTGTCGTAATTTTGTTGGAAATATTTGACTTATCTGATTATTAATTTTCTGTTTTAAATTATCTGCTATAACATATGAATTATAAAATTCTAACTTATATTGCATGAGATTATTTATATTTTCACGAAGTAAGTTATATTTATGGTTTATGTTCAACAAAACTTAATACAAATTCTTGTATTAAGTTTGTCATATCAAAAATTTGAATAAAAGTCCAATGATTAGTGACCTTTTGTGCATTTCCTATTCGATAGGGAAGGATTCCTGGATTATTATTTAAGTTGTGGTATCTGGAGGTATCTCCTTGGACGTAGGACCATCTGTAACAAGTGGCTTTTTTAATTCTCTTATATGTATAATTTCGACCTTATCGGGATATTTTACATTTTTTATTTTAACCCGATTATGTTCTAACATTTCAATAATTACATAGGGTCCACTAAATTTGGGTTTATTTTTATTCCTAGCTGACATCTTTTTATAAACTTTTTGGTTTACTTTAAAATCTATACTTTCATTACCTTTAACGTTAATTTTTGCTAAAACTCTCTCTTTGCTCTCATTCGTTTTATCAGTTACTTGTTTATACATAGCGTCGATTTTGTCTTTATGCGACGAAACGTAATCAGAATAAAACGTAGTAGAAATCAAGTCGAGGGGATCCCTGGAATTTGTATGACCTAGGATAATCTCATGAGGTGTAAACTTTGTTACACTGTTTATGGTTCCATTGTAAGCTATGATTGCATAAGGCATGAGTTCAGAGACGGATTTGTTTTTATCTTTTTGTTTTAAAATTCGAAGATGCTCAATAAGGTTTGAGATTTTAAGAGTTCTTTTAAAAGTTCATTATTAAATTCTCCTCCATTATCACAAGTTATTATTTCAGGGCATCCAAAAAATGAAAAGAAATTAATTAACCTGTCACAAACGGCTTTTGCATTCCTGTCACAGGGGTAGGTCTGCCCATATTTTGAGAATTTGTCAAATATAGTTAAGAAGTTTTGGGTTTCAAAAACAAATGTGTCAATATGTATCATTTGAAAAGGTTTACTAGGAGTTTCTGTTTTTGTGAGAGGTATATAAGATTTAAGCCTACTATATTTAGATATTTGACAAATATTACAATCATTAATGTACTGGGTTATGTCAGTTTTCATTTTGGACCAAAAGTAAATTTGTTTTAGGCGTTCATACGTTTCATTTATGCCTCTATGATTTGTTTTACCTTGATGTTGGTGTGTTATTATCAAAATTTTTTCTTCTTTATCCGAAATATTATTTAACAATTTCGAGCATATTACTATTTTTGGCTTATTAAAATTTTGTAAGTAAACGTTAGTAAAAATTGGAATTAATTCTTTACTATGAAAATATAGATAACACGTTTTTTCAGGTCTTAAATATTCTCGAATAAACTTTTTTATTACCTCTGGGTTTTCATGTAATTCCACATTATTAATTAAGTTTTTCTCAAATTTCTCTGAGTTAAGTTTAATTTCATGATGTGGGGATTTTTAATAATGTATTGTAAGGACTTATTATTTATCATTTCATCAAGGTTGCTGATGCCATTAGGTTCCATATCAGCTTGATTACTATGCACGGTTACATCAGATGTCGAAGGTGGCTTGACCTGAATGTCAGCAATAATGTTTATCTTTTGCTTACTACAACTGGGTCTTTGTTCTTCGATTGCATCATCATTTATCGGGTTTTCAGCAAGATTTCGCAGGAAGTCTACGATGTTTTTATCAGTGTCACCCGGGTTATTAATTGTTGATTCATTCTCATAGACATTTAATTGTATTCTAGATAAAGCATCTGCGTTAGAATTTTGAAGGCCTTTTTTGTAAATTATTTCATAATCATATTCTTCTAATCGTAAACGCCATCTTACTAATTTTGAATTGGGTTCTTTTAAATTAAAAAGCCAAACTAGAGGTCTATGATCTGTGTAAATGTAAAATTTGCGACCGTATAAATATGGACGAAAATATTTACATGCCCATACTATGGCTAATAACTCTTTTTCGATTGTTGAATATTTCGTTTCAGTCTCGTTCAAGGTTCTAGATGCATATGCTATAGGTTTATCATTAGGGATAATTCCTTGGGATAATACCGCGCCTAATGCAAAATTGCTTGCATCTGTAGTTAGAAGGAATGATTTAGAGAAATCGGGATATTGTAAAATTGGGGCATTTATTAAAAGATTTTTGCAGTGTTCAAATGCATTTATAAATTCATGATTATGTATTATTTTTATGTCTTTCTTTAAACAACGGGTTAGGGGTTTTGTTATTTTGGCAAAGTCTTTTATAAATCGTCTATAATAACCTACTAAGCCTAAAAAAGATTTAATTTCTTTAGTAGTTGTAGGAATTGGAAATTTTTTTACAACTGAGATCTTATCAGGATTAGGCTTTACTCCGTCATTACTTACAAGGTGTCCTAAATATTGTACTTCTTTCCTTAAAAATTCAGATTTATCGAGTTGTACCTTAAGATTGGAATCTCGTAACCTGATAAAAACTTTTTTTAATTTATCCACGTGTTCTTGAAGACTTGTACTAAATATAATTATGTCGTCAAGATAAACAAAACATATTTCATTTTGTAAGCCACGTAAAACATTATTCATGACACGTTGAAAAGTCGCAGGGGCATTTTTAAGTCCAAATGGCATACGTAGGAATTCATAATGTCCTGTGTCAGTGCTAAATGCTGTTTTGGGAATGTCCTGTTCGTTCATTTGAATTTGATGAAATCCATTAGCAAAATCTAGAGTTGTGAAGTATTGGGCTTTACCTAGCTTGTCTAAAATCTCTGTTATTTGGGGAATAGGAAATTTTTGAGCTATCGTGACGTCATTAAGCTTACGATAGTCTACGCAAATTCGCCAGCGTTGTTTCCCTGATTTGTCAAGTTTTTTAGGAACAATCCAAATAGGGGAAGACCAAGGAGAGTTCGAATCTCGTATTATATTTTGTTGTAAAAGCTTAGACATTTGATCTCTTACTTCTCCGCGATGTATTTCGGGGTATCTATAGGTTTTTGTAAATATTGGGGTATCATCTTTCACTTTAATCTCATGTTTAATGGTATTTGAAAAGGTTAAAGGTATTTCTTCGCAATGAAAAATATCTCTAAATTCGTAACACAATTTCCGTATTTGTTCTTTTTCTTCACTATTGCAATGGTCAAGATTAATATTTTTTAAATTAGCTTTGAGTTTATTATCTAAGTCTCTTGATGATAAATATTGTTGTGAAGGGTGGTCAATAAAATTTATTTCATTAAGGTTTAAGGGTTCTATGTCAAACGGTTCGAGAAATTCAATTTTTATAGGATTTTCTCTAGGATTTAAGGCTGTTGTTAAAGCTAAATTGTTTTTAATTTCTACTAGACATTCAGGAATTTCAATGTGTCCTAGTTTTTTATAAGAAAGAATACCATAACCATTTGAAGCATTAACAGGAATCTGAATTTTTTGAAGACTTCTGGGCTCTGTTATATAAGTCATAACTTTACTGATATTATTTGTATTAATATTTTTATTTTCATAACGTATGGGTATATCTACATTAGGTAATTTTAACACGCACTTGTTGAAGTCTAAATTAGCATTTAATTGTTTTATAAGGTCTAAACCTATTAATCCGTCGAATTTGTCAGAAAAATTAAATAAGTAAAATTTATGTAATCCTGTAGTATTGAAGGTAGGAAAAATTGGTAAGGTTGCTATTTCATCGTGAAACGATATTGCGTGAGCTGTTTGTACTTGAAATAATTCTTTTTGAATTAAATATGGAAAATATATATAAGCAATTTCGGGATTAATAAAACTTCTTGTACTACCTGTATCTAATAAAAATTTTGCATTAATTTCTGGAATATTAATATAAGGTAATTGTATATTATATTTGTTTAAAAATATTATGTCATATCCGTTTTCGAAGTTGTAATCGGAAAATTTGATGGTTCTTGTTCAATGCTATCATATACCTGATTATTATTTGAATTAGCGGAATAACTCAAATCTGCATCGTAATCATATGTTTCATTATATAAAGGTATATCATATTCATATTCATTTTGGCTATCAGTTTGTTGATTAATGTCAAAATTATCATAATAATTATGCAAACTATTTGGTAAAGAATTTCCTGAGTTAATTTCAGGAGTTTGCTGCAAAACTTCTTGATTATACAATTCTTGGGAAATAAAATTCCTCTTTTGCATATTATTGTGTAAAACTGTATTGCCTGAACTAGTGTCCATTGGCTCTACTTTATTTAAATTTGTCCTTCTGGACATCTGTCCCAAGTTTTGATTATTAAACGGTCTATGTTGGACTAAAGTTTGAGGTCTTACAAAGTTTTGTTGGTTATTTGGAAAATTTGGTCTCTGATAGTTAAAATTAGTGTTCTGTTGAGAATAATTTGGATAATTTGAAAAAGGTCTAGGAAAATTATTTTGTGGCATATTATTTGCGAAAGTATTATATGTCGGTTTATATGGTATATAGTTTGGTATAAAATGTGATGTTTGATTAGGGACATAAGTAGGTCTATATATTGGTTTTGTATTTTTATTGAAGTGCTGTAAAGGTGATGGTGTACCCTTAAGGCCTTGAGCATTTTTAAAATATATAAAGTTTTCTTCTTCTCTTACAAACGACATTGCTTGTTCTAGTGAATTTGGCGATTTTAATCTAGTGACTAACTGTAAGTTATATGGAAGGCCATTTATAAATGTCTTTAAAGCAAATTCATCATAGTGTTGTATTTTAATTAGTTTTGTTTCAGGATCGTCAGGGCCTGCATTTAGTTTTGAAAATAATAAGCTACGAGAATCTTGCACTCTCATGCCAAATTGAATAAAATTTTCATTTTTAAATGGTTTTAAATTTATTAAATCTTGAATTAAACAATCTATCGATCGTTGATCAGAAAAACTGTTAATTAACACATCTTTAATTAGAGTCCAAGAATTTAGTTCTGATCTAGAAACTATTAGTTCTGCTGCTCTACCTGTTAGTTTGCTGAGAATAGTATCAAATAAGCAAACATTTATGGTAGCGGTTGGATTATTTTTATCTTGAAAAGCTTTCAACAAGTTTTCCACTGCCGAAATGAATCTATTTAAAAGTTTTATATTTCCGTCAAAAAGTGGAATATTATCTGATTGATATCGGAGTAATTGATAATTCACTGACATTTTGTTTTTGTTGGCAGTTGAACCAATTGACAATGAACTTAGCGAATCAATTAAATTATCTAAGTTATATTCGTTTATTAGATCTATTTTGATATATTTTTTTTATTTACTGGATACTAGTGAAGATTTTTGTTACTGCGTAACTTTTATTTTCTAGAAGAAGTTGTCTATCTATCGCATTAAAAGAAAAATAGTAATAATTAAATAATATATATACAGTTTTTAAATTTGGAAAAAAAAAAACAAAAATAATCAAATCACTTGAAAATCAAAAATTATCACTTACAATGCCAGAATTGTGAGAATCTTCATTGGTCCTTAGTCTAGCTGGATCGATGGTGTTCCTTCTCACCAGTTCCCACGTAGTTTTGGAGAGAATACCGTTGATATTCAGTCACCGGGTCTTCCAAAATGTAGTGGCCAGGAAACCTTTGATATGCAGTCACCGGACCTTCCTGGGACGTTCTGTAGTTCTAAGCTGTTTGTTCTGTGTTTTCGCCTTCTTGATTCTTTTCCAATTGGCTGCTTTTCTCCAACTGCTGCCTAAGATCGGCACTATTTGCTTTGGGTTGAAAAGGGCTTATTGAAATTTTCGTAGGTTTTTTTTTTCCGAATAAATTCTTGAAAGAAACCGTAGTTCAATATACAGTTGCCCTACGTTTCAGAATTATCCTACCGACTGCGCCAGTTAAATGTCGGGCCGAAAGAAAGACGTTTTTAAAAATCAATTTTATTCTTAAAAACACACCGAATTTAACAAATTTGAATCAATTATGAGTTTAACAATCAAACGTTTATAGTCAGAATTATTACAGAAGTCCCCCTCTGAATGAATATCACTTATATTTATAACATTTCGTTATCTTACATACGTGGTGGTAGAATATATGAAGTCAGCGGTTATGCAAAACGTAACTCGCGAACATGCGTTTTCTGCAGATTACATGAAATGTTCGGTGAACTGAAAGTATGCCTTTTTTTAAATTTGTTATTGACCTTCCAATATAATTCGCTACGAGCCACCACTGGTAAATAGGAACATCTACCACCTCTAGTGAAATAAACTGCACTATAGATTGTGCTGTTCAGCTGATTTTCTCTTACATTTTCCAACTAAAATTGGTAATTTGACAGGCATTTTACAATTTTGAATCAAAATGCCAGCCTAGATTTTTAGTTTTATTTATACTTTGGGTGTGAAATTTTCTTACCGAATACTACATGAAAATTACGAAAATAATTTAAGTTCTTGTGGTATTACAAGTGAAAATATCGTGTGTGCGTCATCCTCAGAACCCTAAGAATGACCGAAATTTGTGTGGAAATACATAAAAACTGTTTGAAATAATCTGTAACTGTTGGGCTTAGTATAATAATCACTGTTATTCAACTCGTCTTCTTAGGAGCTAATGCCTCTGATATTTGGTTTTGAATTGCCGATAATGACCCAAAACGTAGACGTGAATTCGCCGTACGTAATCAAGATCCAAGAACAGTACAAGGTGCAGGTTATGTTCAAGACGAGGCCGAAGCTTCACGCCACGTTGGTTTTGGTCAAAGGGGTCGAATGGGAGGTCCACCAGGTGAAACACGCCACTTTGTTGCTTATGGAGTTTATGTGCGAAAACTTGGCGGTAAGTTCCCTTTGTAAAAACGTGAAGTAAATGGATATCATTTTGAGACAGTTTTATTATTTGTTTGTTTGTTAGACTTCCGTGTCCCAAATATTTATAAACGAAGTATCGTCGCTCAAAAATAATCTTACCTAATATCCCTCGTGCATCTAATTTTTTCTAGGGAAAAATTGGAATACTCGTTTCCAGGAAATTTGTTTAACAAATAGCTTAATAAGATAGTACATTTTCAAATATTGCTATCAATATTGTTTATTAGTTTATTAGCTTTTCGAAGTAGAGTCTGATACAAAATTAAGGCTTCAGTTTTTGTGCTTTAGAGTCAGACTCCCGTGCAAATGTCAATGGAAATATCGCCGCATCACCACCCCATTGTCTTGTCGAAAAACCATACCAACCTCAAGGCCATCATGCAATACACGAGTTGCCAGATCATGTTTCCCGACGCGCAGGACCCCAACATCCCCAATTTGAAGAAGAGCAATGTGACCATCACCGGAAGTATCCACAATATTTACAAGGCCAGACAGTTGCTGATGGGCAGTTTGCCTTTGATCATTATTTTTGATCTACCCGATGATCCTGCAGATATTAGAATAACAGTGAGTGTCTCAGTTTATTGTTTTATTAAAACTAAAATAGTCCAACTTAAGTTGACGTTGGTAAAATGCGGGACACGAAAGAAAACCGGGCGGAGTCAATCGGTTTAGGAAGGTCGGCCAAGCAAACTCTTTAAACCAGTGGTGTCCCGTCGTTCTTTAAATAATATGGCACTCCTTTTTGACTATACTATATATTTTAGATAATTAAAAAATGTAACTATGCTTAGTGAACCTTTATCTATATTTGTCTGTTACTGTCGTGTACCGCACTTCTATATCTCTTTTGTGTTGCAAAAACGGCGAACTTTCGAATTCTAAAATGATTTTTCTTCATCGATTTACCTATAAATATATTTTTTCTTGAGTTCGGTCATTAACGGTTCCCGGGCTACTGCCTACGTCCACTATTATCGGAACACCAAGTATAGTGATACACGATTTACAAGGGCAGCCAGCATCAGATCCAGTGAAAGAGATTTATCAAAATTTTAATTTATGCAGTTCGACTTTGGGCTACTCGGATATGCCAAAAGTGGCCGTCTGTCTCCGTTTGTCATATTACTTTATACAGGGGCCGTCATTGTGAAGTACTATACAGGGTCATTCCTAATTGCGTGCTGATGTTAAAGGGGTTGTGTTTATATCCTAAAAGTCTTAACTTTTGAAATACATCTACAATACTATTGTAGATAACTGCATGAAATTTGTTACACGTCTTCTATGCATTAAGGAACATACGAATTTACCCAGGTTAATTACATATGCACGCCACTGGTAGAAATTTCAAAAATTGATTGTTAATAAAAAATGCTCTTTTATGCATAAAATCAAATTTCACACAGTTATTTATCTATAATAGCATCAGAATTAGGATTTAAAAAAAAAATTTTTTTTCAAATCCTGTATCTCCAAAGTTAAGACTTTTAGGTTCATATTAAATTTTTTTCTTAAAAAGGTCCAAGAATCTCCCCCTTTAACATTAGCACGCAATTAGGAAACGCCCTGTATATTATTTCACAATAACGCCCCCTATACAAAGTAATACGACAGACGGAGACAAACGGTCACTTTTGGCATACCCAAATAGCCCAAAGTCGAACTGCATAAGTTAGTTAATTTTGGAAAAATATGAGTTCTGTAGTTTTTCAAATATTAATTGTAATATTAGATATTTTTTGACACCCGTTATTGAACAGAAAATTAATTATTTTGAAGCAGTTTATTGACAGCTACTTTATGAACAATTTTACGAAATATATGAAAAAAAACTAAGCCATTTTTGAGGTTGACGGCTGTGATTCTAATGGTTCGATTCTTTCTAAATCGTTGTCTTCCTCTGAAAATGATGAGGTTTCGTCGTCACTAACTTGAAGATCCCAGTGTGATAACTAAATCATCAATAATCGTTTCAATTTTGCCATCTACTTCCCAGTATTTATCTTCAACAGAACGATCATGTTCAATTGAAAGTTTACCAGTGCTGCGCTCTCGAATATATTTTTTTACTCTTGTTCATGCAATACTTTTTTTCTCTAGGCTTGTTGATTGATAGTACTTCATATAATTGATATTTTCTCCATGTTGAATCACATACAAGATTGTTCGATTTAAGCCACGACATAATATGAGCTTTTGTAGAGTATTTAGTTGGCACTTTATCTTCTACGTGAGAATGATAAGACGCATTATCCATTACCACGACTGATTTGGGAGGAATGTTAGGTAGAGGCTTCTCGAGCAACCACTTTTCAAAATTATCTCTATCATCATGATAGTCTCCAGTTGTTAGTCCCGAGCGAAAAATTAAAGCAGCACCTGGAACAAATCCGGCTTCTGAACCAGCATGAACTATAATAAAGCGACTACTAGAGCGGATTCCCTGAACAACACCTGTAATACTTTTACTTTGCCAGCATTTGTTCATTGCCATATCATTATTTACCCAAATTTCGCCTAGATACACAAAATTGCGTCCTTCTTGCTTATATTGCCATACAGTTGATAGATATTTCACCCGCCAGTGAAAAATATTTGGTCTCTCAATGAGCAATTTGCGTTTACTTGGGCACTTGCGCCAAACAAAACCATTTGATCGTAAAAGCCGATTTAAGGTTTTATACCCGAAGTAGGGGTTTGCAGGCGGAACCTTCTTCAAGTTTATATAAAAATCCTCTATTGTTCGTCGAATTACTTGAAGATCACCAGTGTCAATTTTGTCTTTGTATGATAATCGGGGTCTTTTTTAACAGGAGATTTTAAAGGTGAAGTAGAACCTGAGCGATCATTATGTTCTCTTTGAATTTTTCTTACATTACTTTCCGAAACACCAGTGTAAAATGCAGCGCGTTTTGTTCGATTTTGAATTGGAACTGGAGTCAAACTATTATTTTCAGCTTCTCTAGTACAGGCCTCTATAACGCAGGCAATAACTTCACGTGCACCGCTTCGAATTGTTTTTCCTCTTTTGCTCGCCATCGTTACTTCGAAATAATAATTCAAATTCAACGCAACGCATTTATATAGAAATGAAAACAAATGCTCGAAATGTATAGGCGCCACTGGAAATATCTAGAACCTTCTAGCGGCAAGTGCATGAAGACTCTAGGCACATCCCAATTACAAGTGGACCAGTGCGAAATTTACTAAATCCTCGATTAATTTTCCGTACCGCTTAGCTGGCGCACTTTATAGGTGAAGCGGCAAACTATTACAAGAAATAAAATAACATGAAATTTAGATTATGAACCTTTATTTTAAGGACCGCCCGGTTTTCTTTCGTGTCCCGCACTTTACTACTTCAAATTTAGTAGCTTTAGTTACGGAGTTAAATTTAGGATAATCCAATAAAAAGCATGCATCTAGATTTCTTCTTTTCGTGAAATTTTAATCAGAAATAATTGAAACGTCGATTTTAAGCACATTTTACATCCTGCATCTTCAATCCCCTGGCTGAGAACAACGACGCCCCTAAAATTTCAAAAGTGGATCTATTTGTTGGATGTTATTTAAACAATTAGCAACATGGAAGTATTGAAAGAAATGAATAACGTCACAAGCAAATCTTCGTGTAACACTGATTAAGATATTATTAATTATATTAAAATATTCCTGAACTTGCCGCTCCCAGTCATAGAAGCCCTTACAACACTAATAAATGAATCCCTTTTAAAATGTATATTCCTTGGATGCCTTAAAACAGCTATAATTATTCCTCTTCATAAAGGGGTCGAAAAAACTAACTCTTGCAATTATCGCCCAATTGTTCTACTACCAGTGCTATCAAAAATCATTGAAAGGTTTCTGAAAAATCGTCTTATGCCTCTATCCTTAAACATCAGATAATATCCCCCGATCAGTTCGGATTTTTACCCAACAAGTGTACTAGTGACGCCATGTTCTCAAACAACCCACCGCCTCAGTTTTTTGTGATTATGCAAAAACCTTTGACTGTGTTAGTGATTAAATTTTGATTGATAAGCAAGCTGAATTTTTATGGATTACGTGGTTTTCTTAAAATTCGTTTAAATTTTATCTCGGGAATAGGCAACAATTTGTAAGGGCAAATGGTTCTGGTTGTAAATTGATTACAAGTGGAGTCCCTCAAGGTTCGGTTTTGGGAATGATATCACAAACCTTAAAATTCATGGAAAAATCTCTCTCTTTGCTGACGACACAAGCATAACATGGAGTGATTTTGATACGTCTTTACATTCTAAAATTTCCAACGGCCTTGTTATGATTAAGGCTTGGTCCGATTCCAATCTGCCTTGCTTTAATATGGATAAAACGGTGGCCTTATTTTGTAAGGGGACTTTACAACCACTTCAGCTACTTAACAGCAATATTAAGTACGTTGAGTCCGTTAAATTCATGGGTCTGACTACAAATAACAACGTAAAATGGTCTAAGCGTATTGACACCTTAACTAAAAAACTTTCTACTCCAGTTCTTTTGAAACTGATCAATTGGCAAGTGTGCCAATTGATCAGTTTCAAAAGTGCTGGACGTGTCTTGTGTCAGACTTCTTATTTCTCTCTATTCGAATCCCATCTTCGCTATAACCTTCCACTTTTCCAATTCGCTATTTGTTTGGTCTAAATAATAGAGCGCACTGCTAATACTATTTAAAACAAGCATGAAATATTAACAGTTCCTGCATTATTAATATACAGTGTGTATCAGCCAAATGGAATAAATTCGATAATAAATAAATGGGGGCGTGTTCGGAAAAACGCTTGGACCCGTCGATTGGTATTTTTAGTTGCTCATTTTCTCCAATAAAAACTTTTTATACAGGGTGTGTCCTGTAACAGTGGTCAATGGCAACTTTCTTATTTCAAATGCAATACCCCGGATATTATTTAATTTTTGGATTCTTTAGGAGATTCTAAACATATTTTATGTTCAATGTTCTATACCTATCTTCAAATATTTCGGCAATATTAAGTGTTCTCAAATTTATTTTTATTTTATTTATTTCGAATTTATTATTATTCATGAAAGTGGCTCTGGTTACTGAACTATTTATTTGATTACAAAAATTTGCTACAACACACTCAATACTTATTTACCATTTAGGTCTTCATATTAAGAATGTAAGCAAAAACCATTTTAGCATTCCTTTTTATTGATATGGAACAAAAAGAGCCAGTTTTGTTTACTTTTAAGTTTTGTTTACTTTTGTGTAAAATGCCTTGCCTTTCTCTTTGCAAAACAGTAGTTGTCAGTGTCAGTGTCATAGTCTTTTGAATTACGTTAACTGCATAATACCTAATATCAGAAAAATGGTTCATTTAACAGAAATGCATAAAATAACAATTCTACAAATGATTGGTTATGGAGATAACACACGAACACAAGTGGAAGTTGCTCGCTTATTTCATGAAAAATTTCCAAATTTGCCGCATATATCCCAAGGGACAATTAGTAAAATAGAAAAGCAGTTTCGCGAGCTTGGACATGTGAGGCAGATAAAAAAAGCAGCTGCCAATTCAATAAATGATGATACTAAATTGGATATTATGCTTGAGTTTGAGGAAAACCCACATATTTCTAGTCGACAAGCCGCCGCAATGTTCGATATTAGCCATTCGTCGATTATTCGAACATTAAAAGAAAATAAAATACATGACTGTACCTTTATACTTCACGGTCATGTAAATCGTCAAAATTGCCGCTATTGGTCTAGGGAAAATCCTCACTGGATCAGCGAAGAACATACTCAATATCCTGAAAAGGTTAATGTTTGGGCAGGAATTGTTAGGGATCATATCATAGGCCCCTTTTTCATTGACGGCAATTTGAATGGCGATAATTATTTAGCACTGCTCCAAAATAATGTCGTGCCAACTTTGACAAATTTGTATCCGGATCCAGCAAACCCACAAGTTCCAGCGAATATGATATGGTTTCAGCAAGATGGAGCACCGCCCCATTACCAAATTAATGTCCGGCAGTACCTCAACGGAATATTTCCAAATCGGTGGATAGGGAGACGAGGATCGATAGAATGGCCAGCGCGATCCCCTGATCTGACGCCATTAGACTTTTTCTTATGGGGACATATTAAAAATGTTGTATACAAAACTAAACCCCTCGACTTAGCTGACTTAAGAAGATGAATAACGCTTGCGATTAGATCGGTCACGCCTGAGATGCTAAATAACGTTAGAAGAAATTTCTATTTAAGATTAGGAATTTGCCAAGACGTTCGCGGCGAGCATATTCAACAGTTCCTAAATTAACTTTTTACTTTTGTTTATACATTATGAAGAAATAAATAATTTTATTTTTTTAATCTTAATTTTTGCAATAAATTTGAAAACACTTAATATTGCCGAAATAGTTGAAGATAGGTATAGGACATTGAACATAAAATATGTTTAGAATCTCCTAAAGAATCCAAAAATTAAATAATATCCGGGGTGTTGCATTTGAAATAAGAAAGTTGGCATTGACCACTGTTACAGGACACACCCTGTATAAAAAGTTTTTATTGGAGAAAATGAGCAACTAATATAATACCAATCGACGGGTCCAAGCGTTTTTCCGAACATGCCCCCATTTATTTATTATCGAATTTATTCCATTTGGCTGATACACACTGTATAAACACATTCCCGTAAAGGCCACAACACGTATATCCTACCAGAAACTCTAGGCATGACATATACCGTTCCACTTCTTCCATCATCATCTCTCAGAACATTTAAAAAATATTCCTATGTTTGCACTCTTTGGGAAAAAAACGAAAGCGAACCTCATTGAAAGACCTTTTTACCGCGTTAAAGATTTTTATAATGAATAAGTCTAATTAAAACGTTTCTTGTTTGCTTGTTTACGTAAATCTCTTTGGGTGTCATGTTGCTGCATAGCATTTAAAAATATTTTATAAGGAATGAACTGTCTGATTAGTCCGTTAAGATTAATTATTTTTGTTACATATTAGATTATAGTTATACATTTTCTTTTTTTTTCTAACACACTTTAATTACTCTATTAGTTCAGTACAATTTTTGTTTAACTTCACTTATTTTGTTTGTATAACGATAACAAAATAGAGTTTAAGATCGCGCAATTTTTATTTCAATGTCATCGAAATTATTCACGTCGCATTATTGTTTATTTCCTTTTGTTAAGGTTATATTTACAATTTATGTATTTGCATTCACCTATCGAAAAATATGATTTTTTTCGACTAATATTACGTTTTTTCCTTGTTTGTTTTTTTTTGGTTTAAGGTAAATTTCGCTTTGTCCATAAAATTGTAACAATTTTTCTGCGGCAGTAAAGCATGCAAAACCTTTATAAACGATTTTAAAACGATTATAAATGTCTTATTTGTCAGCCATTTTGTTCTGCCATCTTTAATTCGTATTACAATTTTATCAATTTATCTTTATATAACATACAATTTGAAATCAATCTGATAAGAAGCTTTTTCAGGCTGATTTTTTAAATATTTTATTAAGACGCCATTATGTTTCGCCATCTTGGATTTGTGTAAACATTTTATCGGTTAATTTAAGTATATTAAATTATGTAAAAAAACCACAATAGTATTTCTATATCTACAGTATTAACTTTCTTATTTAAGACATCCTGTATAGTTATATCCGGAACAACATTTACAAACTGCCTTTTGTTTCTATTACATTGTTTTTTGGAAATAGAGTGAATAACTTGGCTTTAGTTAGATTATAATTTTTTGTCGTTAAAAATAGTCTATGAGTAATCAATTAATTTTGTAATACTTGTATGGCAGCCTGACCAGATCTCGGACATTCAGACATCGTGTGACGTGGTTATCAATATCAGACAGAAAGCAAATAAAACTACAAAGGCTTGCGTCGTGAAGGGTATTGAAAGACATGCAAGTAAGTTTTTTTTGATCTTTTATTATATTTCAAATTTCAGTAAGTTAGAAGTAATTGAAGTACCTTCAATGAGCATATTTTTTGATTTTTTGAATCTTCTTTCTTGCTTAATATCCTAATCAAAGAAAGATATTTTTTATTTCTTAAATTTTGACATTCCAATTTTTTTTTAAAATTATTTTCCAGGTAATATTTACAAAGCCAGAAATCTGATCCTAGGCATCGACGAGCCACCAATCCACGCAGACATTCCTTCCACCTATCACATGCCTAACGCCTCTTCTCCTCCCCAGACCAGCGAACTGCTTACCCCAACCAATATTAATCCACCCCCGATCAATTCTCCACTCATCTCCCCCACGTGGTACTTTCCGTCGCCCACCATGCCCCAACAGCAATGTCCGCCCTTCGTTGGTATGACACAGCATCCCCACTTCTTTTCTTCCAATATGAGCATGAGCGCGCTTCATCAACAGAGCATGGCCAACAGTAGCGGGTAAGTGATCGTATTGTTTTATAATACAGGATTATTCGAGCAACCCGTTCATTAAAAGATTTTGATTGATGCCATTTAGATAAAAATTTCAAATTTTGGGATTAAGGTAAGGTTAAGGGGTACTTCTTTTTTGAAATATTTTCAACTTCCTGTCACTTTCGGTTTAACCGGAAGTTGGTATCAACTTGCTTATTTTAAATGGAACGGAACACCCTGTATTTTATGATATTTTTGGATTCTACGGAGAATTTTAATGCTATTTTATGTAGCATGTCCTATACCTATGCGTTATTTATCGAAAAATGTCAGTGATAAACTAAATCTTCTAAATCGAAATGGAAAAATACTCAATCTATTTTATATTCATGGAGAATAAATAAAATAAAATTTTGGAGAGAACGTGTCGTGTGTTTAATGAACGCCACCCTGATTTGCCGCCAGTGAACAAGTCAAAATTCAAGAGGATTGAAACGAACTTTTTGCGTTTTGGCAAGGTTAAAGTTACAAAAAATGTTCCGAAACCAGTGACAAATGCCGAGGATAACGTAATAAACACATTAGCTTATTTCCCCGCAAACCCGCAAAGTTCAATACCGTCTGCAGAAAACGATTTGGGAATTTCTTCTTCATCTGTCCAAAGAATCTTGAGCGAACATCATATGCACCCTTAGTCCTTCCAAAACGTGCAGACCTTGAGACCTGGTGATGACGTCCGACGAGTAGAATTTTGCGAATTCATGTTTTTGAAAATTCAAGAATATTTTCGACCGATGAAGCGAAATTTTCTAGAGAAGGAATAACAAATAGAAGAAACGAACATTTCTGGGCAGCAGAAAATCCGCACGCTTTACGCGAAACGCGTTCTCAAGAGAGGTTTAGCTTCAATGTTTTCGGTATAGTATTAAATGATCAGGTGCGGTACTGTATTTATGAAGACGATTTAAACAGTGATAAGTATTTGGAAATTCTACGAGGGACGGTTTCTGAATTTATAGAAGAAATTCCTATTGGTGAGCTGCAAAATCATTGGTATCAATTAGATGGGGCACCAGCACATAATTCCGCTGCAGTTTATCTCCAATTATCTCGAATTTTTGAAGATCGCTGGATTGGTCCCAATGGCCATTGGAGATGGCCCCCGCGATAGCCTGATTTAACACCCCTAGACTTTTATTTATGGGGATTTATCAAAGGTAAAGTCTATGCTTCCCCAGTAAATAACCAACAAGATTTACTGGACAGGATACGAACAGCTTTTGCCGAATTAGAAAACGGACAAATTCAACGGGCTACAGCAACTGTACAAAGAAGAATTGAAATGTGTCTTCAAATGAACGGACAGCATATAGAACGTTTGTTATAATTCAATTTTATTATTTTATTTATTTATTATTGATTGTTAGATTGCTATAATTTTTAAGTTCACTAAAACAAGTTTAGAACAGTCTCGAACTTAGTGGATATGGTTAAAAATAATGTAAACAATTTATTACATTTTTTATAACTTTAACTTTTCCGAAACGAAAAAATTTCGTTTCAATCCTCTTTAATTTTCTCTTGTTCATTGGCGATAAATGAGGATGTTTTTCATTAAAAACATGGCATGTTCTCTCCAATATTTTGTAACATTCTCCGCGAATATAAAATAAATTGAGAATATCGGCTTTTGAGTGTTATTTTATTTTAATTTAAGAGTTTCAAATCAGCTGTCCTGTTGAATAGAAAAGCATAACAATTGTTTTTCCATGGCTTACTACGGGAAGGTGTAAGCATTTAGCAAATACATATGATAGTTTAATAAAAACCTGATTATTTCGAAAATGGTTACGAATAGGTATAGGGAACCTTAATACAGTTCGATAGAAAATTAAATTCTACATTTGATAGTGCATAAAGTTATAGGGTGTTCCATTTAAAAAAACAAACTTTTGCGGCTTTGAAAATGTGAATGTTTGCCGCTGAATTTAGGACACCCTGTATAAAAATAGACAAATTCAATAAAAAAATAGAAACCTAAGACTATTTACCGATCGTCTGCAAAATATGAAGATTATATCTTCAAAACTTACAAAAATATGAGATTTTAAAATTTGGTACACCAAAGGCTCATTTTTGGTTCAAGGTAAAGTATCTTAAGAACGCTTAAACCTAGGTATAGGATATGCTACATAAAATAGCATTAAAATTCTCCGTAGAATCCAAAAATATCATAAAATACAGGGTGTTCTATTTAAAATAAGCAAGTTGATACCAACTTCCGGTTAAACCGGAAGTGACAGGAAGTTTAAAATATTTCAAAAAAGAAGTACCCCTTGACCTTACGTTAATCCCAAAATTTGAAATTTTTATCTAAATGGCATCATCAAAGACTTTTAATGAACGGGTTGCGTGAATAACCTTGTATATATTTTTTCAGGGTTTATTTTTGTAGATAGAGGAAAATATTAAATTCAAATGTGTGTGGATTTCAGGGAACTTCCTAGAAAAAAATAACTTTGAATATACAGGGCGAATCAGAAACTAGTAGCGTTTTAATGAAATCCCCTGCATGTTTTTGATTTTTTAGATTTTCCTTTTCAAAACTGTGTGACATATCTATATTTGGATCGGTAGTTTTTGAGATATCCGACTTCCCCTTACCCTAGTGACCTAAAATCGTGTCTAAGGGTCTTGCTAGTACTGATACTGTCAGATTGTCACTATCATTTAACTTGTCTGAATTTTTGAAGTTTTTTCAAAATCAATGTATATATTTTTGGGATAATGACAACATAGTAATTCACATAGGTGATTTCAATATAAATTATGTAAATGATGATTTTTATGTAAAACAATTCAAACAAATAATCAACTCATATGGACTTAAACAACTGATTAAAGAATATACTCGCATAACCAAAAATTCAAAAACTTTAATTGACCTTTTGATATTAAATGATCGTTCTATTAAAGCAGATGTTATAAAATCCCCCAAGATAAGTGATCATCACTGGATATATGCAAAAATTTTAAGTGTAGAAGAAAACAAACCTTTGACAAAAATTATGAAGTTCGCTAATTAATTATAAAAATACTTTTGCAACAATTAAATAAGTGTATCTGGCCTAGAAATATTCTAAAATAAAATCTAATATTTATGAATATTATAGAGAATGTAAAGAAATGTATTAATAAAGTTACTGAGTTAAGATGGTTTCCTTAACCCAGATATGCCTGTTGTACTAAATATAGTACAGTTATCAAAGTATTAAAACGGGATACCAGATGTCGCCACTTGAAGGTGGCGTGATTGAATTGTCATTGTGGATGTAACAGTCGAGCTATACACGTGTTTGTTTCGGAGTTAGGCTAACAGTGCGGCCTTGTGGAATTAGAAAGTTCTGTAAATTGAAAAAATGAGTGACTTCGGCGTTCGGTTTGTGAAGTAAGTATTTTTTTAAATGTTAGAATACATTTTAACTGTTTTTGACCGGTTTATCCGAAAGCTAAAATATATTATTTTATGATACAAATCACAGAGATAACCTTTTTTTACATTTGGTATCTTTTTCGTCGCCATATTTTCGGGTGTACTAAATATAGTACGCTAGGCATAAACACGTCATATATGGATTTTGGTATATATTTTAATTTCCACGCAAATTATTATTTTTCTAATAAGTATTTTTATTGATTGAGTAGAACTACGTCATTGTGGATGTGATAGTTTATTTATTTGCTATATTTCTGGTCGTACCGCGTTATTTGAAAGTACTACATAACATGTATTTGTAACTACTATACAAAATTACAATGGATTGTATCTATTTTAGAGGATTTTCACTAAATGAGGCACTAAGCATGCTTGAGGATGACGATGATGTTTTGCAAAGAACGTCTGGAATAACTCTATTTCCTCCAGAAAACGAAGAAATCACTGATGAGGATTCAGGCGATGAAAATTTCATTGAGTTGGGTAATTTGCCAGGGTCGCAGCTTCGAGCGCCTGCCGAAGTAAATCTACATCAATTCTACGACGATGGCGACTTTTCTTCAGAAGATGAGTTACCATTAGCTAGTTTGATTTCTAAAAAGCCGTTAGAAAAACTGAAAGTCAAAAAATCTTTTGCAAAGAAAAAAAAAGTTTACAATTGGACCAAAGAAGATTTACTGGTGCCGTCAGATTATTCAAATAGTATTATTGATACTAATGATCATATTACAAATGGAAATATAAAATCTCCATTAGAACTTTTTGAGGATTTTTTTGAAGACCAGCTTTTAGATCTTATAGTTGCTGAAACTAACAAGTATGCTGGTCAAAAAAATTACGTGCAAACAGTATCAAAGCGTGAAATAAAAGCTTTTATTGGCGTTCTTGTACTCAGTGGCTATATTTGCGTTCCTAGAAGAAGAATCTATTGGGAAAGAGAAAGCGATGGTCACAACGCACTTATTTCGGAATCCATCACACGAGATAAGTTTGAATATATTTTGACAAACATTCATTTCAAAGACAACCAATCCTTAGATAAATCCGATCGATTTTCTAAAGTACGACCATTATTTGACTATCTAAACCAAAAGTTTATGGAGAAAAGTGACTTAGAGCAGAATCACTGTGTTGATGAGGCAATGGTGCCTTATTTTGGGAGGCACGGTTGCAAACAATTTATACACGGAAAACCAATAAGATACGGGTATAAGCTATGGGTAGGAGCAACCAGGCTAGGGTATGTAAACTGGTTTGAGCCTTATCAAGGAGCTTCAACTAATATAAGTGAGGCTTATAGCGATTATGGTGTCGGTGCTGCGGTTGTATTGGAATACGCCGAAGTTCTGCGAAAAAAATGGCCAGACCAAAAATTACATATATTCTTCGACAACTTTTTTACAACAATCCCGCTAATGGAAAAGCTCACTGATATGGGCTTTCAAGCTACAGGTACCCTAAGAGAAAACCGTTTATCTGGTAATCCGTTGGTCGACTCAAAAATACTAAAGAAGCAAGATCGAGGTTCATATGACTTTTCTAAAATTGCTGACCAGAATATAATTGCCGTAAAATGGAACGACAACAATTTAGTAAGTTTATGTTCAAATCATGCTGGAGTCAAGCCAATTCACAAAGTAAAAAGATTTTCCCGAAAGGAAAATAAACATGTTCAGGTAAACAATAAACCTAAATTTGTATAAAGTAAAAAGTTTTCTAAATATTATATTTTTGATTTCAGATTGAACAACCTCATCTAGTTTACCTATACAATGGAAATATGGGCGGCGTAGACCGATCGGACCAGAACATTGGGCTATACCGAATATCTGTAAGAGGTAAAAAGTGGTATTTTCCGCTTTTCACCCATTGCATCGATTTGGCTATTCAAAATGCATGGCATTTACACCGCAAAAATGGTGGAGATATGGACCAGTTGAAATTTAGAAGGCGAATCGCAACGGTATTGTTAACACAAAATAAAAAACCACCATCATTTTCAAGAGGCAGACCATCGGCATTGGAAAATGTGGACATAAGATGGGATCGTTATGATCACTATGTGATTCTGCAGCCAAAACAAACAAGATGCGGTCATTGTCATGATCGCACTACAACTAGATGCCAAAAATGCAATGTTGGGGTGCATGTAAAATGTTTTGCGTCATATCACACAAAGTGAACCTAACTGCCTGCTATTTTCCTAGTGTACTATATTTAGTACACCATTTTTTTTTATCAACCAAAAAGAAAATAAAATGTTTTGTTACAAAAATTATTATTTTATAAGTCTTAAATAAAAATTCTATAAGAATATTTGATTTTTTTTTAATGTCAAAACTTTAGGCATATCTGGGTTAAGAAAAAAATTAAAACTATGGTTTAATAAAACTTTAGAAGCCCAACGATCAAGAGATTTGTATTACAAAAACTTTGCTTTTACTAGAAACATAGAAGATTGGGCCCAGAGATATAAAACATCTAGAAATCAATATGTCAGTATTTTAAGAACTGAAAAAAGGTCAGATTATCAGAAACAAATTGAAGCAAATAAAAATAATAGTAAAAAATGTCGAAAACATTAAACATTTTAGTAAAACCCAAACAGGAATCCGAAAATAACATCAGAGAAACGGATTCACTAGTTATAGCTGAAAAATTTAATACATATTTTGTCAAAAGTATTGAAGACATTATATACACAATAGATTATGGAAATGAAGAAATATGTCCAAAATTACCAGAGCCTTAACATATTTTCGTTATGTTTATATAAGTAAACTGACAAAAAATCGTTTGTAAATTAAAATCTAATAATAATCGTTCGGAAATTCTTTCAAGAATTGTCATGAATGAGACATTTGAAGTACTTGGAAGCAGAATAGCAAATTTTATAAATTTATGTTTAAAAAATGGGGAAATACTAGATGAACTGATATGTTCGGATATAACTCCAATTCCAAAAATTAAAAATTCTAAGAAATTGAATGAATTAAGACCCATAAATGTGTTATTGGATATTGTAAAACTTTTAGAACGGATATTTATGAGCCTCATTTTTGCTAAATAAACCATACTACTACTTATTATGTCAATGAGAATATCTTTATTGCATAAATAGGATTAAGACAATTGTATAAAGTCTACCAATAACTTAATATAGCTACAATCTGAGCCCGTTTCCATAAAAAATGTGCGGTATCCTTTAAAATATATCCTTTTTATTGGCTACTTTCCCTGATACAGCCTCTGTAACTGTCCTAAAACTTCGCTGAAATTCCTTTTGCAAACATGATAAAGACTTTAATTTAATATTCATGTCTTTTATATTTTATGCCAAGTTGGATGTTGCTCAAAGTATTAATGGACTTTTATAATTTTCTTCGTTATAAAAGGGATCCGCATTTTAATTATTAAAAAGGGACCGAGAAAACTGTGTCATTTAGGTACAAATTAATATTTTTTTTATCTTAATCAATCTTGTGTTTATTTGTATACATCGCGGAGGTTTTAAATAAAAACCATGCATTATTTCAAAAAGCCCAAGGTTTCCACAAAACGTTTTTATTTAAAAAAAATATTTCTTAACATACGTTGTGGCCAATAAAATTTATTTTATTTGCGTTGTTTTATTTGGGTTGGTTTAGATCAAAACAAAAAACAAAGACTATTTGGATAGATTAGAAAATTAAATCGATAAAAAGTAGCTGGCGAGTAATGACAAAAAATAAATGCATTGTTACTAACCTTAACATACATTTTAAGTAAAATTCAAACAAAATCAGAACCATATTCAAATATGCCGACATACACTTAATATCGATCCAAATTCTTTTTTAAAAACGCTGGTACTTTTACTGCAACTACTCTTATTTAAAACAATTTATTCTACACTTAAATTGTAGTGCGTCTTGCTTGCCATAGCTACTATATTATATAATAATTAATTGTTGCAGGTATCAATCTATGAACCCTAGTCAGTTAGACCAGACTATCACTGCCGACAAAGGAAATGTAAGTTCGTGTAGCGCGAGTTCTTTGTCAACTATATCGAGCAATCGTACCAGTCCAAGAAATTCCTTGTCCCCGAACTGTTACGGCACCTATTCGGATTCACCTAGCCACAGTCTGTACAGTGGTTATGTTCAAAACCAACCTACTGGTAAGTAGAAACCTTATACAGTGTGTCCCAGATTCGCTTCTCTATACAGGGATCTCGGCTCCTATTATACCTACAGCATAGGTTAAATGGGGAAAGTTTTAGAGGAAACTTATTGCATTCGATATCCGGCATCAGATTTACGATCGATCAATTGTTTTTGGAAATATCGGGGAAAAACCGAAAATGGCGGATTTCGTTTTTGGCCAGTATATCCAGAACGGTAAATTTGACAGCTGCCAAAATGTGACATTATTCGGACACATTTTTAAGACAAATAAGATGGCGTATACGACACGTCTTCATTGTTTTTTGTTAACCCACAACCCGCCTCAACTTTCATTTTTCTTATGGCCGCCATATTGAAAAAACTGAAACCTAACTTTACGAAGTGTAATACTTCGATGATACTAAAATCTTTAATGCACTTGTGAGATATCACTAGACTGGAAATTTTAGGCTCTTTCCAAAAATCGAAAAATCCAATATGGCGGTCATAAGAAAAATAAAAGTTGAGGCGGGTTGCGGGTTAACAAAAAACAATGAAGACGTGTCGTATACGCCATCTTATTTGTTTTAAAAATGTGTCCCTATAAGGTCATATTTTGACAGCTGTCAAATTTACCGTTCTGGATATACTGGCAAAAAACGAAATCCGCCATTTTCGGTTTTTCGCCGATATTTCCCAAACTTATTGATCGATCGTAAATCTGAAGCCAGATGTCGAATGCAATATGTTTCCTCTAAAACTTTCCTCATTTAACCTTTGCTGTAGGTATAATAGGAGCCGAGATTCCTATATAGAGACGCAAATTTGGGACACACTGTATAAACTTCGTTCCAAAATTATGGAATATTAAATAACATAGGTCAAGTTTAAGCTTTGATATTTTTCTTATTAATAGATCGATTTAAAATTTTTTTTCGCTGTTTGAAAGATCATTCTTTGGTTACTAACAGCCGACATTGTAAAGTATAAAACAAATATTAGTATACTGGGAAAGTCAATAAGTACGGAGTCATGTCAAATTGACAACTTTTTAACCGAATCTGTGGAAAAGGAGAGAAGTTTAATCTGGTTTCTCTCTCTGTTTAAGTTACTACATAACTTATTAATAAGAGTTATCATTTTGGTACAACTTTGCGCTTTATGAAAAAATCCGATTTTTGCATGTTATTGTTGTATTGCTAGGAAAAACTTGGTTTTTATTAAGCCCTTATTAGTTTTTGCGATTTTTTGTTGGAAAATGTAACCACGCAAGGCGCATAAAAACTAGTTAGTAAGTATACACGGTAAACATTCATACAGGGTAAAAAGAAAAAAATTTCAACCTTTTTTTGCATAAACATACAGTCATAAAATAAGCACGTTAACACCTTTAATTCATTACAGGTATGTTTTTAACTTTTGACCACCATTTTTGTCAACGTGATAAGAAAGCTCCAAAGTTTGATAAAGTAAAATGAATAGATTTATTACTCCTGAGGACTGTGCTAGGAGCTTGTCAGACAAGTCAAAGTGCTATTTATTTATTTATTTATTTATTCCAAATAATAATTTCACAACAGCTTACAACAAGAAGAGTTTTAAAAGTAGTTAATTGACCCGAGCCGAAGCTATGTGGGTCATATATATATAATATATAAAATTTGTCCTCAGTATAATCACGAAATGCAATAAAGATAAATTACAAGAATAGACATACTATTCTTGTAATTTATCTTTATTGCATGTTTTTTTTTCGAATTTTATGTTTGTGAGTGTTTAAAATACCCCTGCAAAATTAGCTGCTTCAGGCTTCTCTTAAAGGATGTAGTTCCTTGGTTTCTTACATCTTCAGCAACTGAGTTATACAATCTGATTCCCTCAGTTAGGAGACCTCTCTGCCCTGCAGTAGTTTTCATTGGAGCAGTTTGTAGTTGGCTATTGTTTCTTAGATTATAGTCGTGGCAGTAGTTATTGGTAGATAGCTGTACAATTGTGTTTATTTCAATTAGTCTTGTTCTATGAATATAAATACAACTTTGATATATATATATATATATATATATATATATATATATATATATATATATATATAGACAATGAATATCCATCATTCTACTGGGCAAATATAAATTTTCTGTCGGATATAGACGTGGATAGTTAAAGATCTTTTTTATGGCCTTGTTTTGTAAAACTCGTAGGGGATGTATTTTATTTTCACTCGTACATTTCCATAGAAGTGTCAAGTATGTAAGGTGGCTATGTATTAGTGAATAATATATTAGCTTCCTTTGGTGCAGTGACAGGTATCTGGAGATTCTTCCCAGCATTCCAACAGCAGGTGCGATTCTTTTACAGAGGTAGCTTATATGTGGTTCCCAATTCAGCTTATCATCAATGTGAAGTCCAAGGTATTTTATACAGTTTGTTTTCTCAAGCATTTCACCATCTAGCGTTAAAACAATTTGTTGCCATTGCTCATTTTTAGAGAACACCATATATTTTGACTTCCCTATATTCAGAGACAGTTTATAGAAGTTTAACCATTCTTGAATAAGGCTAAGATCATGTTCAGCATCCAATATGATTTGCTCTTTGCTTTTATTGAAGTATACTAAACATGTGTCAAACATTTGTCCTCTTAATGGTAGTTTGGAAATCGAATTAACATAGATTAAAAAAAGAGTCGGTCCCAGAATAGAACCCTGCGGGACTCCACAAGTAATGTCTTCAACACTGCTACTTATTTTGTTCACGCACACACTTTGAGTTCGACCTGACAGATAGTCTTTAAACCAGGAGAGCGGTTGGCCTCTGATTCCCAGTGATTCTAGTACAGTTAACAGGAGCTCATGGTTAACTGTGTCAAAGGCTTTTTTAAGATCAAGTGAGACAAAGACACTTGCCATTCCCTTGTCCACATTATCTACTATTGATGTAATTAAATCAGTTGTGGCTGTAGTTGTATTGCAGCCCTGTCTAAATCCATATTGACCCACAAAAAAGAAATTTTCATTGTTTAAAAAACGTAAAAGTCTATTGTTTGCACAAGTTTCAAGCACTTTTGAGATCACGGAGAGTAAAGAGATTGGTCGGTAATTTTCAGGTAGCGCAGCATTACCACCTTTATATATTGGGATCACTTTTGTTATTTTGAGTGAGTTGGGAACATTTGATGGTTGTGTTCTTTAACCACTTCAGTTGAGATTTTGTCAATGCCGGGGCTTTTGCCACACTTTAGATGATCTATTATATTAATTATCTCGGCTGGTTCTGTGGGTTCCCAATAAAATATGTTCCTTGTAGTGTGCAGTGGAGGAATATAGTTGTTGTTTGTTTGAATAGACTGCGCCAGCCTTGGACCCACACCTACAAAGTATTTGTTAAGTTCAGAAGCAATACTTGGTGTGTCTACATACAATTTATTTTCACTACTCAGTTCACTTATCTCTACTGGCCTTTGTATATTTTTATTATGTACAATATTACTTAAAACTTTCCAAAGCTTTTTTGTATTTTTTCCTGCTAAGCCTATTTGTTGCTCATAGTATTGCTTCTTGCAATTCTCAATTGACAGTTTTAGAGTGTTTTGGGAATCTTTATATATGTTATGTAAGAAATCACTTCCAGGGAACTGTTTATGTCTTTTATAATGGTAATCCCTATTTTTTAATAGATTGTATATATTTACATTAAACCACGGGCACTGTTCTTTCTGAATCTCTCACGAAATGTTCTTTGTTTTAAGTTGTTTGTATATGAACGGACAACTACATCACATAAACTGTCTGGATCAGTCCAGTCTATCCTTAGTATATTTTCAAGTCTATTTTGAAACGTCACTTTGTCTAGTTCAGTCATAATATACGTTTTTGTAACCTCTGTCTGCGCTGCTCTATTGTTCAATTGAAGAAATTGAAATCTATGATCCCCAAATATACCTTCAACCAATATCAGTCTTGCTTTTGTATCAGTATTTGAGCTATTGTTATACAAAACATGATCAAGTAACGTTTCTGTATCTGGAGTTACTCGTGATGGAATAGATTTGTTAAAAATTGTCAATCCGTTACTGCTCAGGGAAATTTCAAATGCTTGTTTTTGATTGTTGTCTACCAGTAGTTCAATGTTGAAGTCACCCAGTATCCAGATGTCTCTACGCATGGCACTAATAGCTTCCAATTTTGTGTCTAGACCCTCCATAAATGTATTAAAGTCAAAGTCATTTGGCCTATAAACACCTCCTATAATGAGATTGACATCTTCCACCGACAAAAAAAGCATAGAGCAGTTATCCTGATATCTGCAGACTTCCTTATACTTATAACAATCTTTCAGTAGTATACCTACACCTCCTCCCCGTTTGACCCTAGTAACATGAACAGCATGATATCCTGCCAGATTGAAAAATATGTCATCCCCAACATCAAGCCACGTTTCCGCAATTACCACAGCGTCTGGCTTCGTACAGCTGCACAATGCTTCTATTTGGGACACTTTATTCCGCATTGATTGGGCATTTAAATACAAGGTTACAAAGTAAGTCGGGTTTAGTTTATTACTCAAAAAATCACTCACAGTCTTATGATACACAGCCATTGTAAGACACTATTGCACCAGGTCAAGTTAACAAATTTGACTCATTGTATCTGGTTAAGTTTTTCCTGATTACTGATATGTATAAGAGGACCATCATCTTGCTTACGAAGGAATATTTTTCCATTTTTAGTCCACAGATATTTGTAGCCTTTTTCTTTCTTTATTTTATAGGCAATGCTAAAAAGTTTTCGATTTTGGGTGGTCAGTTGTTCATTGATGTATATTTGTGTCTTGCTATCCCTATTAGAATTACAACGCATGCTAACATTGCACGCTGTTTTCGATTTTGTAAAATTTGTCTTTTTGTGTCTGGGGACAAAAACTTGCAATTATCAAAGCACCTTTCCTGTTCTTTTCTGTAGCAATCTCGCACTTTCCGCTATATTGCATTGCAAAAGATCATTAGCAATCTCCAAAACAACCAATCTTAGATCAGCTCCGGCTTGAATCTGTGTGCCTGAAATTTCTATATTTCCCAACAGTGCTTCCATTTCCAGTTCATTCACTCTTTCCTCTAGATGCTTTACAGTTGTTTTTAATGCAATATTTTCACTTCTGAGCTCACGTATTTCAGACCAAAAGTCTTTGTTTTGCGCTACAAGTTCATCAAACTTTCCAGACATAAATTCAACAGAAGACTGCAGATCTTCAATTTTTTTAATTAGATCATCAGCACTACTACCTCCTGTGCCCTGGGGCATCGGAGATCGAGAGTTTTCACCAGAAATTTTGCTGTGTTCGGAACTCCTAACCTCACTTTTCTTACAGGCTGAACATTCAACTGCATCTTTCTCCTTAGAATAGAATCTTTTTGCACAACTCTCGTGAAAGCATGCCTTCTTGCAGAAATCACACAAGACATACTTAGATACAGCCTTATTACAGTAAAAACACACTTTATTTGAAGAGCACATTGTTTACTTTTGCCTACCCTCCTAACCTTTCAAAAATTCTAGCCAGATAGTTAAAGATGGTGGCATATTAATGAGATGTGATACCAAAGAAGAAATGAATAAATTAAAACAAACCGTGGATAAAAAAATTATAAATAAGTATGACATAAAAGCACCAGAACCAAAAAACACGAAAATAAAAATTGTAGACATCGAAGAAGACCTAAATAAAGAAGACATAGAAGCATACATACTAAAACAAAATCAGTCATGTATGCATGACAAAACACACCTTATTGAGAGTTAGAGTATTGAAAAAAAATGAAAACTAAGTTTATGGCAATAGTAGAATGCGATTCAAAAACGCTCTACGCTCTACGCTCTCTACAAATACGGTAGATATGGTCACAGTTCAGGTGAATGCGGTGATGAAGAGAAATGTTTGCGTTGCAACGATAAATCTCATGCTACTAGTCAGTGCGTAAGTAAACACTATAAATGTGTACGGATTACGACGTTAGTCATTCGATATTTGACATTCAATGCCCTGTCTATGTATGAGAAAAAAATTAATTGAAGGTAAAAAAATTAACTACATTATAAATGAATAGCAATTAGTAAAAAAAAATATTATTTCATCCAATCTCGATTTTTTGTCCCAAACTGTTCAAAGTTTTAGAAATAAAATTGATAATATTGAATTAGTCTTAACCTCTAAAGATATTAAAATAGCTTGTTTATCAGAACACTGGTTAACAAAAACAGATATTTCTTTATACAAAATACCTAAGTATGAACTGGGCAGCTTTTATTGTAGAGATGGTGTACGGGGGGAAGGAGTTATGATTCTGTTCAATACAGAACTTAATCTACCTGTAAAAACTTAAACAAAACTCGAAAGTATGCATGTGATTCTGTATTCGAAGCCTGTGTTATCCTTCTTGAAAATGTTTATAATAATAACTATCAAATTGTAAATATTTACATGGCACCCAATACTGATCTAAATATCTTCTTTGAAAAACTGAATGATTTTCTTCGTGATTTGTGTCGGTCACTAAATGCTAGAATAATACTATGCGGCGACTGGAATATTGACTTTCTTGAACCGTCGAGCAGTGTACGCGATTTAAAAGACATACTGGATTCTTACGCGTTATGTAATATTGTACGCGAGTCCACTCGCATAACGGTCAACTCATCAACGTCAATTGACTACGTATGTACAAATTACGATGTTACATGTTCAATGTAAAATTGCTTGTCACGACAAGTGTTACATGTTCAATGTAATTAAAAAAGCAAAGCAACATATAATGATAAATATTTTTTTGTCATAATAAGTCAAAAGCGGCACAATAAATAGTCTAGTATGAAAAAAAATGAACAAGGGATTATATTGAACAATAAAATTGAAATTGTAAATTGCTTTAATCAATACTTTGTAAATTTTCCTAGGTCACTTTCTGTTACTTTATTAAATCCTAGTGATTTTCCACAAAACAGATCACTTCCAAACACAATGTTACTGCAGCCTGTTAATCAATACGAAATCATGACAAAAATTAAGAAACTAAAAAATACTACCTCTGTTAGGACGGATAACATACCATCAGCTGTTTTCAAAAAAGTTGCCAATACTCTACTACTTCCACTGTCATATTTAATTAACTGGTCGCTTATGGACGGCATTTTTCCAAACATTTTGAAAACAGCTAAGGTAGTACCTCTTTTTAAAAAGGCTGATGCACTTGCCCTTAAAAACTATAGTCCAGTAGCCATCTTACCTGTACTTCGTAAACTATTAGAACGTATTGTTTATGACCAAATTAAAACATTTCTCGGGCGATTTAACATTCTTAAAGACTGTCAACATGGATTTTTTGGTGGCCGATCTACACATTCCGCGATTTCTGAATTTTTAAACGACGTGTACGGAAACTTAAATAATAAAAAGAAATGTATTGGCCTTTTTATGGACCTCAGTAAGGCATTTGACCTGGTTGACCATGGTCTTCTCTTGAAAAAACTTTTTGAGTGTGGTTTGAGGGGTTGGATGCATGTGTGGTCGCAGTCATTTCTGAATGGTCGACATCAAGTTGTTGAAATTGATAAAACCAAATCTTCTGAATTAGACATTACTTGTGGGGTACCTCAAGGATCTGACCTAGGTCCCCTTTTATTTTTAATATTTATTAATGATATCTGATAACTGATATATCTGTAACAACCAGAATCTTACTCTCTTTGCTGATGACAGCAGTTATGTGGTGGCCAGTAATACCTTGCAGGAAGCTATTCGGAAAACTCAAGAAATGCTTCGTATATTTTATGAATGGTTTAATGCAAACAAATTGTATTTAAATGTGGATAAAACCGATTTTGTGAGCTTTACACCTCGAACTCGCGTTCTCAACGAGTCATATCTAATAAAAATTAACGGTAAGTCAGTACAGGGTGTCCGGATTTGGTTGCAAAAGCAGGGTATCTCGCTTATTTTTAAAGATAGAGCCTTGCGGTTTTCACGAACCCGAGCTAATTTTTTGTGAAACTCATGAAGCCGTAAACAAAATTTTCATAGCCTTCTTCGTTTATGAGCTACAGGGCGAAATAGAAAATTTTGCATTTTGGGACTCCCCTCGTATCTCAGTTATCCTTTAACTTAACGCAAAGGAAAAAATTGCTGCTTATGCGGTTTTTTACGCTGGATCCAGTGGCGTAGTCATGTTTTTCATTTGAGCTGTTATTTTTTAGATATGACCTAAAGTTGTGTTTTTTTAAATGGGACACCCTGTATATTTGTCCAGAAATTGATTTGTCCTTTTAAAAGCTTCTCAAAAATATATAATAGCATGGGTTTATTTTAATAAACAACAACAAAAATCCTAATTTTTATAATTATCATCCCAAATTTTGCAGTAGGCCACGCAAAACAATGCTGCCTTTTATTTAAAGTCGTTAACAATATCTACATCCTAAAAATAAATCAAAATAAATATGTAATTAAATCTATTTATCAAAATATGTATTGATAATTTCGCACCAAAAAAGTACCACCTACCTAGATTTATGTAACACAAGAACAAAACAGTAATAAATTATTATGTAACAAGCCTTTCAGCAAAAATCAACTGTCGTATAAGAACTACAGTAACCAAGAAAATCAAAAGAACTGTTCAAACTGATTTCCATTTTGTTCTTCGCACAATTTTGGTATTCGTTTTAGGGAATTAAGCAAAATAACGGGATAATTTTGTAAATAGCGAAAATTTTCTCTTATTGCATTTCATAAATATTGCTAATTATCATCGTGGTCTTTGTAAATAATATTTGCCAGATATCCCCATAGAAAGAAATCTAAACTCGACAACTCTGGGGACCTAGGGGGCCATCTTATAGGTCTATTTGTTCCGATCCATTGATTGGTAAAATTATTGTCCAGAAATAATCTCGTCATCCCAAAATTGTGTGAAAATACATTTCGTTAATTTGCGCTAGGGGAATATCGTCAAGTAATTCAGGTATAGCTGCCTTTAAAATTTCTATATAGCAATTGGCTGTTAGATTTCCCTCAAATATATAAAATTTTATATGTGTTCCTAATATGAAGCAGGACACATTTAGACCAAACTTGCCCTGCTGTCTTCTGGAAAATATTTGGTGTCGATTTTCCTGGGACCAGAATCTACGACTGTGCCTATTGAGTATACCAGAATTACTGAAATGTGCTTCGTCTGACCATATAACCTTCCTTTCAAAATCTCTAACCATATCGCATCTTTCTCGAAACCAATTGCAGAAGACTACCCGACGTTCTGCATCCCCTGGCTGTAAGTGCTGCACGAGCCTAAATTTGTATGGGTGGTATTTGTGCTTTTTTAGAATTTCTTGAACTCTAGTTTTTGGAATCCCTACGCTCTCTTCACTGGCCCTACAAGAGTTTGTAGGGTAAGCTTCTGCATTAGCCAAAACCGTAATTTCCTCAGCCTCCCGATTTTCTTTATTATATGTTTTCGTACGAGGTTTGATAAATGTTCCGTGATCAAGTAAATTCTTTTTTATCCGATAAAAAGTGGATATATTAGGTTGCCTCCTTTCTGGATATCTAAATAAAAATTAAACAATAGTATTTCAACATACCTAAAAATTAACTATTTACCTGTTAAAATACATCTCAGAAGCCGCTTCAACATTTTCATTACTTAATATAAAACAAGCTAACATATCGTACTTTTCATAATGTTCGAAAGTTTTGTTTTCTTCCATAATAATACAAATATATTTTTACACAAAAAATAAATACAAAAAACTAGCGCTATTTATATACGCGTACAAAATTGGGAAATGTCATTTGCTTCCAAGAAAACAAAAGAAAACGGCATCGTTTTGCATGGCCTACTGCAAAATTTGGGATGATAATTATAAAAATTAGGATTTTTGTTGTTGTTTATTAAAATAGACCCATACTATTATATATTTTTGAGAAGCTTTTAAAAGATCAAATCAATTTCTGGACAAATATACAGGGTGTCCCATTTAAAAAAACCCAACTTTGGGTCATATCTAAAAAATAACAACTCAAATGAAAAATATGACTACGCCACTGGATCCAGCGTAAAAAACTGCATAAGCAGCAATTTTTCTCTTTGCGTTAAGTTACAGGATAACGGAGATACGAGGGGGGTCCCAAAATGCAAAATTTTCTATTTCGCCCTGTATCTCATAAACGAAGAAGGCTATGAAAATTTTGTTTACGGCTTCATGAGTTTCACAAAAAATTAGCTCAGGTTCGTGAAAACCGCAAGGTTCTATCTTTAAAAATAAGCGAAATACCCTGCTTTTGCAACCAAATCCGGACACTCTGTACAACAACTCTCGTGTGTAAAGTTTTTAGGCGTTCGCCTGGATAACGGGCTTTGCTGGGACGCACATGTTGATGAGCTCTGTAAAAAACTGGCCACTTCATCCTATCTATAGATAAATATAGATTAAAACAGATTTCAACCACGGAAGTTATTTTTTCGTATTACTATGCACAATTTTACAGCCGCTTAAAATATGGTCTAATCTTTCATCCCACTTAATTCGAGCATTCAAAATGCAAAAACCAGTGATTCGGAGAATTTCTGGAGTGTGTAGTTTGGCCACATGTAGACCACGGCGATACAGGATACTAACGCTACCCTCGTTGTAAATTTATGAGGTGCTTCTATTTGTTAAGAAAAATTTTCAAAAATTCTGTCAGAACACTTTTCGTAATTATGAAATATCTCAATGTTTTTATAGTGTTCATGAATATTTAGAATCTTAGGCATATATGTTACACTTTATATCTTTATTTCTTTTATATCTCTTTGTCAATGTATAAAATTTATAACTAATTTAAACATTTTCTATCCCATTGCTTAGAAGCGGTGGAACCATATGTGACTTGATCCATACTTGTATTTTATACTGTCCAAGGATTCAATAAATATGTTTAGGTTTATGTTTATACAGGAAAACTGGGACGAATAAGAGACAGGAAGCGGGACAAGGAAGAAAAAGAATTACTAGTCTGGCACAGGACAGATTTTTAAGAGTGCAAGCTCTTAGAAGTAGATTTACGTCCAGTGTCAAACTTCAGTCAGAATTTGCTGCTGTTCACGAGATTCGTTTAAGTAAACAAACAGTAGTAAGGATGTTAGCAGAAGATCGCCTGAAGCAATATACAGCCGCTATCGGTCCCAAACTTCCACCGCAACATAGACGTCAAAGGCTAGAGTTTGCTAGAGAGCATTTGCCATGGGGGGTGCAGGTCAGTGGGATAATGTTTTATTTAGCGATGAATCCTGCTAGAAGCAAAAACGGAACTTATATTTATAGAATGGTTGACAGCTGATCAATACATCACTGATAACCTCCATCCATATTTTGTACCGTTTGCACCTTTCATAGGCAATGACTTTTTATTGATGCATGACAATGCAAGGCCACACATTGCAAGAGTCGTGCAGGAATACAACCAATACCTACTAAACAATAGGTATTGCCTAGACCCCTTGAGCATTTGTGGGATCAGATGGGCTGAAAAGTTAGGGCTCTAAATCGACCGCCACGATCCCTGGCCGAATTGAAGTTATCGCTCGAGATAATATGGTGGGGGGGGGGGGGGAATGGACCAGGACAGTATAAGTAATCATATAATGAGTATCAGACCACTGTCAATCAGTTATTAATGAAAGAGGGGGAAATATGCGTTTTTAATGTTTGCTTGTTGCAATTTTCTCCAGTGATCATTTTTATTTTGTTACTGTGTAATTAAATTTAGATTAATATAAAAATATCTCCGATAAAATGATTGGTAAAAAAGTTTGTCATCAAAGTGCGGCTGTAGCTTCGCGATTAAGGTCGAGAGACTAAATTAGCTCCAAAATAATGTTCTTTTTAAGAAAAATCAGTGGCGTACTATTTTTTTACTTCAAAAATATTCATTCCAAATTCCGACTTGGCGCCACTGGCAAAAATTAAAAAAAAATCTTTTATATAAAAAAATATCATTTGATAGTAGAAAAGACTGTACTAAATTCCATAGAAATGTCCATAGTGGTATGAAAATTATGATAAAAGACCATTTTTTTCTTATAAATTTACCACCCTGTATATCGGAAATGAAGCATTTTAGAACATAATTTTATTTAAAAGTTTTGCTTATTTTCTCGAATTCTATGTCCTGTTAAAAAAAGCTTCAACTTAAAAATTACCCTGTATAGGGGTTCGCGAGACCGAGACCGAGACTGAATCAGTCTCGGTCTCGGCCTCGACATACTTAGTCTCGGTATCTGTCTCGAAAGTCTCGGTGGACTCGAAAACAAAATTTTAAAAATAATAATTGTTCGCCGAGATGTTATTTAGACAAAAGTACATGAAAGCCTTCGTTCGAAACCCAGAGTTTTTCCAATCTTAAAAATTTAATGTAAAAAAACCCAATGTTTCAGTAAAGTAGAAAAAATGTAGGTATATTTATATAAAAAATTATTCCAAAAATCTATAATTCGAAATGATGTTGCCAACGGATGGAATCAGTAAAGGAAGATATACGGACGATAGTAGGTGTATCAAAATAAAGGTCACATATCCCTTGTTCTTTGGACATCAACAGAAAGGCCACACATCACTAGAGTTACTTAAACAACCATCCACAGAACAATAATTATTTGACATTTCGAAAGATATACAAATGGAATAAGATATATTAAACACAAAATAAAGACACACTGTATAATGCTGCCGAACTCGTGCAAGCAACGTGTTGGGCATTCTAGGGACAGACGTTATAATTCAATAGGTAGAAAACGATCGATGGCCAAGTAAAGCACCCTTAGGTATTCTGTAAACTTTGCTATTTTGAACCAAACTTTTGTTACTTTAATGCTTATTTACTTTCTTAACCAGGACCGTTCTTAGGGGTCTGCACGTTGTGCTTGCACAATGGCGGCTATGGTTCATAATACTACTTGTGAATCAACTATTTTTGTACTTTGGCAAATTAACTATAAATTTTAAAAGTGGAGTAGATTTTAAAAGTAAATTTATTTATTAAACAAATATCTACTTGTTCAATTTTTCGCCTGGAAGATCAATCTATAACCTTTTTTGAGAAAATGTACAGGGGCAAATATTATATTGTGCCTGCTGAATCACCAGTAATATCAAGTTCCTACACTATGACATCGATTATACATCACTATTTGTAAAAAAAAGTGATTCCGAAAATTGGAGAAAAGAAACAATAGAATATTTACAATTAAAGCGCGCTCCAAAGGGTACAGATATTTTAGAATGGTGGAAAGCACACGATAAACAATTTCCAAATTTAACCAAAATAGCAAAAGATCTTTTGTCTATACAGGCGACCTCCATAGCAGTAGAGCGTTTATTTTCTCAAGCAGGGTTAATTAATACAAAACTAAGAAGCATGTTAAATGAAACTTCAAACAAATGCTTATTATGTATTCATTCATGGTATAAAAGTAACTTGAAAAATGTAACTATAAAATATTAGTTTAAATGTTCTGTAATATTTTTAGGTTTATTATACAGGTTGAAATAAAATCTAAAAATATGCTTATCATGTATGTTTAGAAATTTAAATTTTTACTTTGTTATTAGAACAGTTCGTTATTTTTTAAGCGTTATAGTCGAATTAGCTTTATTGATCATCTATTTAAAATCCTAAGCCAAATTCTACTTTGTGTTTGGTTTGTTGAAAATCTTGTCCGTATGTATATGTATTATTTTTATTATACACATATAGTTAAAAATTTTATATCGTCCATTATTTGCAAATACAAACAAACTCAATACAAAAATATTGTTCTATAAAACACGTACCTTCTTTTGTTAGCAAGCCATCGAAGCGATTAAAGAAGAAAATGTTAAGAAAAATTTACACTGATTTTTTTTAACAATTTTTTGTTTATTTTGAGTCCGAAATTTTTTAATCAAAAATCACCACAATTACTTCGTCTGTTGGAGTCTTTACCGTATCTATACTATATAAGAATATGATATGGCGATGTTTTTAGTTGTTACAGTCTATTAGTTATTAATTATTGAACCAAAAAACTAAAAATTTTTTGATTTTAGTTACTTTCAACAATTAAACATAAAAACATAAATGTATAAAGATCACAATATTAAAATCCTATATAGTATAGTTGTGATAAAGTGTCTCTCTTTGAGAACAGGGTAGCAATTTACGGTTTTCAACATGTAAAGTGGAATGTCGCTACTAGAATTTCTAAATTTGTGAAATTCTCTTTTTATGGATATTTATATCGCTTTTTAAATGACTATTTAACTAGTATCTTTGTTATAAGAATATATACAATGCTAGTATAATATAATTGATTATAGAAAAATTATTTTTTGCATCTATTAATTTGCCCCCAAACATATATTTTTTGAATTATTTTCAATTTGAGATCGAGAGGTAAGTCTCGGCCTCGAACACCAAGTCTCGGTCTCGGTCTCGAAATACTTTTTCAAGTCTCGGTCTCGTTTTGAGACCGGGACTGAGACCGAGAACGAGACTAGTCTCGTGGTTTCGCGAACCCCTACCTGTATATTAGGAAGTAACATGGATTTTTAATTGTAGAATGAAAAAAAAAATATTAAAAAAATTATTTGTAGATATTTGAATTGCCTTTGTTAATATTTTTTTCTTTTTACAGAACTCTCTTTCGTTTTGTCCGAAATGAACAACCCAGGTGAGTACCATGGCCCGACAATCGACAAGAAACCGCCCTCATCACCAGGAAGCATGAACGCTTACGAGTACGAGAATAAAAGATTGGCCGCACTAAGGGCGATGCGGTCCAAACCGCATCCCGGAAATCTTAGGGTCCCGCACAACTCCTGGTCTGGATATGGCGTCAGTCATACGAGCCCAGGAGGCTTCCTGGTTGACAAATTTAGAAGGGTAAGTTTCCTAGACAATTCCTAATTAAATAGCAGATAAACAAAACGTCTTTAGGTTTGTAAGTTGAAATACATATTTAATCGTATTTATATAAATATTGTTTATTCACTATGTTTATGTTACTTTTAATTACTTTCTCGGAACTTTCGTTAAACTCAAGAAAACATAGAAAAACTTGAAATATCTCTTAGTTTTGTAGAATTTTTCTAGTTTTTAAGAATTTTATCTATCCTTTACAACTACCACAATCGGACTTTCTTAATTCTTTTCAAGTGTTTTATATGAGATCAAAGATCAATTTACAATCTTCTCATTCATTACATTAAGTGAGCATAGTTTTAATATATGTGGAGAACAGAAATGAATTCTTAAATCGAATTAAAATGGAATATAAAAACGAATTATCGCCCTGTAACTATAAATTTCGCAATTCAAATTTATTTTTTTACACGAAAAATTTATAATTTTTTGTAAAATTATAATTTTATATAATCATATAAACGAAACAAATATGACAAATATCAAACATTTATTTCAACTTAATTCGTTGATTTAAATTAATGTACTACTTACCAAATAAATGCGTTATTTGACTCAAGTATAGTTTTGTTTGGTGAAACTAAATAATTGTTTATTTTAAATATACATTTTTTTAAATTAAATAAAATTTGAAAAACATAAAACGTCCTGTCTAATAAATTGAATGTAAGAAAAGTTTTTATCGACATTAATATGTAATAGATAGCCGGAAACAACTGCTTTAACAGATTTCGTTTTTGGTTTTATGGCAAAAACTCTATTTGGCATTCACAAACGACACAACCTATAAATATAATATTATTATAAGTATATTTTTTGCAGAGTTTTTTTGAAATATAATTTCTAAGTCTTTAGTTGTGTTAAATAAGTAGATAGACCATTAAGATAGTCATAAATGATATATTACCAAAAAAAAATCCTTTATATAAACTAAAACATCGTTAACAATTTTTTGTTTGTTTAAAATAATTATATTATTTATCTAAACAAAAATATATATGCTTTAAACAATCACCAATATTTCCTAAATAACGGATTTTTAAGAAGAACAAAAATTACTACAGTCTATTTCATATTAATGTCGATAAAAAACTTTCTTACCTTTAAACAAATGCCATAAATATCCGAGATTATATTTAACTAGCAACTTTTACTCCAGAGTACGCCAGCCAAAAAAAATTCAAATAATCAAGTTGATTTAAAACAAACAAAGCAAACAACATTTGTATAAAGCAAACAAAAATTATTTGAGTCAAATAAAAATCTAGCAAACAAATATTTATTGAGCTTTTTTATTGACTTTTTATCAATATACAAATTTTCAACTTATCAATTTTTTTGTTTAGAATAACCTCACCTTTATTTTTGTATTTACATAATTGTAATATTTTACTAGAAATTGGCAAAAAAAACAGATTTTCGCAACTTTTTTGCATTTGCTAAGCAATGAAAATTTTAGCTTGTTCAATATGGCTACCAGAAAGCTACAATTTTAAATAAATAAATAAGTTCTTTATTTCCAATAGGCCAAAGCCCAATTACAGGAAACTGTATAATATGACTGTAATAACAAATAAATTATATAATATGTAACAAATAAAAATAAAAATATCAAAAATATATAAACAAATAAAAAAATTATGAACTTAAACTAAGTAAAAATGAATATGAATATAAATGAATATAAAACTCAAATCAAAAACAAAATAAAATGAAATAAAACAAAACAAGATAACAATGCAGGCACTCAACCCGGTAACCAAAACCAACAGCCAGACAAGGAGACATAGGTAAGATCAGGGGGGAAAGCCAGAAGCCAAGAGCAAATGCTGAATGATATTGGGTAGATTATCTGAATGGATATCGCAGGATTCAGATATAAGATTAATAAGATTAAAGTTGCTACACAGAATGTGAACGGGGCTAGCAATTGACGGGATGTCTACGGAGTCAGAATGTGCTATCATAGGAATGTCTTCAATAGGCTGTGGAGATGTTTTATAAACAGTCTGGAAAAACGCAGCGATTGCTGAAACAATACTGTCCGGACCAGAGTGAGTAGTGTCATTGGAGTCGGTCATAGCAGCTGGAATGCGAGAAGCGCATTTTTTCCTTGTATAAAGAACCAGAAGTTGGAAGGATCAGAGGTTATGTTGGATTCAGTGCGGTGAATGAAATCTCTATAGCCTATGTCAGACTTCAACCTAATTGACTTACGCAGTGTCCGATAGCTGGCCAGGTAGATGGTAGACTTTCGAACCTTGAACCTACGATAGACCTTCTCCTTCTCCAACACCATATCGATAATTTCTTTCGTAAACCAGGGAGGAAACCTCCTACGTGTACGTACTTTTAATGGTGTACATGCTGCAAAAATATCATTTAGAATGGCATAGAAGTTTTGACCGGAGCTGTCAACGTCGGAGCCATTAAGAACTGGAGACCAGTCGATGCCAAGCATTAGCTCGTACATTACAGGAAAATCAGTCTTTCTGAACTTAAATTGTGGAGGCTTGTTCCCGTTCACGGGAAAGCTGGGAACATGTGGGAGAGCACCTTGGAAGCTGACCAGCAAGGACGGATGATAAGGGTCCTCATCAACAATAGGCACATCATTCCTCGACACACTGACTTCAAAGTCAGTGAATACCAGATCTAAACAGCGATCACTGATGTTGGGTATAGTGTTGATTTGCCTTAGATTAAGAAAATCGCTAAAAGTAGACAAGGATCTATGCTCGGCATTGGGAGGAAGGTCGGAGGTATATGATGGAATGTTAAAATCACCAAGGAGTAAGATATTTTTGCCCCTAATCATATCCACTAATGAAAGTGTTTCCAAAAAGTTGTCTACTTGGTTGTCGGTAGCTGAGGGCGGCATATAAATAACAAAGACATAAAATACAAAATGACTTACAACTATTCTACAACCTAAAACGTCTATTAACGGAATCTGATTGCTAAGGGCGGTAAGGTCGAGTCGCTCAAATGCAAATCTGTCTGAGACACCAAGCAAGATTAAAATAATTAAATTGAGAATCGAGCTAATAAAAATGGCTGTCCTTACTATTTCTATTATCTGAAGATTGCGATTAAGATTATGGAATTTTGAAAATATTCGCTGGAAACCCTCAACAACTAGTTATGGAATGACATCAGAATCTTAGATTATTTTGATAAACTTGCCAGATGAAACTTTAACATTTTTTTTTACAACAAATTATTTTTTGGAATAATAAACATGCTATGCAACTCAACATTGCCGTTTTCTTTTGCTTGATTACTAATATTCACGTTAAACGATATCCAAGGTTATTTTTTGTTTTAGGAAGATGAAATTTGGAAACCCAATTCGCCCAGACAAAACGACGTCACGAACATTCCCTCTACGTCCTCTGCCTCTGCCATGATGAACACAAGTAACTTGCTGGATCATACGCCTGCTCATGTTTGGAACAGAGTCAATACTAACAGGTACATTTTATCCTTCAGAATAGCTAAATTCTCTACAAGTGCACGGATAACTGCAAGGGGAAGGGAAGTTTATTGTGTTAAATATATTTTGTATATTTCTTATATATGATATAAAATTTGTTAACAATATTACAGACACTTAAGTCTCTAATCGTTTTCGTTACCCAAATAATCTGGTTTGAGCATGCCGCTACTATAAGCTGTTCATGCCGTCAAATTAATTGACAAACTATCGATTTCACTTTTCAGTATAACTCCCCCTGCCTCTCTCTTCTATCATAACCAAAGTTTCTATTCCTTTGGAAAAAAATTCTTTTAGTTGCGAGTTCCACGCTGTCGTCGTCCCCAAAATGCAGACATATATCTCTTTAAATGCGCCAAAGATGTGATAATCACTTGATACCAAATCTGGAGAGTAAGGAGGATGTTATGTGACTTAAAATTTTAACGTTTTGATGACTTCAGTTGTTTCTTTGGAGCAATATGGCCGAACGTTGTCATGTTGCTACAAAACACCTCTTGGCAAGGATCCTCGACGTTTTGTCCTTATCGATGGTTTCAATTTTTCTTTTGATACGTGGCAGTATGAAGTACTATTGACTATAGTACCTTCTATCATATAATCTTCCACAAGTAACCCGTTCCTGTTCCAGAATACGGTTAAAATTGCCTTACCAGCTGAAAGAGCAGCTTTTTGGGTTTAGGTGACTTTTTGGAAGATTGTTGGTATCCCGTCTGAAATGGTGAACCCAAGATTTATCCCCAGTCACTATTCGATCCAGAAATCTGGGTCCGTCATTTTCATAGTATGTGAGCAGAACAGAGCCAGCTTCGATGCGTTTTTTCCTGTCTTATATGACCCATCTTGCACACATTTTCCGACATTACAAATGCTTAAAAATTATATTATGCCATCACTCGAAGCCATTTTCCATAAGAAATATGCGGGCCCCTTTATAGACCACTAAGCACCTCCAAAGTTCACCAACAATATGATCTCGGACTGGACAATTTACTGAGTTGAATATTTTATACATTTGTGACATTCTGTCAAGGCTTCTGAAACGAGAATCTCGGGTTGATACTGTCTGTGATGACTTCTGGAAGGCATTCGACAGCATTAATTATAAAACTCTGATTCATAAATTGAGTGGTCGGATCAATGGTTTATTATTAGAATTACTTAAGTGCCATCTGCTTGATCCAGATTCCTATTATATTAAAGAGTTGCTAGGTACTTCAGGAGTATTTAATAGGTCATATCTGGATTTTCTTTTGTTTGACTCCTTCGTAACGACATTGATGAATGCCTTAAACATACCGACTTTCTGCTGTTCTCGGTCGACTTGAAAGTACTTTCAGTATTACCCAACCATGATGACTGTTCCTCACAATAATATGGTATTCATAAACCTGTCCGTCTGGTGTTTCGGTACTGGTATCAGCCTTAACACTGAAAAGCAGACTTTAAGTTTTATTCAAACAAGAAAAAGTTATTGTCACACATGTATAAAATAAGATGCTTATTCTCTCTTTGTTTTATTTGTAAGCATTAAAAAGAAGCCCCGCTATGTAATTTTTTTTATTTATTGCTTATACAAAAGATATAAAAGGACCGACAAACTTGCTGACTATTTGGCCTATTCTGACATAAGACGTGAGGTTAAACTTCGAATTGGTATGTGTTATCTTACATATGTCACACAGACTGAGCTACTTATCCCGGAAAACATTAAATACTTTTGGTCATTTGTACGAAACTTGAGAAGGGACTCTAATCTGCCGCCCAGTGTTATGAATTTTGACGGGCAAGAAATAACTGGATCAAATAACATCGCAAATGCTTTTGCTACTCACTTTCAGTCTTGCTATACTTACCACCATAATTTAGGCTTTAGTAAAATTGATCCAATAAGTAATTCAGGAAAGATACTATCAACATATTGTTTTACAGAGGCAGAAATCATTAATAAATTAAAGGACCTTGATCCTTCCAAGAAGGCTGGCCCTGATGGAATTCCTACTGTTTTAATGCAACGATGCTGTGAGTCATTGTCTCAGCCTCTATGTATAATTTTTCAGAGATCCATTAATCTGCGTTCCTTTCCTGAATTTTGGAAGTTTTCTAGCCTTCTGCCCATTTTTAAACCTGGTTACTTTCACATATACCAAAGCTCTTTGAGGCAATTATCACCGATCATATATTTGAGTCTTTAAAACATTTTTCAAACATATTTCAAAACTACTTAGTGACATCGGTTGAGGCTGGCAAGCAGATCGATGTTATTTACACTGACATATCTAAGGCTTTTGACAGTGTTTGCCATCAGCTTCCGTTATGGAAATTACAGCAAATTGATTTTTGTGGAAAATATCTTGAGTAAATCAAATCGTATTTATTTAATCGTCGCCAGCAAGTCAACATATGCGGTTCGGTCTCCAGGGAGTCTTGTGACATCGGGTGTCCCGCAGGGTTCGCATGTGGGTCCAGTTCTCTTTCTGTTTTTTATAAATGATATAATATCCTGTTTCGAATTTTCCGAATGTCTTTTATATACAGACGACTTAAAATTCTTCTCACCAGTCTCCTCAGACTCCAATCCTCTGCAGTCTGATATGGAAAGGCTCGTCAAATGGTGCAGAACTAATTATCTCTCTCTTAACATCTCGAAATGTAAAGTGCTTCGTTTTCGCAAGTGTATTAATACCATACCCTCCACCTACTTCATAGATAATGTAAACCTTGAAGTTGTTAGTTCTTTCACGGACCTAGGTGTTTTTTTTAATGAAAAATCTAACTTTTAATCTACATATTGATAACATAGTACTTAAGGGTTTTATAAAGCGACATACGAAACACGTAACTGATACCAAAGCAATTGGGTGTCTCTATAACTCATTGGTTCGTAGCGTTCTAGAATATTGTTGTACAATATGGAGTCAATCATACCAGTGTCACATCCACAGAATTGAAAAGGTGCAAAATAGGTTTTCAAAATACCTCTTACATAAACTGCATTTCCCGTATCAAGGTCTGTCATCTAATACTAGAGCTCTTTTTTGCGGCCTTCAAACACTTGAATTTAGAAGAAAGAAGGCACTTCTGGTCTTTTTGCATAAACTGGTGAATGGGGGGATTGACTGTGAAGAGCTGCTTGGATCAGTCCCCTTTTTAGTGCCTATTAGAGGAACAAGACAATCACAGCTGCTTGTTGAAAGGTACCACCGTACAAATTAGTTTAGCGGATTTGTTGACCGACTGGTTCACAATTACAATCGTCACTTTTCAGACTAAGTACTTTGCAGCTGAAAAGGCAGTTAACCGGATTGGTTTTGTAATGTTTTCTGGCCCATATTGATGTTAGTTTTTGTTTATGTAGTTGTGTAGTTTTATCATTATTCATGTATTTTTTTATTTCAATTGAAAATCTTTCTCATTGGTAATGTTTATTTGCTGATCTTACATATTTTTTCTTAGAGTTACTGACTTCATTCTTTATTTACTTGACGTTATTTGCGAATGCGTACCATTTGGAATGTTTAGCATTCTGTAGTGTACGTTTCTGAAGGGCCACTTGTCCGATGCGCCCATCGGCTACGTCCTTACAAAAAAAAAATAATAAATAAATAAAATCTATCGCTATAACATTCTTAACGGGTATCGTTATTATGAATAGTTTATTTTCTAGTAATTGGCACGATTTGCCCTCGATGTTGACCACCATGAAGTTGGAGCATTACATCCCGCTTTTTAAGCAACACGAAATCGACTTGACCGTATTTTCGACGTTGACCGACCAAGATTTGGTCGATATTGGCATCACTGCCTTTGGAGCCAGAAGAAGGATATTGCTGGCAATATCTGGTAAGAAAACTTTGTATTTCTATTTAACCTAATTTTGTGGAGTTTGTGCAGAATAAGCATTAACGCACATAAACGTGTTGGGGGGAAAAGGTGTCGATTTTTCGGTAAAAATCCCTTAGTCCATATTCTCAAAAATGTATTATGGCAGAAGGAAAAACTTAATTAATTTATTTAAAACCCTTTTTAATTTTTAAATCTTGTTTATTTAATTTGCGATAACCAATCAAACATTTTTTTTTGAAATTCTGGCCTTTTCAGCATATCTACATTGAAATGAGTGGCGGCTCTTCCATAGGGTCATTTGGTCAATGACCCCCAAAAATATTTCAGAAAATAAATTATTCGTTTGATTGTCCCTCCTAATAGTTTTAATAAAACGATATACTAAGTTAGGCTGGGCAGTCCGAATTGCCCTGATTATCTTAAAGCTTGACGAAAGTACCCGAAGATTTCACAGCTACCGAGAGGCAGCCGAACGTGATAGCAAATGGAATATGAAATCGCGATTTGGGTCATCAGCCGGTCTCTTCTCATAATTCGATCGATCAGTGGCGGCATCACGTCGGCATGCGGAAGTTCAATAGTACAGAGGTAGCGCGGTCGATATTCTAACTCGATATTGTTTCGGACGTTTGTAATCGATGAAAATTGATTTATATACTGTTTTTTGTAATATATACAGGGTTATTCACGCAACCCGTTCATTAAAAGTTTTTGATGATGCCATATAGATAAAAATTTCAAATTTTAGGATTAAGGTAAGGTCAAGGGGTACTGCTTTTTTGTCAACTTCCTGTCACTTCCGGTTTAACCGGAAGTTGGTATCAACTTGCTTACACTTGCAACACCCTGTATTTTATGATATTTTTGGATTAGGATTATTATTTTATGTAGCATGTCCTATACCTAGGTTCAAGCGTTCTTAAGATACTTGACCTTGAAATCTCATATTTTTGTAAGTTTTGAAGATATAATCTTCATATTTTGCAGACGATCGGTAAATAATCTTAGGTTTCTATCTTTTTTATTGAATTTGTCTATTTTTATACAGGGTGTCCTAAATTCAGCGGTAAACATTCACATTTTCGAAGCCGCTAAAGTCCGTTTTTTAAATGGGACACCCTATAACTTTATGCACTATCAAATCTAGAATTTAATTTTCTATCGAACTGTATTAAGGTTTTTATTAAACTATCATATGTATTTGCTAAATGCTTACACCTTCCCGTAGTAAGCCATGGAAAAAAAAATTGTTGTGCTTTTCTATTCAACATGACAGCTGATTTGAAACTTTTAAATTAAAATAAAATAACACTCAAAAGCTGATATTCTCAATTTATTTTATATTCGCGGAGAATGTTACAAAATATTGGAGAGAAGTGCCACGTTTTTAATGAAAAACATCCTCATTTATCGCCAATGAACAAGAGAAAATTGAAGAGGATTGAAACGAAATTTTTTCGTTTCGGAAAAGTTAAAGTTATAAAAAATGTAATAAATTGTTTACATTATTTTTAACTATATCTGTTAAGTTCGAGACTGTTCTAAACTTGTTTTAGTGACCTTAAAAATTATAGCAATCTAACAATCAACAATAAATAAATAAAATAATAAAATTGAATTATAACAAATGTTCTATATGCTGTCCGTTCATTTGAAGACACATTTCATTTCTTCTTTGGACAGTTGCTGTGGCCCGTTGAATTTGTCCGTTTTCTAATTCGGCAAAAGCTGTTCGTATCCTGTGCAGTAAATCTTGTTGGTTATTTACTGGGGAAGCATAGACTTTACCTTTGATAAATCCCCATAAATAAAAGTCTAGGGGTGTTAAATCGGGCGATCGCGGGGGCCATCTCCAAGGGCCATTGGGACCAATCCAGCGATCTTCAAAAATTCGAGATAATTGGAGATAAACTGCAGCGGAATTATGTGCTGGTGCCCCATCTAATTGATACAAATAATTTTGCAGCTCACCAATAGGAATTTCTTCTATAAGTTCAGAAACCGTCCCTCGTAGAATTTCCAAATACTTATCACTGTTTAAATTGTCTTCATAAATGAAGAAATGTTCGTTTCTTCTATTTGTTATTCCTTCTCTAGAAAATTTCGCTTCATCGGTCTAAAATATTTTTGAAAGGAATTGAGGGTCCTCTTGAATTTTCAAAAACATGAATTCGCAAAATTCTACTCGTCGGACGTCATCACCGGGTCACCGTCATCACCTGATCATTTAATACTATACCGAAAACATTGAAACTAAACCTCTCTTGAGAACGCGTTTCGCGTAAAGCGTGCGGATTTTCTGCTGCCCAGATATGTTCGTTTCTTCTATTTGTTATTCCTTCTCTAGAAAATTTCGCTTCATCGGTCCAAAATATTTTCGAAAGGAATTGAGGGTCCTCTTGAATTTTCAAAAACATGAATTCGCAAAATTCTACTCGTCGGACGTCATCACCAGGTCTCAGGGCTTGCACGTTTTGGAAGGAACAAGGGTGCATATGATGTTCGCTGAAGATTCTTTGGACAGATGAAGAAGAAATTCCCAAATTCTTTTCTGCGGACGGTATTGAACTTTGCGGGTTTGCGTGGAAATAAGCTAATGTGTTTATTACGTTATCCTCGGCATTTGTCACTGGTTTCGGAACATTTTTTGTAACTTTAACCTTGCCAAAACGGAAAAAGTTCGTTTCATTAAACACACGACACGTTCTCTCCAAAATTTTATAACATTCTCCAAGAATATAAAATAGATTGAGAATATCAGCGTTTGAGTATTCTTCCATTTCGATTTAGAAGATTTAGTTTATCACTGACAGCTTTCGATAAATAACGCATACTAATCATCTGTCATATTGGATATTGGATCTCAATTGTTTTTCCATGGCTCACCATTGGAACATATAAACATTTAAGCAAATACATACGATATTTTTTTAAAAACCCAATTATTTCGAAAATGGTTACGAATAGGTATAGGGAACCTTAATACAGTTCGATAGAAAATGAAATTATACATTTGATAGTGCATAAAGTTATAGGATGTCCCATTTAAAAAAACGGACTGTAGCGGACTGTAGAAAATATGAATGTTTGTCGCTGAATTTAGGACACCCTGTATAAAAATAGACAAATTCAATAAAAAAAATAGAAACCTAAGATTATTTACCGATCGTCTGCAAAATATGAAGATTATATCTTCAAAACTTACAAAAATATGAGATTTTAAAATTTGGTACCCCGAAGGCTCATTTTCGGTTCAAGGTCAAATATCTTAAGAACGCTTGAACCTAGGTATAGGACATACTACATAAAATAGCATTAAAATTCTCCGTAGAATCCAAAAATATCATAAAATACAGAGTGTTCCATTTAGAATAAGCAAGTTGATACCAACTTCCGGTTAAACCGGAAGTGACAGAAAGTTGAAAATATTTAAAAAAAGAAGTACCCCTTGACTTTACCTTAATCTCAAAATTTGAAATTTTTATCTAAATGGCATCATCAAAAACTCTTAATGAACGGGTTGCGTGAATAACCCTGTATATTTTTATTTTTATGATCATGTGTAAGTTGGAAATATACAGGAAATAAAATGTTGGTAGTGACTAGTGAAAAAAAATAAACAACTAAAAAGTGCGTTTTCTGCAGATCACATGAAATGTTCGGTGAACTATTCCAATTCTAAAGAACGAAGAGTAGATCTGAACTTGAAGAGAATTTAAAGCTCAATTTAAAGATAAGATATTTATTTTTATTTTAAGTATGTCTATTTTTAAATTTTTTATCGACCCCCCAATATAATTCGCCACGAGCCGCCACTGTTTGCAATAAAAATGTCAAATGTCCAAATTACTTTTGAAATTACCAGAACATGAAAATAATTAATTTGCTTAACAAACTTCTACTTCCGACTCAGAAAGCACACCGACCAGTGTTATTCAAAGCGCATTAATCAAAGAGTGCTTTGTAACAAAAGTTTTTGCTGGACATTTGGCAGTAAGTACCAAATGTCAAACAAAAAAGTGTTTTAAATAAATTAATTAATTTTTCCTTTCCGCCATAATCAGTTTGAGATTTTGAGAATTTGGATTAAGGGGGTTTTGGGGATGCTGAATGTAAATATGATAAAAAAAATATCGAAAATAAGTCACAATATCCTTTTACCTTCTAATACCGAACACCAGTGATAAATCAACAATTTCACTATACCAAATATTTTATTTTTCCAACGTACGATTAGTATCCAAATTTAGAGAAAATCGCTTTATTAATAATTAAGATGTTAGTGTGGATTTATGAAAACGGAAACACATAGAGCATCCTACTTGACATAAGATAGCAGGGCCAGAAAAACCAAATACCGTGTACAGGGTGTCGGGATTTGGTTGCAAAAGCGGGGTATCTCGCTTATTTTTAAAGATAGAACTTTGCGGTTTTCACGAACCTGAGCTAATTTTTTGTGAAACTCATGAAACCGTAAACAAAATTTTCATAGCCTACTTCGTTTATGAGATACAGAGCGAAATAGAAAATTTTGCATTTTGGGACCCCCCTCGTATCTCGGTTATCCTTTAACTTAACGCAAAGGGAAAAACTGTTGAAATACTATTGCTTAATTTTTATTTAGATATCCAGAAAGGAGGCATCCTAATATAATAGACTTTTTATCGGATAAAAAATAATTTACTTAATCACGGATCATTTATCAAACCTCATACGAAAACATATAATAAAGAAAATCGGGAGGCTGAGGAAATTACGGTTTTGGCTAATGCATAAGCTTACCCTACAAACTCTTGTAGGGCCAGTGAAAAGAGCACAGGGATTCCAAAAACTAGAGTTCAAGAAATTCTAAAAAAGCACAAATACCACCCATACAAATTTAGGCTCGTGCAGCACTTACAGCCAGGGGATGCAGAGCGTCTGGTAGTCTTCTGCAATTGGTTTCGAGAAAGATGCGATATGGTTAGAGATTTTGAAAGGAAGGTTATACGGTCAAACGAAGCACATTTCAGTAATTCTGGTATACTCAATAGGCACAATAGTAGATTCTGGTCCCAGGAAATCTAACAGCCAATCGCTATATAGAAATTTTAGAGGCAGCTAAACCTGAATTACTTGACGATGTTCCTCTAGCGCAAATTAACGAAATTTATTTTCAACAGGACGGTGCTCCTGCACACAATTCTGGAATGACGAGATTATTTCTGGACAATAATTTTACCAATCAATGGATCGGAACAAATGAACCTATAAGATGGCCCCCTAGGTCCCCAGGTTTGTCGATTTTAGATTTCTTTCTATGGGGATATCTGGAAAATAGAATTTACAAAGACCACTATGATAATGTCCAAGATTTAGGAAACGCAATGAGATAAAATTTTTTATTTTGCTTAATTCCCTAAAACGAATACGAAAATTGTGCGAAGCATGCATAGAACAAAATGGAAATCAGTTTGAACCGTTCTTTTGATTTCCTTGGTTACTGTAGTTATATATACGACAGTTGATTTTTGCTGAAAGGCTTGTTACATAATAATTTATTACTGTTTTGTTCTTGTGTTACATAAATCTGTTTTGTTCTTGTGTTACATAAATCTAGGTAGGTGGTACTTTTTTGGTGGTGATTTAATTACATATTTATTTTGATTAATTGTTAGGATGTAGATATTGTTAACGACTTTAAATAAAAGGCAGCATTGTTTGCATGGCCTACTGCAAAATTTGGGATGATAATTATAAAAATTAGGATTTATTAAAATAGACCCATACTATTAAACGCCTCTCTTTTACCTTCTAATACCGAACGCCAGTGATAAATCAACAATTTCACTATGCCAAATTGTTTCATTTTTCCAACGTACGATTAGTACCCAAATTTAAAGAAAATCGCTTTATTAATAATTGAGATGTTAGTGTGGATTTATAAAAAGGGAAACACATAGGGCATCCTACTTGAAATAAGATAGCAGAAAAACCAAATATCGTGTACAGGGTGTCCGGATTTGGTTGCAAAAGCGGGGTATGTCGCTTATTTTTAAAGATAGAACTTTGCGGTTTTCACGAACCAGAGCTAATTTTTTGTGAAACTCATGAATCCGTAAACAAAATTTTCATAGCCTTCTTCGTTTATGAGATACTGGGCGAAATAGAAAATTTTGCATTTTAGGACCCCCCTCTTATCTCGGTTATCCTTTAACTTAACGCAAAGGGAAAAACTGTTGAAATACTATTGCTTAATTTTTATTTAGATATCCAGAAAGGAGGCATCCTAATATAATAGACTTTTTATCGGATAAAAAATAATTTACTTAATCACGGATCATTTATCAAACCTCGTACGAAAACATATAATAAAGAAAATCGGGAGGCTGAGGAAATTACGGGTTTGGCTAATGCATAAGCTTACCCTACAAACTCTTGTAGGGCCAGTGAAAAGAGCATAGGGATTCCAAAAACTAGAGTTCAAGAAATTCTAAAAAAGCACAAATACCACCCATACAAATTTAGGCTCGTGCAGCACTTACAGCCAGGGGATGCAGAGCGTCTGGTAGTCTTCTGCAATTGGTTTCGAGAAAGATGCGATATGGTTAGAGATTTTGAAAGGAAGGTTATACGGTCAAACGAAGCACATTTCATTAATTCTGGTATACTCAATAGGCACAATAGTAGATTCTGGCCCCAGAAAAATAAGCACCAAATATTTCCCAGAAGACAGCAGGGCAGGTTTGGTCTAAATGTGTCCTGCTTCATATTAGGAACACATATAAAATTTTATACATTTGAGGGAAATCTAACAGCCAATCGCTATATAGAAATTTTAGAGGCAGCTATACCTGAATTACTTAACGATGTTCCTCTAGCGCAAATTAACGAAATTTATTTTCAAAAGGACGGTGCTCCTGCACACAATTCTGGAATTACGAGATTATTTCTGGACAATAATTTTACCAATCAATGGATTGGAACAAATGGACCTATAAGATGGCCCCCTAGGTCCCCAGATTTGTCGATTTCAGATTTCTTTCTATGGGGATATCTGGAAAACAGAATTTACAAAGACCACTATGATAATGTCCAAGATTTAGAAAATGCAATAAGAGAAAATTTTCGCTATTTACAAAATCATCCCGTTATTTTGCTTAATCCCCGAATACGAAAATTGTGCGAAGCATGCATAGAACAAAATGGAAATCAGTTTGAACAGTTCTTTTGATTTCCTTGGTTACTGTAGTTCTTATACGACAGTTGATTTTTGCTGAAAATCTTGTTACATAATAATTTATTACTGTTTTGTTTCTGTGTTACATAAATCTAGGTAGGTGGTACTTTTTTGGTGTGAAATTATCAATACATATTTTGATAAATAGGTTTAATTACATATTTATTTTGATTTATTGTTAGGATTGAGATATCGTTAACGACTTTAAATAAAAGGCATCATTGTTTTGCATGGCCTACTGCAAAATTTGGGATGATAATTATAAAAATTAGGATTTTTGTTGTTGTTTATTAAAATAGACCCATACTATTATATATTTTTGAGAAGCTTTTAAAAGGACAAATCAATTTCTGGAAAAATATACAGGGTGTCCCATTTAAAAAAACACAACTTTGGGTCATATCTAAAAAATAACAACTCAAATGAAAAACATGACTACTCCACTGGATCCAGCGTAAAAAACTGCATAAGCAGTAATTTTTCTCTTTGCGTCAAGTTAAAGGATAACCGAGATACGAGGGGGGTCCCAAAATGCAAAATTTTCTATTTCGCCCTGTATCTCATAAACGAAGAAGGCTATGAAAATTTTGTTTACGGCTTCATGAGTTTCACAAAAAATTGGTTCAGATTCGTGAAAACCGCAAGGTTCTATCTTTAAAAATAAGCGAGATACCCTGCTTTTGCAACCAAATCCGGACACCCTGTACACATAGCGATATAAAAGATAAAAACTTTAGGCTCAAACAAAATATTTTTCTAATTGAACCTTTTCCCAATTTCATATAGTTTCTGAGGTAAAGGAAGAGGGTATTTTATTTTGATCACCTGGTACAAAAACCACCATAGAAAATTAAAATATTTTATAATCCTAAGCAGGTTGTATTTTGTGAAGGGAAGAACAAGGGGAGATTATAGCGTGGATAATTGGTAATTAAAATTTTGTTTATTTTAAGCCAAGTCAATTTATTTCAAATTAAGGTCGGCGGAAGGATCAAAATACTTTGCGTAACAAAAAATATAAGTGACACATTTTATTAATCAATTACCGAGATACTGGGCAGGAAAAAGCAGTGGCGTTGTATAGATTTCAAGAAGGAAATATATGCACATGCTGAAATGGGTAAGCTACCATCATCACATCGAAAAAATGCGGACTATTTGAAGAGGAGTTATCTGGAATTTCAGAAGTTAAAGATTGAATTATTTCTAAAACTTGCGCGATGAAAAACATTTTAAACCTTTGAAATACTCTTTTCTATCTAGTTTAATTTTTTTTTCGTTATTATCATTTTCATAAAACTTTTTCGCGTTTTGTTTGTCTGCTCGGTATGGTTGTACCCTTCGTATTTTTTAAGTTCCTTAATTTCTTACACAAAAAAGAGGGTCGGGTTTGTTAAATTTGGTTCATTTGTTACAGAGAAATTATACTAAAAAGACACAGTTATTAGTCTTTGTCTTGTCATTTTAATTTTTGATAATGTGTATTGCAGATTTTCCGTAAATGTGCATAGATGGCGATCCAACATATTATTAGTATAGTCAAGAGCAGTGTTATCGTGCGGGTCATACGATTTATCAACGACAAACTTTTTAAGTTTCTTTTTCTTTTATTACGTGTAATCATATCCTCCGCATAAAATCCGGAAGATGAATTAGATAGACCTATGATATTTTCATATGAGAAAAGAGGATAACCATATAAATACCAGCGGTTGCAAAAATCTTTGAGCGATGTCACTCCAAGGTCAGATTGACAAGTCAGTGACAAAATGAGTAATTTTCGGGTTTTTTTGCATCCACAAGCGAAAAAAATAGTATTAAATCTAATAAAATATTACGAAAATGAAAATTCACCGGCCAATATCCAGGAGACAGTAGCAAAAGCTCTGGTAATCGGTATAAGGACAGTGTAAAAAATTGTGCATGAGAAAAAGCATAATTTACTACCGAAGAAGATTAAGAAATGTACACGAAAAAAGCCAAAGACAGAAGACTTAAGTGACAATGTAAAAATGGATGTTCGTAATGCAATTTACGATTTATACACATCAAAAACTAATATAACCCTTCAAGTTTTAAAAGAAGCTTTAAAAAATCGAGGCATATTGGAAATTGGACTATAATCGTTGTCAAAATTAATAAAAATGTTGGGTTTTCGATATAAAAAGGACTTTTATGCGAGTTGCCACATATAGCAAGTCAGCGTATCCGGTTTTTAAAGAAATACACGGAAAATGTTAATTTAGATTAGATTTAGAAAAGTAGTATTTTTAGACGAGACTGGGATATTTTTTAATGGAAGTGGTTTGAAATCTTCACAGGACGAGTCTGTAAAAAGTGTCAAGAGAAAAAAATCCATTAACTCTATTTTGGAAAAAATAAGGTCCAATGATACGGTTACCGATTTTACCAGCCCATACATTAAGAGACCATCTATGCTGGTGATCCAAGGGGATAATGAATCTGGGGTTTTCAGAACTATAATTGTGGAAATTATGTCGGTTGCCGTATCCATTTTTAAGAAATGTCGCTTCGTCAGTAAATAAAATGTTATTGAAAAAATCGTGTTCTTCTCTATTTTTTGCCAATGCCCAAGTACAAAATTCAAGTCTTCGATTGAAATCGTCTTGTACCAGTTGAATATTGTATGGGTGAAATTATGTTTTCTAGTTATTCTATTTGCCGTAGATTTAGCAACACATTTCTCCTTTTCTAACTGCCTACATGAAATATGAGGATTTTCAATTAAAGTTTGCGTAACAAGATATTCAGTTTCTTCATTTGCGCCTCTTTTCTGCCTTTCCGATTTTTGTTCGTAATCGACACATCCAGTTCTTTCAAGTCGTTCTTTGAGTCTGACAAATGATACCTCATGAGGATGACGTTCGGTATTGCTAAACCGTTGCGCATAAACTCTACTTGCTAAAAAACAATTTTGATCACTTGCGCCCAAAACATAAATCATGTTAATCAATTCTTCTCTAGAAAAATTCATTTTGAATCAATTTGAACACCGTTACTACACAAATACAAGAGTTTGACATTTCGCCATGACAACATTTTCCCCGTTTTCATTTGTTTTTACTTTAGGATTGTCTAAGACATCTTCGTACATTAAGTTCTAACTAAATGTTGACACTATCTACACTTTTATAATAGCCCAAATAGTAAATATTTAAAAATAGTTGGTAAAATATCTGTTTTAAGTCTTTAGGTCGCGATCCTTAGCACAATATTATGAGCTGAATTTTTAATTTTGCGTCACTTGTAGTGTATTATAATTAGAAAATTCGATAATAAAGCAAATTCTAAAGCGATTGCCATTGAAAACCAAATAATAAATACAAAAATGTCAAAATCTCGGAAACTATGACAAATAGGTATAGGACATATTTATAACGAAAGATAGGGTTTCGGGTCACGAATAGTCTAAAATATTAAAATACTATACATTCCATTTAAAAAAAATGAAGATATGATGTTTTTAATTTTATTAATTTATCCTACTTATCTAGGACCTCCTGTACAACGCCGACAAATTTTGTTCACGTTGAAAGTCAACCCATACTTTTGTTAATGTTCCTGCCAAAAATCATAATCCTATATCAAAAAGCCAACGGCCCACGTCGTTTGAAAAAAGGCACTGCAATTCATAATTTTTTATAAAATGGCTGATATTAGAAAAACTATCAAATTTAGACATAGAATATGTTATACAAAAAATGTGTAGAATCACGAGCAAAATCTAAATATGCAAAAATATACAGAGTGTCCCATAAGAAAAAACACAACTTTGCCTCGCTACAGATTTTTAAGACACCCTGTATAAATGAAAATAATTTTAGGTTATGTAGCCCGCATTGTTCTCCGTTATCAAGATATCAACCGAGAACGCACTATTGGGACACCCTGTATATATATATATATATATATATATATATATATATATATATATATATATATATATATATATATATATATATATAATATATATATATATATATATATATATATATATATATATATATATATATATATATATATAATATATGTGAAAGCAACGAGTAGTCTTACCATATGTAAGGGGCACAACAGACAGGATAGGAAGAATTCTGAGGAAACACAACATACAAACAATACACAAGCCACAAACAACTATAGGTAAACTACTCGGAAACCCAAAAGATAAAATCAAACTGGAAAACCACGGAGTGTACAGCATTCCGTGCCAGGACTGTGAGAAGTTGTACGTAGGGCAAACTAATAGGCGAATATCAGCAAGAGTGGAAGAGCATAAACTCAGCATCAGAAATAAACAAACAACCTCAGCTTTATTCCTACATCATCAGGAAACCGGCCATAAAATAAATTTCGATGGGTGTAGGGAGATTGCCAATATAGAACATTATAAGACCAGAATAATCCGAGAAGCCATAGAAATTGAAAAACAAGGTGATTTGAATAAAAGGGACGAATCATTAAAACTACCAACAGTATGGAAGACAATAATCGACAAATCTAAAATCGCAAAAACTCAAGCGCAGTTAGCGCAACAACAACAGCACCATCCCGAAAACATAAATAACGACCAACGCCTGCGCAGATATAACCTTCGGCCCCGAGTGGGGGTATAAAAGGAAGCGTCGCAGTCAGCAACACTTCAGTCTCTATTCGGACGCGAGAAAGAAAGCTTCGAAAATGCCAAATGTGATTTTGGCGAAACGTCAGCAAAACTGTTCTTTTCAGAACGACAGTAGTGAACGGATGTACACTCGGAATGAAAACACACATATATATATATAATATATGTTATATATATATATATATATATATATATATATATATATATACATATATATATATATATATATATATATATATATATATATATATATATATATATTTATATGTAAATATATATATATATATATATATATATATATATATATAGATATATAAATATAAATATATAATCCTTGGGTATAGGTCCGAAAAAGAAAATAATTGTGACTGAGGTTTTGGTAGTGTCACATATATTGTCAATTTTAAAAAAATATCATTTTTGACGTTTCGGCAGGAACACCCTTGCTTTTCTCAAAAAATGTTTATCCATGAAACGTAATTAATCATTTAAAATTAAAATCTTAATAAAGAACGACAGACCAGAAGTAGAACCAATGGACACAAGCTCTGGTAATACTATTTTAAACAATAATTTACAAAATAAAAAAGTAAATAGTGAACTTTATAACCAGGAAGTTTTACAGCAAAATACCACAAATGATATTCAAAATAATGATTATGCCGATAATCAAGGAATATTAAATTTTGAAAATATTGATTATGCTGATAATCAAGAAATATCGAATTTTGAAAATCCCTATTATGAACAAAATGATATATATATGCCAAACTATATCGATATGTGCCAAGAACAAGAATATGACCAAGAAAATACCGAAAATGTAAATTTTTCGAAACCGAGCCTGAACAACAATATGAGATAGTAATTCTAAATAACTATACAGCTGAATTACCGTATATTTATATTCCCGAATTAAATGCAAATTTTCTATTAGATACAGGAAGTACTCGAAGTTTTATAAAACCAGAAATTGCTTACAGATATTTTTCTAATTATGTTGTAAACGAAAGTTGTGTCCTGCCGAAACGTCAAAAATTATATTTTTTTAAAATTGACAATATATGTGACACTACCAAAACTTCAGTCACATTTACTTTCTTTTTCGGACCTATACCCAAGAAAATTATATATATTAACAATATAAAAGGAAGGTCAAGAAACTCTTATATATATATATATATATATATATATATATATATATATATATATATATATATATATATATATATATATATATATATATATATATACTTTGCACAGGGGTGGCCTGCATTTAAATAAATGTATAAGTGGTTAGACTTTTAGGTCAAGCAGGACTCATAATTTTTGGTGATTGATACAAAAATCTCACTTTCATTAAGTGGCTGTATAAACAGAACATATCCTGATTATTCCACTGATTTTTGTTTTTGCCAACCAACCAAATTTTAATCAAATACATATTTAGCGAATTTTCTTATTTAGTTTATTTTAAAGTTGGTCATATCATCCCTCAGCTTCTACACCCCGCAACTCTATTGATTTCAACAGTATTATATGTAAAATTTTCTGCTGTACAATTTTTATTCGAAACTTTTTCTTTTATCATTTTTTGAATAATATCGAAAATTCATTCTTTTTTTATTTTTTTGCATCCTTAGCCGCCGTTTGATAATAAACTTAGTTTCACTTTTCATTATTAGATACTTCCAATCAACTTACATCAAACATTCAGGCAAGCTCACCAATCTTTCGATTTAAAAGTTCATTTATTTGGACTACAAAATTCTAACGTGGGTTTAGGTCTCAAAATTGGTCATAAGACATTGGCGCCGTCAAAATAAAATTTAGCTGGAGACAGAATTATACTGATAACTAAAAAAAAAGTAATTTCTAATATAAATTGTACCAAATGTATTTTATTGATAGCTTTCCAGGGGGACAGCTACCCATACAAGCCATGATTGAAGAGTTTCCAAAGAAAACGAAATTGTGTTTTTTAAATGGGAACACCCAGTATATGTATATATATATATATATATATATATATATATATATATATATATATATATATATATATATATATATATATATATATATATATATATATATATATTTTTTTTTTTTTTATTATATATATATATATATATATATATATATATATATATATATTTTTTTTTTTTTTTTGCGTTTTCTTAAACCATGTCCAGTATTTTTTTGTTAAAAATTCTTGGGTACTGGTTTTTTTCTTAAAAGAATTATTTAACGTTTCGCGCTTCATAGAGAGCTTTTTCAAAAGGATATTATTGGCCTACAATAAATACAAAACTATAAAACATCGATTGACACACTAAAAACTATTATAATAAAATGTTATAAAAATGTAGTATAAAAATACTACCGATGGATTTTATTTTTTGTTTTTGGCTGAAAGCGATTATTTAGATTTACAATGTTTACATTATTTAGATTGGTGTAAAATCAAGTTGATATTATAGAAATTATATTTATGATGGTGTAGTATAGAATATATAGGCATTTTATTATATGTAAAATACTAAATTAAAAAATTAAAATATCAGACCGTGGTAAATCTGACTCACTTTCTTGACATCTTGTTTATCATTTACGGAATGTTTTTTTTTTTTGAGATGAAACATCTCCTTAATGATTCATTTTTGATAGTTAGTGTCTTTATTCAAAATACGTGTGTCAGAAAAATTAAACTCGTGATTTTCTGATTTTTCATGTTTATGTAGGGCAGTGGACGCATTTTTTGTATACTTGTGGCCGTTTATTCTGTTCTCTAGGTATTGTGTGGTCATGCCAATGTATTTCATGGGACAATTCATACATGGTACCGCATATATTAAGTTTTATTGTTTTTTTACTGGTATTTTACTTTTGAGAGGTGTGAATAGGGAGCCTAATAAATTATTGGATTTGTGACAAACAATTATGTTGTGTTTGGCAAGAGCCAAACACAACATTTAATTTTTTCAGACAGTTCATTTATATATGGTAATGATATATAAGATTTGTTTTCATTTTTATTTTTTGTTGGATTATTCGCTTTGTTTAATCTATTGTAATATAGGTATGTTCTTTGTTTGATAATTCTGTTGATTAATTTAAGTGGGAAATTATTTTCAATTAAAGTTTATCTTACCTTTTTTAATGTTTCCGCGCGAAATTTTGGAGACGTTAACAATATGGCACGGTCAGCTAATCCAAACACAACACTATTTTTTTGACTATTAGGATGGTGAGAGTTAAAATTTAGATAGCGGCCCGACCATGTATGTTTCGTATACCATTTAGTTTCGAGTTTATTATTATTTTTGTGTCGAATTATAGTTAAATCTAAAAAGTTTATGTAGTCATTTTTTTCAATTTCGACGGTGAATTGCAGTTTTGGGTGAAAGTTATTGAAGGCCTGTAATAAATCATTAATTCTATTTTCTGACACGGAGGTCAAGCAATCATCTAAGTATCTTTTAAAAAACCTACTTTAAAATCTAACCTTTTTATGATTTTCTCTTCAACGTATTCCATAACTATTTGGGCAATAGGTGAGGATATTGGAAAGCCCATTGCACAACTGTCTAACTGTTGATAAAAATGATCTTTATATTGAAAGTAGTTATTATTTAAAGTGATGTTTACACAGTTTATAAATTCCTTGCATGTTAAGGTCGTATGCTCTTTTAATTGATTCCATTTTTCTTTTAATATTCTTTCAACAAATTTTGAATAAATACTAACTATCAAAAATTAATCATTAAGGAGATGTTTCATATCAAAAAAGAAAAACATTCCGTAAATGATAAACAAGATGTCAAGAAACTGAGTCAGATTTACCACGGTCTGATATTTTAATTTTTTAATTTAGTATTTTACATATAATAAAATGCCTATATATTCTATACTACACCATCATAAATATAATTTCTATAATATCAACTTCATTTTACACCAATCTAAATAATGTAAACATTGTAAATCTAAATAATCGCTTTCAGCCAAAAACAAAAAATAAAATCCATCGGTAGTATTTTTATACTATATTTGTATAACATTTTATTATAATAGTTTTTAGTGTGTCAATCGATGTTTTATAGCTTTGTATTTATTGTAGGCCAATAATATCCTTTTGAAAAAGCTCTCTATGAAGCGCGAAACGTTAAGGAAATAAATAATTCTTTTAAGAAAATAAACCAGTACCCAAGAATTTTTAACAAAAAAAAAAAAAATATATATATATATATATATATATATATATATATATATATATAATGTGTTTTTATTCTGGGTGTACATCCGTTCAAAAGAACAGTTCTGCTGACGTTTTGCTAAAATCACATTTGGCATTTTCGAAACTTTCTTTTTCGCGTCCGAATAGAGACTGAAGTGTTGATGACCGAGATGCTTCCTTTTATACCCCCAACCGGGGCCGAAGGTTATATCTGAGCGGCCGTTGGTCGTTATTTATGTTTTCCGGATGATGCTGTTGTTATTGCGCTAATTGCTCTTGATTTTGTGTGATTATAGAATTCTCGATTATTGTCTTCCATACTGTGGGTAGTTTTAATGATTCGTCCTTTTTATTCAAATCACCTTATTTTTCAATTTCTATGGCTTCTCGAATTATCCTGGTCTTATAATGTTCTATATTGGCAATCTCCCTACACCCATCGAAATTTATTTTATGGCCGGTTTCCTAATGATGTAGGAATATAGCTGAGGTTGTTTGTTTGTTTCTGATGCTGAGTTTATGCTCTTCCACTCTTGCTGATATTCGCCTGTTAATTTGACTTACGTACATCTTTTCACAGTCCTGGCACGAAATGCTGTATACTCCGTGGTTTTCCAGTTTGATTTTATCTTTCAGTTTTCCAGGTAGTTTACCTATATTTGTTTGTGGCTTGTGTATTATTTGTATGTTGTGTTTTCTAAGAATTCTTCCGATTCTGTCTGTTCTGCCTTTTAAATATGGAAAGACTACTTGTTGCTTTCCTGGTTCAAATATGTCATCCACATAACGAATCCATAATTTCGGCTTACTCTCTCCAGAGCTTCTTTCTCGATGTATATCATAAAAATTCTCAACTTTTGGTGATAGCGAGGACTCCATTGGAGCACCATCGATTTGTTTATACATTTGCCCGTGGAATGAAAAATAAGTATTTTTAAGGCAATGCTCCGAGAGCTGTATTACATGTGTCTGGAAATGGATCGTTTATAGCAATCCTCTCTAATACTTCATCGATGGGAATTAGGCTCACAGAAAAACTTTTAATACCTATTAGAGTTTTACTATTTGTCTTGTGTTATATTTTGAATTAAAAATTATCTTTTGAACATGATTAACCAGCTAAACGTTTTCATAAATGAAACTGAAATACGCTACTGACAAATTTGAGCTACCCTATTGTTAATCTCATATGCAAAATTTCACCCCTCTCAAAACAAGCCTACATACAACCTTCTGTTGGACCTACTGACCTAAATCAATACAACGAATACTGGGATACAACATTTGACATTTAGGCTTGCTATGATATCGTCTTTTCAAGAACGATGTCTGATATAATTCGAGTGAAATGCTCCGAGTTTTTTACAAATAAAGCAGCTTTTTCGACAGCTGGTTGCATAATTTCAGCAAGATATTTTTCCGGTTTTTGTAACGGCGAATTGACAGCACTAATAAATAAGTCTGATGGGCGTCCCTGGTTTGTGTATTTTTGGTAAACTATGGAGTTTAGGACATCAATCATCAACAATTTCGGGGTTTATTGATGAACATTTTATTTTATTTTTAGTTATTTCGTAGTCGGGTCCCTTGGAACTGGCTTATAACAGTTGTCTTGTAGGATATCCTGCACTTTTGTATGTAGTCTTGGGTATTCATAATCACAGTTGCGTTTCCTTTATCTGCTGGAAGAATTGTGATGTCTTTATTTTTTCGAAGGTTTGTTAGGGCCCTTTGTTCAGTGGCATTTAGGTTTTGTTCTGATCGAATTTCCTTAGCTTTTGTTTCTTCAGTCGAGGACAGCTTCCACTTCAGCTATTATTTCTTCTTTTCCTTAGGAGATATCGCAAAATTAAAACCATTACTCAGTATGGATTGACGAATAATGTCTATTTTTTCTGTTGAATACACAATTATTAGAAAAATTAGTTTCATCAGTCCAAAGAATTTTGTGGGGAAATTGGGAATTTTCGTCCCATTTTCTTGTGAACCACTCACAAAAAGTCATTCTAGGCTCTGCATCGCCAGGATGTAGGGCAGTATCCTTCTTTATGAAGAGTTCCCGCCGTTCCGGGTATTTTTGAAAATAACGCATTTGCGCATAATTTTGGTGATTTTCAATACAACTGTTATTTATATTAAGGACTTTTTCAGTTACATGCATCCAACTCATTGTTCTCTTTATGCTCATAACTTACCCAAAGAGGTTCAATTTCGATGACTACATTAGGGGTGCTATGGTGGTAGCTAATACCTGGTTTGTCTCATATTATTTGAAATGTAATCCAGAAAAGGCACAGACGCTGACATTTTCAAGTTCTTTAGATTCCGATGATCGCCAACCAGTCAAAATGCTATTGATAGTTCATTGTCTTGGTCCAGTAATGTACGTACAGGGTTTTCCCGTATATTTTTCCACCCACTTAGAGAGTTTATTTGAATAGATACGGAAATGTAAACACGAAAGTTGCTGGGTTTTTTATGATGATTTAGAATATTATACAATAATTGCGAAAATATTATTGGAAATGTCAAATATGAAACGCCCTGTATATTAAATCATATTCTTGAAGATCTTTTTTTTCTAATTTCAAATATATATATATACTTTTAATATATTCTGTCAATTAGTTTTGGATATATAAGCGTTTAAACATTAACGAAATGGAAAGGTAATTTGCGCTAAAACATAGTGAGACATGGTTTACCGGTCAGAAGTAATTATTTACCAGCATTTTTAATATCTAATACGTTGGACGATGGGTTATTCGGAAGAAGAGATACTCGACATGATAGAATTATTTTATTTACATGGTAAAAATGCATCGATAGCTCGTGATGATGATGGTTGCGAAAAAACGAAACGTCGGAAAATTTTATTACTTCATCTGGTAGAGTAGTGTAGTGGCAATGAAAATGTAAAAATCTGTTTTGTCATCTTTTAAAAAGGTGCCAGAAAAAAATTAACATGCCATCGCAAGTTTTCAGTTTTTCCTCAATATTTTCGGAAGTACTGAGAATTTTCCAAAATTAAAAACGTCATATTGCACGGTTCAGTAGAGCGCAAGTTTTTTCTCATTTAAACATCTCTATATCTAATGGTTTAAGAGAGCCCTGTAGAGTTCATTCTTATCCGGGACTCAATATGCAAATGTCTGTTATAAAGTAATTAAGAATTAGTTTATCACCAAGTCAAATTTTCAGTGTGGAATTTGTTAATAATATTAGTTATTAGTAAGGCACATTTAACAGCTGGGAATTAGGGGTTTAACATATAATTGGATTCAAAATTATTTGTCAAACAAAATACAACTTGTGCAATTTAAGAATATTAAAAGTTCAAATGCATTCATAAATTGTGGAGTCCCCCAAGAATCTATATTAGGACCTATTCTTTTTTAATATACATCAATTCGACAGGGGCGTGCGGTGAAATTTTAAGAAAGGGAAGCAATTTTTAGAATCTTACCTATTTGTAATGTAATTCGATTCTTCGATAATTTTTTGTAAATTCGTCAATGACGTCATCATAAAAAGGTCGATGCTCCGACATATTTTGGAGAGGTTTATTTTCAATGGACAAAAGCGATGTATGTGAAAGTCTCTCCTTCCCCTTTGAATTTCTCACGAAATTTTTTATACGTTTAAGTGTTGAAAAATTGCGTTCTACTGATGAACTTGTGGTAGGTATTGTTAATACTAATTCACACCATTTCGACACTTCGGTGTAGGAATCTTCCAGCTCCTTGTCTTTTAAAAATTGCATTAGTTCCTTAGCGTTATTTTTCGCGCTAATGTCATCACTTTCGTAAACCACTTTTAGTTCAGATCGCAGTAACACTCGGTCGAAGAACTGACCATAATGAAGAAGAAGAAATTTAAACGCATCTTCTGGAGTTTTTCCTTTAAATGTATCAAAATTGCAGAGCTCGAGGAATTTAAAATCATTTGAACCGTTAAATTTATAGTTTATTTGTTGCTGAATTTGATCGATTATTTCATAAAAGAGGCGTCTGTAAGATTTTTGAATATCTCCGACATTGTCTGTTCGAAGACGCTTGGCATGTGGCTCTACATTTAACGTCATCGTTTTCCCCCAAAATAGGTCAAAGTTACCTCTTTTTTGGCTTAACATGGACTTAAAATCATCCACTTTTTTTAGGCAAAAAGCAATATCATTAATTTTAGTTTGTAATATATTAAAAACATTGTCCGAGAATGGAAATATTTCTGAAAATATGTTCAACAAATAATTAAAATTAAAATCTTGTTTCAAACAGTCCAAAAACCCCCTCGAACTATCTATTGCTTCTGAGTCCCACGTTTCGTTATTTTCTATTATATTTTCAAATAGTTCAATCAATTATTCACGATTTTCAGATACTGTTACCACAAGTCTTCCATTATAGTTCCACTTAGTAGGAGCTACTTCGGGCAATCGTTTGTGGACAATGGCGTCCAAAGCTTGTGTAGGTTTTGTTGACTTGGAAAAAAAAGCAGACATGCCGCGTAACGAAAAATACTTTACACTCTTTAATGTGATTGATGGACTGGGATAAAACTAAATTTAATTTATGAGCAAAACAATGAACAAACACAGCACTTGGGAAAGTTTCTCGAACTTTAGCTTGCAGACCCCCTAATTGTTCTGCCATCGGTGCAGCTCCATCATAGCTTTGAGCAACTAATTTTTTCTCTCCATTAATTTCTTTAGTAACGTTATAAACTACGGTATATAATGCATCTGCTGTACGAATTTCGGACACATTCTTAAAAGCTAAAAATCGCTCTTGAATACTTCAGTCTGTTTTAACGTAGCGTATTACTATAGATAATTGGCTAAAATTAGTGATATCAGTTGTTTCGTTCAGAACAATAGCAATGAACCGCGCCTCGCCAATCTCCTGCTTAATTCTTTTTAGAATAATGGTTGCAACAGAGGATATTAAATCATTCTGGATTCGATTCGACGTTCCGCGAAAAACGCTAGACTGCCCTAAATGATTTTTTAAACAATCATCATATTTAGCCATTAAACTAAGTAAATCTTGAACATTTCCTCTATTTGAAGAAACCCTTGTTTCGTTATGACCTCTAAATCCCATTCGTGTTGTCCGAGGAAACAAACAACATCGACAAGTCTTCTTAATATTTGCCTATTTTTATCGACTAGTTCATTGTGTTGGCGGTGACTAATTTCCAACTGTTTATTAAGGGTGTGTTCAATTCTGGCTTTGCTGAACACTTTTTCTTTTATGACGGCCTGCAAATGCGCTTTGGACATAATATGTTCTTTTACAGCTTTATGGAAATTGTTTAAATCGGAAAAACCAGTTTTATTCCAGAGACCTTTTTCGTTTTCGAAAAGTAAACATGGCCAACAAAATAATTTACTTATATTTTCACACCCTGTTAGCCATTTAAATTGTTCGTATTGTTTTTCCGGATAAAAATGTCTAATAAAGTTTTTTGTGGTTAAATTTTTCATAGGCGGTTTTGCCCTTCTTTTGGAAATTATTCGAAGCTTATCAGCGAAGTTTAATGTTGAAAATCCCTTTATTATTAATAGACACACCACGCATTCACACATACTTTTCTTACTAATTTCTCCAACATTTTCAACGTTATTACCGACAGCCGAAGTTGACGGTATTTGCATATCCACGTCCGTATTATTGTCTTCCATATCGCACCATGCACGACGCGTCGTACGTATCGCACAACACACGGATAGCCGTTCAAACAAAGAACCTACTCTAACGATAGCTTCCGCTCCCACCTGCACGCGACTGAAATGCAAAAATTGCAAACAGCCGGTGGAAAGTTCAATAACCTCTGGCTCGATTCACAGGAAATCAAGCATACATGACTTGGGTGCAGAGAAGCTAGCGGCCCGCATAGATTCTATTCGAATTCTATTGTGGCTCGGTCGGAGTCAAGGCCGCATTTATTATGGGCTTGATAATTAAGATAATATTTTAACATTTTTAATATAAACTAAATTAATGGTTTCCTATTTCAAAAATTACATTTTAGAAGATGTTTTGTAATTTTTTCTGGGAAAGCTCTGCTTCCCTTGTTTCCATGGACTGCACGCCCCTGCAATTCGATATCTAAGTTAAACTTTAAGAGTAATGTTAAAGTGTTTGCTGATGATACTACGATTATATATTTTGATAGAACTACTTCAGAAATTTAGAAGCAAATTAACTATGACCTAAATCTGGTATTATCATGGCTAGAATCATATAAATTATCTTTGAATTTTTAAAAATCCTTCTTTATGCTTATAAGTAAATCCAATAAAAATTAAAATATCTCTCCTTTAAAATTTTTGAATTAGGACCTAAATATTCTAAAAGTATAAAATTTTTGGGTATATATTTTGATGAAAATTTAAGGTGAAAAATACATATTGAATATTTACGAAGCGTTTCCTTTATAATTGGTATTTTGTATAAAATAAGTTATTTTAAAAAATTTTAAAAATTATTTATTTTTCATTAGTTTATTCAAAATTACAGAACTTAATTTCAGTTTGAGGATTTGCTTGTTCAAATAATCTAAATCTTTTAAAAAAAATACAAAACCAAAATTATTAAATGCATTTAAAAAATACTATTTTTTAAACCTACACCAATGTATATAAAACTAAAAGATATCTAGACATAAATTCGCTTTATAAATTAAAAGTTTGTATATTAATTCATTCTATAAATCTTAAAATAAAACACTCAAATGTCATATTATATAAAACAAATACAAGACACCAACACAATACTAGACAAACAGATGATTTACAGACACTATTAATAAATAGTAATTTTGGAAAACGGTTAATTATATACACTGGCATTATCACCTATAATAATTTACCAAAGAAAATCAAAGAATTAAGAATTTGGAAAAGTTCAAGAAAATACTAAAAAATTTTTTCCTGGAATAATGAGTTAAAAAGTTATGTATTATATTTCTATTATTTGTTGTTTTTGATGTTAAAAATTATTTTTTTTTATTATAAGTATTATGAATATTTTTTGATTATTTTTATATTATTAGTTTAGTGTTTTTCCTGTAATATTCTAGTATAGTTGGTTGAGAATAAATTAATAAAAAAATTTTTTTATTGATTTTTTTAAGTCTGTTCTATTTTTATCTAACATTTTTATCGATAGTAGACCTTGTATATGTTGATATTTGCTATGTTTTTACTGTACTATTATTTCAGAATTAAACAAAAGAAATGCACCATTTTCTGCTGCACCCGGAGCTGAGAGAAGAAGCTCGTCATCTAACTCAACTGGCCATGGAGGTAGTCCTAGGGACACCAATTGGTAATGGCAATAAAGTACCAAGATTATTTAAAAAAGATTATTAAAAAAACATAGAGAAACACGAAGAATGTTAAACAAGAAAAAAACATACCACATTTTAAGATATATTAAAAAATTCTGACCTAGGTGTGAATTTTAAAACCTAATGTATTTTTGAATGAATCTTTCCATGAACACATATGTAGTTTTTAGAAAATTGTTTTTGAATGTTGTAATCTATTTTGTTTGTATTTGCAAATGTTCAGATATTTATTTTATGTTAGTTGTTAGGAAAATTAATATTTATGTGGGTCCCATTTTTCAGACCCAGTTTTTACATTGTTTAATAGTATACACTTGTATACGAATGAAAGTTGAATAATGTTTTTTTATACAGGGTAATTAAATATAGCTACATTTTGTCTATATATTGTCTAAATATAAAAGTTAACTTGGATCTCTCCAACTTAATTAAAGCTTAGAGTAAACATACGTAGCTAGAAATTGGTTTTTAGATTGAAACAAATTAGAAAGACTTTTATATCATACCTTAGTAAGTGGTGTTAACTAATTTGAAAATTGAAAGCTGATTTTTTTTAAATATTAATATAAGCTAAACTAATGCCGACATTTGCTAATTTATTTATAATTTTAAAGGAAATGAAGACTTAAAAAATACTGTTTTTTAAACGGCAATGTAGTACATTGGGCAAAAGTAAATAAAATTTACTTTGAATTATAGACTATAACAAATTTTACTACTTTTAATAAGGAAAATACAATAATATTCAAATATTCAGCATTGAGAAGTTTTAAAAGCGTATGAACTGAAAGGTTCAAAAACTACTTCAGTATATTATTTAAAACCTCTTTAACCAAAAACACCCTGTATATTTCGAACGTATCGATCCTGTTACATCCAACATGTTCCAGTTGGCCTGAGGTATTCGGAAACTTAAAGTAAAAATATCCTTGTCGATATTTTTCTTTAGTAATCCTAGACCAAACTACAACGGAATACGTTGGATTTTTAACTTGTTTGTATTGCTGTCTGTCAATATTGATGTTGTCCGTCCAAGTACGTATATTTTTACAATAAAATATGTGATATTTTACCTGATAAATTTATACAACATGCCAAAGTTTTACCGTCCGTAGATTATTAGATTGCTAGTTTTTACGTATGCGAATATTATTGTAAGCAAAAGTTTTAATTTACGATTTTCGACGAATATAATTTATCAATGATTTAGTAATATGTAGTGTTTTAAAAATTAAAACTTTTGTACGGTTCTTACGATGTGAATTTATTTATTTTGTAGTAGAGTAGGTTGAGACTAGGATTATTATTTGTATTAACCGAAAATTGTCTTAGACGCTTTCTAAAAAACCGTCTTCAAATTACCTCATCTTGAATGATGTAAAAAGAAAATTGTCGGGTCAAAAATGTATCTACGGTGATTTGCTTTACGAGTTATATTAAGATAATGTTAATACTTCAGCTGTCTTATAAGGGAATGTATGGGGTTTTAGTAAAAGCGGAGGCGTAACACTAATAGCTCACTATAAAAACATAGTTTTCTCTTGAATTTAGTTACGCTATATCAAAAATATCAGACGTTAAACCAAAACAATATTCAGCGCATCATCAGCTCGTGAACATTTTGTAAAAAGCGGGAAGCACCACCGTTACTGGTCCGAATCGGCGAGCTACAATACACCACCAATGAAAAGCCAGGTGGAGTGGGAGAGCGACACGCACATATATTTTGGTTTAATGTCTTTCTGCGATAAATAGACTATAGTTCACAAACTCAAAATGGTGTTCTTTCTTTCTTTTTTAATATAGAGTCGCCTGTCATTTTGTTGCTTTCAGCGCCATTCTCCGGCGCAATAGGTAAAGGGTTATGGAGCAAAGTGCTCTTCGTAAATCGTTGAACGTTACTGTTATTTATGTTTCTTGGTTAAGGCACATTGTTTCCGCTATCAAAGGGCTAACTCCTACGACTGCTACTCTTATCGACCTATAATCCTTCTTTCAAAGCGACGCCAGACTTGCGCACTCCCGTGGAACTATCTGGTCATCGCACGACCTTAAGAATTAACCTTAAAAAATCACAATTCCCTAGGAATCTCCGTCTCTCAGCGAATAGCCCGTTACGTAGGACTCCCAGTGATGTTTCCACAACGGTCGTTGGGCTGTCCCCCGAAAAACCGCGAAAAACTACACTTTTTTCCCGCCGTCAGAGGGCCTTATCGGGCACCAGTAACTTGGAAACTATTAACAATCAAAAAGCTAAAAAAAAATAGGAAGAGATTTTCAATACAAAAGTCGTGTAGGGGAGAGTGGGGAAATAGCGCGTTTTTTTTTAATAAACTGTAACTAAATAATGATTAAAATATTTTACTCCTAATTCGGTAAACTTATGGAATACTATTTTATTATTTTTATGCCTGGTACAAAATAACTTAATTAAAAAATCAAATAAACATAAATATGGTTTCTCAAAAACACCTTTTTTACGTCAGTTTCTTTAACTTTTTAGAGGCTTTATTTTTTCTTTAAATCAGCTTTTCATTGGTTTTCTTCAAGAACTTCCTTCATCGGTGTGGATGTTAAAATTTCGGATGATTTCCTCTTGTTATTTCATTTTTCTAGTTTATCTAGGGTAATAGCTTAATGATCGATAACTCCGATTTTTGAGCTTCAGGAGTAACAATATTAATATTGATTATCACCATTTTTAGAACAAGTTGCCGTTTCTTAAGAATCAGATTGTGTTTCTTTTTGTACTTCGGTGTTTATTGTTTGTAAAGCATTTGAAGCTGCAGAACCCTTGTCCGTAAATATAGCTAGCTGAAATGGCAAATAATTCTGTTACTTCGTATACAGCTTTACATTTACCTGGATTTGTTTTCATCCAATAAGCGCACTGACAATTAAAATGGGTTTTTATTGGCCCAAAAAATACAAGGTCAAAGGCTGGGTTTTGTGCGAAGTGTGCGGCGGTAAGGAAACCAGGTCTACCCCACTTTCCCTCGCCATATCATAGGCGGCCATGGTTCTCTATTATCAAGCAAACTCGTCGTTCTTTTGTTGGTTTCACATGACTTGTATAATGAGTGATCTGGTTAGTAGAAGTTTCTGAATTTCAGAAGTTATTAACAAATTAAGATTAAAAAAAAGCCTTTAGTTTTTTTACAAGTAATTCAGACACTATTAACAATTAAAGAATTTAAAAAAAATTCTCAAGGAGGAAGGAATTTTCAATAAAAAAGTCCTGACTCCGGAACTCTATCTTTGTTATTAGTAATTTAAATTTAATGTTGAAAACGAAGCTTAAAAAAATGATGGTACTATATTTAGACACTTGAAGGAACAATGTCCCGCTGAAAAGAGTTTTTTTACTAATTTTTCATAATTGAAGTCTATCGTTAATTAAAATTTTTTTAGAATTTCAGGTCATATTTCAAGTCGGGTAGGGGAAAGTGGGGCAATAGCGCCAGGTTTTTCTTTATGAACTGTATCTAAATAATAATTAAAATATTTTACTTCAAATTCGGTGCACTTGTGGAATACTATTTTATTATTTTTATGACCAAATACCTTAATTAAAAAAATTAAATAAAAATACATATATATTTTTTAATATTGCCCTCGCGCTGTTTTCCCAAAGAGTTCGAGGAATGACCCATTGGTATAGAAAGTGAGTTAAATAAAAAAAAATCTAAAAGAAAATAATATAGAAGAAATAATATAATTGATACTCTAAAAACTAAACGTAAGACTCTGTGGAACCTGTATCTTCAAAAAAGGAAGTAGGATACGTAAACTAAGTAGCTAATCTTTTAATTATAAAAAACAATTGTTTCGTACAGAACATAAGAACAAAATGAAAAGAAAAACTTAAAATATCCCATACAAAATATAAATAACCAAATATTAATTTGGCGAATATCAAATCTGTCAAATGAAATGCCAAAATCTAGAAAAGAATTGTCTTTTTGTTGTTCCGTGAAGCTTAGGAAATGGTATCATTTTAATTCGATCTAAATGAACTATTGAAATATCAAGTTCATTTGGGCAAACAAATGTATTTGCAACTTTTAAATTTTTACGAAAAAATTTTATTTTATATTCCTGACTTTCGTCTCTTTCGGTACATATCCTGCCAATGTAATGGACAGGTTCTTTTGATTTAGGAACGTCAGATTGCACCAGAACGTAGTCGTATTTCTTTGGTTCTTCTGTCAATAATGGACTCACTTCTTCATTTTGCATTTTTTCAAAATTCACTGTTTTTGTCAGTTTTTTTTTGTAGTTTCTTAGAAAAAACGTTTCTTTCGAATTTCTTTTACTTTTTTGGAGGCTTTGTTTTTTTTTAAATCAGCTTTTCTATGCTTTTCTTCAAAAACTTCCTTTATCGGTGTGGATGTTAAAATGTCGGATGATTTCCTTTTGATATTGACCGACTCTTCTAGTTTGTGTAGGCATGCTTTAAAATCTAATTTAGCTTAATGTTGAGTTACGTTATCAATAGTGATTGTAATATTATCAACAATTTAAAAGAAGTTGTTTCCTGATGATCAGATTATGTTTCTTTTTATACTTCGGGGTTTGTTGTTTGTAAAGCATTTGAAGCAGCAAAATCCTTGTCCGTAAATATAGCTAGCTGAAATGAGAAATAATTCTGTTTTTTCATATATAGATTTACATTTACCTGGATTTGTTTTCATCCAATAAGCGCACTGACAATTAAAATGGGTTTTTATTGGCCCAAAAAATACAAGGTCAAAGGCTGGGTTTTGTGCGAAGTGTGCGGCGGTAAGGAAACCAGGTCTACCCCACTTTCCCTCGCCATATCATAGGCGGCCATGGTTCTCTATTATCAAGCAAACTCGTCGTTCTTTTGTTGGTTTCACATGACTTGTATAATGAGTCATCTGTTTAGTAGAAGTTTCTGAATTTCAGAAGTTATTAACAAATAAAGATTTAAAAAAAAAGCCTTTAGTTTTTTTACAAGTAATTCAGACACTATTAACAATTAAAAAACTTTAAAAAAATTCTCAAGGAGGAAGGAATTTTCAATAAAAAAATCCTGACTCCGGAACTCTATCTTTGTTATTAGTAATTTAAATTTAATGTTGAAAACAAAGCTTAAAAAAATGATGGTACTATATTTAGACACTTGAAGGAACAATGTCCCGCTGAAAAGAGTTTTTTTACTAATTTTTCATAATTGAAGTCTATCGTTAATTAAAATTTTTTTAGAATTTCAGGTCATATTTCAAGTCAGGTAGGGGAAAGTGGGGCAATAGCGCCAGGTTTTTCTTTATGAGCTGTATCTAAATAATAATTAAAATATTTTACTTCAAAGTCGGTGCACTTGTGGAATACTATTTTATTATTTTTATGCCCAAATACCTTAATTAAAAAAATTAAATAAATATACATATATATTTTTTAATATTGCTCTCGCGCTGTTTTCCCAAAGAGTTCGAGGAATAGCGGGAAAATATCTCGCTATGACCCATTGGTATACAAAGTGAGTTAAATAAAAAAAATTCTAAAAGAAAATAATATAGAAGAAATAATATAATTGGTACTCTAAAAACTAAACGTAAGACTCTGTAGAACCTGTATGTTCAAAAAAGGAAGTAGGATACGTAAACTAAGTAGCTAATCTTTTAATTATAAAAAACAATTGTTTCGTACAGAACATAAGAACAAAATGAAAAGAAAAACTTAAAATAACCCCTACAAAATGAAATATTGAATTATCAGATTCATTTGGGCAAACAAATGCATTTGCAACTTTTAAATTTTTACGAAAAAATTTTATTTTATATTCCTGATTTTCGTCTCTTTCGGTACATATCCTGCCAATGTAATGGACAGGTTCTTTTGATATAGGAACATCAGATTGCACCAGAACGTAATCGTCTTTCTTTGGTTCTTCTGTCAATAATGGAAATGATGATGCGACGTCATCGTCATTACGTGTTAAAATTGGATTCATTTCTTCATTTTGCATTTTTTTAAAATTCATTGTTTTTGTCATTTTTTTTTCTAGTTTCTTAGAAAAAACGTTTCTTTCGTGAATTTCTTTACTTTTTTGGAGGCTTTGTTTTTCTTTAAATCAGCTTTTCTTTGCTTTTCTTCAAGAATTTCCTTTATCAGTGTGGATGTTAAAATGTCGGATGATTGCCTCTTGATATTGACCGATCAAATTATATTTCTTTGTACACTTCGGGGTTTGTTGTTTCTAAAGCATTTGAAGCAGCAAAATCCTCGTTCGTAAATATAGTTGGCTGAAATGGCAAATAGTCCTTTAACCTGGATTTGGGTCGAAAAATACAAGGTCAAATTATCAAATATTATTTTTCCAGGTCTATGCACGGCGTGAAGGTCGCTTTCACCTACGTTGATATCTGACGGAGAATATGAATGTTTTTCATATCTCTTTTTTCTTCTCTTCTTCCTCAACCTATATATGTATCCACTTCTGGGCATAGGCCTCTCTCGCAAAATTTTCAATTCATCTCTGTTTTGTGCTAGACGCATCCATTGTTTGCTTACCATCTGTCTGATATCGACTACCTGTCTTTTTTTCGAGACATCCTATGCCCCTCTTCGTTTGTATGTGACTCTTTTTATCCAGCTGTCATCTCTTTGTCTGGTTATGTGTCCTGTCCAACGCCACATCATTTTCGACACCTTCTTCATTGATGTCTAAAACCTTTGTTCTGCTTCTGATAACCTTATTTCTTGTTTTATCTTTTGGTGTATGGTGTCTGTGTATGTCTTCTACGTTTGTTTGCATAAAACTTGGTAAGTGAGATGGTTTCCAGTCCGTATGTTTTTACTGGCAAAATACACGTGTTATATATCCTAGTTTCAAGTTTATGGGTATGGTGATATTGCCTTGTTTTTAGTTCTTATAACCTATTAGTTATTAATTATTGAAGCTATCATAAAACTAATAATTACCTTTTGGGGCTTATTAATTCAATTTCAACATTTTAAATTAAAATTATTAATAATTATTAAATTTAGAACTTCTAAAATTATTTATGTGTGGGTTTTTAACTTTTGCAAATTTTTGTTGACGTTCTTCCTCATATTTTTACATAACAGCAAAAATTAATAGTCCAGCCACCAGAGACCGTTTTGGAGGCTGTCACAGGAATCATATAATTGCACTTTTTTTCACTAATAGTACCTTTTGAAGGACTGTTTAGGAATATATAAAGTACACACACGTAGGCCGTCTGGTTCACAAAAAAAGGCCAAAAAAAATATCTCAGATAGAACAAAATTGTTAAGGGCAGATTATTATACCTAAAAAAAGTATATATGTTTTTTCTGCAGTCATGGTTTTTGAGATAATTCTGGTTGAAAAAAAAAAAGTTTTTTTGAGGTAATTTTATGTTTTGTAGCCACGGATATCTTCTTCCAAACGCTTTTTGAATTAAAGAAAAAAAATTTACTCGAGTTATTGCAAAATTTGTACGCGCGCTTGCTAACAAATTCAAGAATTTTTCTATTGGCACGAGAAGAGGGGTGAGGAAATCTCGAAAACTATTACATTTCGGAAAAAAATCGTTAATTATAACCTTTTTTGTGCGAAACGAACTGCCGTACAATTATGCTCTATCTACAATATTTTGCAAAAAAGTTTTGTATTTGTCAAGTAGGGATGCCACCCGTATTTTAAGTTAAAGTATTGTACGTTATTTCCAATAGTGGTAATCTAGACTTTTTGAGCACAATAAAGTAGCCTAAAATATTTTCTTTCATACTGTACAGTAAATCAATTCCACCCTGTACTGATATGCGGCCGGGAAATCGTATAATTACAACAACGGTCAAACCTAAAAAAAAAATAAAGAAGAAGCATGCTTATACTAAAATATTTTGAGAGTTTAGGGTGGGGGAGGGTCTGGAGCAGACCTCCTGGCCACATGCCAAGCAACACTACCATGTTATTGTTATTAGAAAGCAATTATTTCTCAGGTTTCACTTGGACGTTGTCTCACTTAAAATATCACAAATAAAATAATTGTTTTATTTGTTTGACAGTGAAAAGCAAAAGACAATCAAAATTAGCTATGGAAAACAATGGCTACGGCATCGTTAAAGTGATAACGATTGTTAGATTGCCAAGTAATATTACTTAAATTTTAATAAACATAACTTTTTATTGGTTTTAAAAAATGTTATAAAGACAGTATCAAATAAAATATTGTACAATACACGTTCGTTAGGTGTTACTACAGTACTCGTTCATATTCCACCGGACTTATAACGTGAAATATTATTATTTTATCGTATTCAAATTTTAATTGGTTTTTCCCTTATCTTGGTTGCACTTTCCCTATAAACTGCTGGCCACTTGAAACAGCTCACCTGTATTTTTTGGTAAAAATTAGGTTCGACTATTTTTAAAACGAGACGAGGTACTGAGGTGCGGTTTTAAGTTGTATCTTGCAAATTTTATTGCATATAACCGATGTTAGGCGTAAAACTTACCGAAGCAAAAAAGATATTTATACAAGAATCTGCAGATTTTTCAATTTTTATTAAAAACAATTTCAAACTTTTTTTTTAATTTTTAATATTTTTTGAGATGATTTTTTTTGTCAAAAAATTTAATAATAAGCTGTTACTTTTTATTAGCCATTTGATGTAAAGTTTTCTTGCTAAAGGGCATATTTTTTTATAATATGCACGGTCTGCACTACCCAGAACATATATAGAGTGTGAAAAAAGTGTGGCAAGGTTAGTTAAAAACCTAGCAATCCTAAAGATCATGTACGTATATTTCAACACCCTGTAGCATAAAAAAGAATTCAAATTTAAAAGTTTTTACTTACTTTTACAACACCCGTATTTTTTAAATAATAAAGTTAGAGAGTAAATTAAAAAACCCTTTGGAGAAAATAGTCAGTACTCCTTAAAACTTAAGTAAAAAGTTTTAAATTTAAATTCTTTTTTATGCTATAGGTTGTTGAAGTATACGTACATGATCTTTGGGATTGCTAGATTTTTAACTAACCTTGCCAGATTTTTTTCACACCCTGTATATTTTCTGGGTAGCGCAGACCGTGCACATTATACAAAAAATATGATTTAAGGTCCCTCTAGCAAGAAAAGTTTACATCAAATGGCTAATAATTACATTAGAATTTATTGAAGAACATTAAATGCATGGCGTGATGAGAGAAATAAAGCTTCTCAACCCAACAAAAAATAACTATATATTTACATACAATCCACGAAAATCAAAATTAATAAAAAATATGTAAGGATAAATAAATAAATTTTTTTTCTTCGTTATAAGTTGAACTATTCGCTACAGAAAAAGGTAGCGACTCTACTCACGTCCCCAGCCCCCTTATATTGGATTATAACCTCATTTGGAGTTTGTGAACTAAACAGTATAAACAATTTTGCTTATTGCAATAGTTTTTTTATATAAACTAGTGGAGAATACTCGATTTTCTAAAAGGGCTTGGCCCTATTAAGGATCTCTAAAATATGAAATATATTCCTTCTGGTAATAATGTTAATACCTTCGATTAAAAAAAAGATTCAACTTGGAGTTTGCACTTAATCCCCTATTTACCTATGTAAAAATTCTTCCCCTCCTTTATTTGAAAAACTATAACAATAATACCTGTTAAAGCAAAAATGTTTGTAATATTTTGTAGATTATGTTGCTGATTTATTTTTATATAGTCTAACCAGATAAAATAAGGAAAAAACACGGTTTTTATAGTTATACATTAGTGTTATGCCTCCTACTGGTCATTCTAGGAACTTGAAAATAATTTTCAGCAGTTTCTTTTGACCCCTTTTTACTATTTTTTCCCAAAGCTGTGCGATGACCGGTTTCTTTTCTTAGATACCCTGTATGTGAAGGTGTTGAAGTTTTTTTTTTTGTTAGTTATTTTCGAAAGTTTTCCAGACGATTTATACACCAATCAGAGGTAGAGCTGAGATTTTATTTCTCTGAGCTGTCTGGAGTAACTTTTCCGACAAACTTCTAACAAAAAAGATCCAAATTTTTCACGGGTTATTCTTGAAAATAAATTGAAACTTGTAATGTTACAAGAACATTATGTAAGTTAAAATTGATTTTGAAATAAGAACAGTATTTTTCATTATTCCTGCGTATAAAAGGATGTTTTAATAAGATTCTTCGATCTAGAAAACCAAAAAGCGGAGGATTGCAAGGATCAACTAAATGTTTAATTTTTTGATATTTTATTTTTCCATTTTACAGATATAAATGTATATCCAGCGAAAGGCCTTTTTTCAAGCTAAAATTCATTAAAAATTTCCCTTAGAGTAGAAATTTGCCCCGACAGATTTTTTTCCATTTTATTTTGAGCCAAATTTAACACCTTGTTCAAATGAGAGGTGTGAAACGTGTTCATTATATTTATTCGGTTAACATATTTATAGAAATTGTGATGTAACTTTTTGATATTGAAGTGTATTTATTATATTACATATTTATTTTGTTATGAAAATTAAATTGATTCTGCTAAAAATGTGCCTTTTAATTTTCGTCTAATAAGTTAATATATATTTAAACTTTACTTGAAGCCTAATATGGATATAATGTATAATAGGTTGGGAAAATTAAAGTGACTGGATATTCAATTGACTAAGTATAGCCACATGACCAGTATAATTTTTAATTATAAAAAAATAAAAAAAAACAGAATTCCAAAAATTGTTTTAAGTTTTACTGTCTTGTTACATTCGATCATAAATTAAAATTCGATTATATATTCAATATAAATTTGTATTCTTTTTACTTTAAGTAAAAGGCAGAAGAATTTAAAAATGTTGTGTGGGTCAAAAAAGTCAAAAAACTAATTAACTAACTTTACAATTGTCAATATTTACCGATCTCCATGACAATATATATATATATATATATATATATATATATATATATATATATATATATATATATATATATATATATATATATATATATATATATATATATATATATATATATATATATATATATACAGGGTGCCCCAAACTCGTTGGTACGTTAGCCGTAAATCCAGACGTAGCCGTGGAATATTTGTTCAAATTCGGAACGGAAATAAGAGGTCAACTGAACTCTCAAAGCAAAATATTTTGACATTTCTGTTATGTCCGGTTTGAGCGGAAGTGACGTCACCTTTGTTATCTTAAATGGGACACCCTGTATTTATTAATTAATTTTGTTTCGTTGTTTAATTCTGAACATTTTTTTATAACATACTTGTACCTTTATCTTTAACCGTTTTTGAGATAATTGAGATTAAATAAAAAAATTGGAAGAAAAGATGGCACTAATTAAATGGCAATTTTTTAGAAACTACTAAACATAAAGAGACAAATATTTGGTGGGTTGAAATATTAATATGACCCAACAAGATAAATGTCATATTATACATTTATTTTATACAGGGTGGCTCAAAAATCGTATCATGTTAACACATTTTCTTTTTGCAATAACTATGATTTTTTAAATAGAACACCCCGTATATTTTCTAAGTAATATTTTCTCTGTAGAATGCTTATTTCAAAAAGTTATAATGTTACCCATCTTCAACGGTTTTTTAGATATTCAGGTTTTTATACTGGAACGTACTAAATATCCCAAAATTTGTGAAATTTAGTAGCTGGCTATGATATGACAGGTTTTAGCAAAACAAACTATCGTTGACTATCAGAAGAGCAACTTATTCAACTTCAAAATTTTACAAAACGTTTCGAGTTTTGCTTTCGTTATGATCAGTTTCTGAAAAAAGACATTACTTTATTAACATGTTATCATAAGGTGAATAAAGGGTATTGAAAATTCAGAAGATTTGCGTTAATTAAAAAGGACCTATAATTACTCACGTTCTGATATTCCAAATCTGTTTATTATTCATAAAAAATACAATCGAATAGAAGCAAGAACATGTACAACATTTAACTAACAATATCCCTATCTACCATCACTAAACGAAAGAAAATTCAGAAAAGTTGAAGTTAATTTAAAATGCTGACGGTTTTAAACAAACAAATTTGGGTTAGTTTAAAAAGAGAATGAAAAGGTTAGAGTTAGATACAATATTAACATAGAAACGGGTTTGGCGGCAATAAGTATTACGGACAAAAGCCTTAAAACTAATACGTCCATTAAAACAATAACAAAAATAAACATTATTCCAAGCACTTTCTTAAACATCAATATGAATAATGATGAAAATAATGTTACTTATCGAAAATGTCCTCCATTTGCCGCTAAACATTTCGAAATAGATGTTTCAACATGCTGAGTGGTAGCTCTTCTAACTTCTTCACCGTCTAGGTTTCGAAAAGCTACGCGTACGCTGTTTATTAAATCATCCTTGGAAGTAACTGGCGTTTGATAAATCCTTTCCTTGATGGTGCCCCACAGATAAAAATCTAATGGTGTAAGATCAGGTGACCGAGGTAGCCATAACCAAGGATCCATTCGTCTAAACCACCTGTCATCGTATAAGTTATACAACAAAGTTGAAATTTGTTGTGCAATGTGCAATGTGCCGGTGCACCATCTAATTGATACCAGCAGGATGACCTTACGTCAGGGGTTAAAGTATTTAAAAATGGCCCTAAAGTATTATTAAGAATATCTGAATACTTTTCTGAATTAAGATTTTCATCGTAGATGCAATACTGAAACTTATTGTCCATTAGTATACAAAAAACATTGAAGCCAAATTTATCTTGAAATCCTCTTTCCTTTATAAAATGTGGGTTTTCTTTTGCCCAAAAATGAGAGTTCCTTCTGTTAAAAATTCCTTCTCGTGTAAATTTTGACTCGTCCGACCAAATAACTTTTTGTACAAAACTGGGATCTTCCTGCATTTTTATTAAAAACATCTCGCAAAACTCAACGCGCTGAAAAGCATCTCCCTCTCTTAAAAATTGCCCTGTTTCAAACTTATAATTGTGCATTCCGTTTTTGTTTAAAATTCTTTCAATGGACGAATAGGAAATTCCCAAATCACTTTCTGCACTGTAAATCGAAGCGTGAGGGTAAGCTTCAAAATATCCTAAAACGTTAATGGTATTGTCTTCATCTCCAGTAATCGGACTAACCTGAATCCGTTCGGTTTTAATATCGCCATGGTTTTTAAAATTAGCCTCAAATTTTCTAAATTTTCTTTCGTTTATTGGTGGTAGTTGGGGATATCGTTCGTTAAATGTTCTACATGTTCTTGCCATTATTCGATTACATTCTCCATGAATAATAAACAGATTAAGAATATCAGAATGTGAATAATTATTTGCCATTTTTGAAATTAGGAGAAGAAAAGGTCAAAGCTTGTTACTGTTCTGACAGTCAACTGTACTTTTCTTTTTCCAGAACCTGTCATATCATGCATAGTCAACTACTAAATTTTACAAATTTTAGGATATTTAGTACGTTCCAGTATAAAAACCTGAATATCTAAAAAACCGTTGAAGATGGGTATAGTAACATTATAACTTTCTGAAATAAGCATTCTACAGAGAAAACATTACTTAGAAAATATACAGGGTGTTCCATTTGAAAAATCATAGTTATTACAAAGAGAAAATGTGTTAACATGATACGATTTTTGAGCTACCCTGTATAAAATAAATGTATAATATGACATTTATCTTGTTGGGTCATATTAATATTTTAACCCACCAAATTTTTGTCTCTTTATGTTTAGTAGTTTCTTGCCATTAAATTAGTGCCATCTTTTCTTCCAATTTTTTATTTAAACTCAATTATCTCAAAAACGGTTAAAGATAAAGGTACAAGTATGTTATAAAAAAATGTTCAATGTAACAAAGGTGACGTCACTTCCGCTCAAACCGGAAGTAACAGAAATGTCAAAATATTTTGCTTCGAGAGCTCAGTTGACCTCTTATCTCCGTTCCAAATTTGAATTAAATTCAAAAGCTATATCTGGATTTACGGCTAACGTACCAACGAGTTTGGGGCACCCTGTACATATAGAAGAGAAGAGAAATATCAATTGGTAGCAAAAAGTTATACGAAACCACTAAAGAAGAGGAAATTACTCCTTCACCATTGTGTCAAGAAATGACCAAAACAGTCGTGACTGATAAGTTAGAAAAAAGCGCTTTAAGGGAGAACTGCACGTAAAAAATGAAAAATCAGCGACAACATCTAGTCAGGTTCAAACTAAGATGAAAAAGTACCAACTTATTAGAAAATGCTTCCTGCACGTCCTACCTTAAAAAAATGTGCTATGTGTAGGCAATTTAAATTACATTTCCGTTAAAAGCGGATTCAAAAGGGTTCACGCGCTGCAGAAATCCAAAGACATGAGTACGATTTAACATTTCAAACTTTGCAGTAAAGTAAACGAAGGATCAATGCAAGGCAGTACAGAGCCATTTTGTAGAAAAAATTATATGCGATGAGATTTGCGTCAAAAATTGTTCAAAAAATGGCCGAAAATGGACAAATCTATCTGTTTATGATTCTAGATTTGATTTTTTCATAAAAATTCGAATGGGGCGCCCAACTGTACATATTTCTCTATTTAAATCACCTTGAGGCTAATAAATATATCTCTTACAGCTTTAGCATAATATTGCAGCGGCAAAGGCTTGCAAATGATTTATAATACTGCGTGCAGTTCCCTATTAAAGTAGAAAAAATAAAGAAAAAAAAGTAAAAAATAATTTAGCCTCTTTCGTTCTGGGTTTTGTGACGATGCAGTTAAACAAAAGAGGATGTCTAGTGTATAAAACTCTTTATACTACGTACACGATTGACTTCAAATTTTGAACAAAAATTAAGAGTCATGTGGGGATGACTTGGTAATATTTTGGTAAAAATCCAATATGGCGGAACAATGTTAAAAGAAATTTGTCAGTGTGATGTATTATTTGGGGTTAAGATCAGTAAAAAAAAACAAATCTTTTTTTAAATTGTCGACGTTTCGCAACTATTGTTGCATCATCAGGACACACATAGATCTTATATCCCTCATGAAGCCTACTTCGTTGGTCCGCACATATTAATTTTTTCTTTAACCATGTATACATATTTTGTTAATTATTTTCTTGGATATAGGTTAACTCATTCAAAAATAAAACTATAATTCACATCGACGTTTCGCTCATTATACTATGTTTTCTCAAGGTGGATATTTATGTTTAATAATAATAAATTAAAATAAATACCCATCTTGAGAAAGCTCAGTATAATGAATTAAACGTCGATGTAAATTATAGTTTTATTTTTCAATAAATCAGCTTATATCCAAGAAAATAATTAACAAAATATATAGGTATATACAGGGTGGTCCTTTTAAAGTGTTACAAAGCGATATTGAGAAACGGCTGATTGAAAATAAATGAAATTTCTAGGGATGCAATGGGTCGTTGGGGGACATTTTTTGACGGAGTAGGTAATGTTTTAACCCTTTCCACTGTTTAGGGGTGGGGGGTAACTTTTAAATATTAAATAGAAAGGCGCAGTTTTTTTTTTAAATTAGTAATTTCCAGAAAAAACTACGTTATAATCAATGAATAATTTATTGTCAATGTCAATGTCACTACGCTAAATTCAACAAAATTAAAAAGAAAATCAACAGAAGAAAAAACTGATATTAGGTACATGATTTTATTTTATCAGATGTTCAAAATGACGGCCATTTTGTTCTAAACATTTATCAACTCTCTTTCGAAAAGAATTCCGCAATCCGAATAACATATTTGGGGTGATTTCATAAACTGCACGCGTAATCCTTTCTCTCATGTCTTCGGCTGTGGTTGGAGCAGTCACCATAAGTTTTTCTTTGAAAAAACCCCAAAAGAAAAAATCAAGGGAGGTTAAGTCTGGCGATCTTGCAGGCCAATTTACTGGTCGCCCACGTCCAACCCATCTGTTAGATTAAGTGTCCTTCAATATAGCACGTGCTTTTCGACAGTAATGTGATAGTTCGCCATCTTGTTGGAACCAAATTGCTTCACGTTGATGCTCTGGAATATTTGGCATCAATCTTTGCAAGTCATTTCGAAGGAAATCGCAGTATCGCTGTCCATTAAGATTACCATCGAAAAAGTGAGGTCCAATAATAACATCGCCAAATATCCCACACCAAGTATTTATCGACCAAGTGTGTTGATTAGTGACTGTTCGCATCCAGTGTAAATTTTCTTCAGCCCAATAATGCATATTGTGACGATTGACTTGACCATGGTTAGTGAATGTTGCTTCGTCAGAAAATATTATGTTTTCCAGTGAGTTGTTTTCATTGATTCATAGTCGAAACCACCGAAAAAATTGTACCCGTCTCTCAAAGTCCTGTCCATACAATTCTTCATGTAAGGTAATATGGTAAGGATGAAATTTAAAATTGTGCAAAATTCTGAGAACGGATGTTTTACACATCCCGGCGTCTTTGGATAGTTCTCGGGAACCAATATCAGGGTTGAGAGCTACTGTTCCCAAAACTCCTACCGCCATGTCGTCGTTCGTTTTGGTTTTCCTCCTTCTGCGTTTTCTGGATGAGAGTTGGCCGGTCTGGCGACTTCTAGTCTCTAATCGTTTGAACGCCAAGTGAGATTTTGGTGGTAACTGGGGAAATCTTACCGCCCAAAGTTCAGAAGCATTGCGATAGTTTTTTCTACATTCTCCGAGAATTAATAACATGTCAACTTGGCAGTCGAATTCATTCATTTTAAGGATATGTAGTTAAAATCTCAACTAAGATTATTAAATACGAACAGAAATCACACAGCTAAATAAATAAAATATAGTAGGGGAGCCAGCACTGATTCCAGTGAACAGGATTTATCAAAATTTTAACTTATGCAGTTCGACTTTGGGCTATTCGGGTACGCCAAAAGTGACCGTTTGTCTCCGTCTGTCATATTACTTTGTACAGGTGGCGTCATTGTGAAGTACTATACAGGGCGTTTTCTAATTGCGTGCTAATGTTAAAGGGGGGCGATTCTTGGACCTTTTTAAGAAAAAAGTTTTAAAAAACTCTTTATTTAAATCCTAATTCTGATGCTATTATAGATAAATAACTGTGTGAAATTTGATACACGTCTTTTATGCATAAAAGGGCATTTTTTATTAACAATCAATTTTTGAAATTTTTACCAATGGCGTGTAATGTAATTAACCTGGGTAAATCCGTATGCTCCTTAATGCATAGAAGACGTGTATCAAATTTCATGCAGTTATCTACAATAGTATCAGAATTGGGACGAAAACAAAATGTTTTCTTTTTAAACTTTACCATCCTGTATCTCAAAAGTTAAGACTTTTAGAACATAAAAAAACCCCCTTTAATATCAGCACGCAATTAGGAAACGCCCTGTATAGTACTTCACAATGACGGCCCCTGTATAAAGTAATAAGACAAACGGAGACAGACGGCCACTTTTGGCATACTCGAGTAGCCCAAAGTAGAACTGCATAAATTAAAATTCTCTCGTTCACTGCATCTGATGCTAGCTGCCCTTGTAAAATCTGGACTTGTAAATCGTGTATCACTATACTGGGTGGTTCAATAATAGTGGACGTAGGCAGTAGCCCGGGAACCGTTAATGACAGAACTCAAGAAATAATATATTTATAGTTAAACCGACCAAGAAAAATCAAAATTAAATCATTTTAAAATTCGAAAGTTCGCCGTTTTTGCAACACAAAAGAGATATAGAAGTGCGGTACACAAAAGAAAACAGACAAATATAGATAAAGGTTCATTAAGCATAGTTACATTTTTTAATTATCTGAAGTGCGTATAGTCAAAAAGGAGTGCTATATTATTTAAAGAACGACGGGACACTACTGGTTTAAAGAGATTTCTTGTCCGACCTTCCTAAACCGCTTGACTCCGCCCGGTTTTCTTTCGTGTCCCGTACTACCCCCCCCCCAGTGGCATCGATTGCGAGCTTCGTTTATTTTTGTTTTGTTTATTTGATGGTTTTATCGACGAACCTGTGCTAACCTGATGCCAACGGGACAGATCCACCTAACAATATGAGTTTTGTCATAAAAAAATACAGGCTTTAATATAAATCTGAAATTGTGTTGGCGTGTTACCGTGCGGTTTCTTTACAGTAAGCCTAACAAATCCTAACCGAACCTAATCAGTATTTTTATTAATTATAAGTTTTGTTAAAAAACTAAAAAAAGTTACCTACCTGAACGGGGATTCGAACACATGTGCGTTGGATATAAAGTCGAGAATGTTACCACTGAGCCAGGATCCTCACACTAAACATTCACAAAACTTGTATATCAGGCAACAGCAGGCATGCGCGAAGTTTCCCAACCAATATCATTGTGACCGGTTAGACTCTTGTGGATGTTCGGCGAAACATCAGATATGTTGGTTGACCTTGAAAAACGCTTTGACTTTTCAACGTCTTATTTATCGATATAGAAAAAATATCCTGTATATGCTTGCTTAAGACTATGAAACCTTATTTTAAGGACCGCCCGGTTTTCTTTCGTGTCCCGCACTTTATATGTGGAAGTAAAAATTACTAATTTTGAAAAGCCATACAAGAATTTCTAGCAGAGAGTAAGAGGAAGGGAGGAAGGAATGGAATGATTACTGAGATTTTCATAATTCCTTATTTTAGAAGTAATATTTGTCATTACTTATTCAAACAAACAAAAAATTAGTTGCAACTTACTTAACGTCTCTGTACTTCTGATTTGATAACGTTTTAGTAGGAGATGTATAAATAGTTCTTGTCATATGCTTTTGAGATAAAGCTATAGCATATTCGGCCACACAGTTTTACCTGAAACCACATATGGATTATAAGTACCTATGTTAGTGCTAAATGTTTTAGAATAGTGTTTTTTTGTCCTTAATTTAATTAATTTTTATAAAAATCTATGTTTTATTGCATTATTAGATACAAAAATACGCCAATATATAATATATTGCTTTTTAGATTATCGCTGAGTCTCCAGTTTTTCAATAAACAAAAAAAAAACAAAACTTTTTTTGAAAAAGAAATACAAAAATATGGAAAAATAGTGATTTTCCGGCAATATATCGTTACTCGGGATATTTAAGTAAGCCGCTGAAAATTCCTAAGTATTCTAGTTTTTGTATTCGAGAGCTCCCCAAAAAAATCTGAGATGAATACCCAAGTTAATCAAAACTCTCGGACTCTGAAAAGAGCCTTTTTTGCACGGGTTATTTTCGCGTCTTTTACAGCTTTTCTATACGCCAATAAAACTTCGTTGCCAAATTTTATTTTGCTGTGCTGTTCGAGACAACTTTTATGACTTATCCCTACAAGAATAAATCTCCTTCATTTATCCAGTCGACGAGTGATTCCTGAAAATGTGTGGAAAATATGTCCAATTTGTAAAATATAAGATATTTTTAACAATGATATTTATTAAGAATGGTTGAATTGACTACAATGCGTATAGATCAAAATACAAGAGTTCTAACCACACTACACCACAACTTGTTACGTTCTGGACGCGCGTTTCGCTAACCAAGTTAGCATCATCAGCAGATGATATAAACTAAAGTAACTTATCCTAACCGAGACTATTTATAGGTAAATGTGGTCACACTTGGTTGCACCCCTTATGATTTAATTGAGAAAAACCCGTTATCAAAAATAACAGAAGTAAAAAGTACAAAACAGTACCTTGTGTCCGAGTTATCTAAGTTATCTGTATTGCCTTCCCAAAATTCATAAACCTGGGAAGTCCATGAGAACTATTGTTTCAACTGTTGGATCACCAACGTACAATATTTCAAAATGGTTAGTAGAAGAATTCGGCAAATTAAATATCTCGTATGATAACTTTGAGGTTACTAACTCGTTAGAATTCTTAGATAAAATTAAGAATGTTCACTTAAAAGAAGGTGAAATTTTAATATCTTTTGATGTAAGCTCATTGTTTCCTAGTGTACCCATACCACTAGCTTTAGAGTACCTAAAGGAACTACTTGAAATCAATAATTTGAAGAAAGAAATTATTGATGAGTATTTACTTCTCACAAAATTATGTATGAATCAAAATTTTTTTCAGTACAACAATAAATATTATAAACAACTAGAGGGAACTGCGATGGGCAATTGCTTATCTCCGTTCCTTGCAAATTTGTTTATGGGCAGATTAGAAACCCAATTCAAAAAAGAACTCAAGTGTTTCCCAAGGGTGTGGTATAGATACGTAGACGATATATTTGCTATTTTTGATACTAAAACAGAAAATTTGGACACTTTCTTAGAAACATTAAACAATAAATATCCTTCCATTAATTTTACGTACGAAAAGGAGAACAATGGGCAATTACCTTTTCTCGACACGTTAGTTATAAGAAATAACGATAAATTAGAATTTGATATTTATAGGAAATTTACTAATACTGATAATATATAACATCCGACTCATTTCATTGCCGTCAACACAAAATGGCAGCATTCCATTTCTTAACTCACAGGTTAGTCAATTTTCTACTAAGTAAAGAACGTTTTAACTAAGTAAATAGACATAAGCATAAGAAAATCTTAAAAGATGCCACTACTCTTCAAGCACCTGAGGCTCCCAATAAGTTCATAGTAATCAGATATACGAGAGGTCTAGAAAAAGTATTTAAAAACGTAGGTTTTAGAGTAGCCTACAAAACGGAGAATAGTTTGAAAAATCTCCTTGGAAACCCCAAAGACAAAGTCGACTTAAGGGAGAGGAGTGGCATCTATGAAATTAGCTGTAATGACTGCGATCTAAAATATGTTGGGCAAACTAAACGCTCCATAAACATTCGTTTTAAAGAACACATGGCACATTTAAGGAAGAACAGAAAAGTCAAGCGTTGCCCAACATGCTTTGGAAAACAATCACCGAATAGGAATAAATAATCTTAAGTTGATTAAAAATGTATCTAATAATAGATTATTGGATGCATTTGAGAGTATAGAAATAGTTAAATGTGGTAAGAAAGCACTAAATAAAGACAGAGGGCCTATTCCCTATAGTCCCCTCTATTGTTTACTTGACAACGGTGCAGTCGGGTGCAACCAAGTGTGACCACATTTACCTATAAATAGTCTCGGTTAGGATAAGCTACTTTAGTTTATATCATCTGCTGATGATGCTAACTTGGTTAGCGAAACGCGCGTCCAGAACGTAACAAGTTGTGGTGTAGTGTGGTTAGAACTCTTGTATTTTAATCTATCTTCCACCACAGGTTCCAGTGTTAGGACTTACAATTCGTATAGAAAAGTTCAAGTTACAAGATATATTTCGAAGTTTGAACTGATTAAAGAATTGAATGGGTCTCGTAGAACGTTGCAAAAGACATATTGTGTTTTTTTTTTCAGAAAGCGTAAAAAATGTTTTCTGTACCATATTATTTAACTTATTACTTTTTTTTCTGGACTGATCCTTATTTTTATTCTACAGTAGCTATAGCCAAACATTTAAAGCATGTTTCTTTAGTTTTATGAATGTATGTATTTCAAACTGATTTTTATGGGCTATTAGGGCTAACCGATGCGATGACTATCCAAGATCGCGAGGGTATTAACCCGGATCTATATTTCTTTCAGTTTTTATTTGAGCAAAAAAATACTAGGTTGTTTAAAAAAGTCTTATTGTAATCGTGAACAAATCACTCTCCGACAGGGGCGTGCGGTGAAATTTTAAGAAAGGTAAGCAATTTTTAGAAACTTACCTATTTGTAATGTAATTCGATTCTTCGATCATTTTTTGCAAATTCGTCAATGATGTCATTATAAAAACGTCGATGCTCCGACATATTTTGGAGAAGTTTATTTTCAATTGACAATAACGATGTATCACGAAATTTTTTATACGTTTAAGTGTTGAAAAATTGCGTTCTATTGATGAACTTGTGGTAGGTATTGTCAATACTAATTCACACAATTTCAACACTTCAGTGTAGGCATCTTCCAGCTCCTTGTCTTTTAAAAATTGCATTAGTTCCTTAGCGTTATTTTTTGCGCTATGTCATCAGTTTCGTAAATCACTTTTAGTTCAGGTCGCAGTAACACTCGGTCGAAGAACTGGCCATAATGAAGAAGAAGAGATTTAAATGCATGTTCTGGAAAAGTTTTTCCTTTAAATGCATCACAATTGCAAAGCTCGAGGAATTTAAAATCATTTAAACCGTTAAATCTATAGTTTATTTGTTACTGAATTTGATCGATTATTTCATAAAAGAGGCGTCTGTATGATGTTTGAACATCTCACACCTTGTCTGTTCGAAGACGCTTGGCTTGTGGCTCTACATTTAACGTCATCGTTTTCTCCCAAAATAGGTCAAAGTCATCTCTTTTTTGGCTTAACATGGACTTAAAATCATCCACTTTTTTTAGGCAAAAAGCAATATAATTTGTTTTAGTTTGTAATATATTAAAAACATTGTCCGAGAATGGAAATATTTCTGAAAATATGTTCAACAAATAATTAAAATTAAAATCTCGTTTGAAACAGTCCAAAAACCCCCTCGAACTATTTATGGCTTCTGAGAAACACGTTTCATTATTTTTCATTAAATATTACGACAAAGTACGTTATATATTAGTTATTCTAATATGTAATAAACTGCACCTAGGTGCAAGCACCTGTGTGTGCATGGTGTCTTATTATTAATTTATACAATACACATATTATATAATAACATATAACAAAAATATATATATAATTATCAGATCATTTAACAGCTTAAACATCTATTTAACGGAAAGAATATTTAAATCAATTTTACTTATATAAAAATATCTATTGATATAATTTTCCTCTATATAAGGCTCCACTCTTCTCCGATTTGATAGTGCGCTGGCAAAATAATAATGAAGTATTAGCTTTTGTTCGAGAGAGAATTTTATTTTTACATTGTTTGGTGAAACTCTTTAAATTTTTATGCCTAAACCAGATTTACGAGAGTATAGATGCGGGTAAACTGGTGGTCACAATATTTTTTGACCTGTCAATAGCGTTTGACACAATAAATAAATACTTCCTCATTAGTAAATTATATAATATGGGAATTCGCGGAACACTTCTACAGTGGATTGAATCATACTTGAATGAAAGAGAGATTGTAGTTAAGTACGGCGCACACTGGAGTATTGACATTAAATACTGATCGAAATTCGAAAAATCAAATGTGTCTGGCATTCCCCAAAATTAGACGGATGGTAAATTAAAACATGTCTGTCAACCATAGCGTGCCATGGATTTGTTTACTTGCATTCATTTGTTTCAATGAGACGTCAAAGTCGTAGCTTTCCGAATATGAAAGTGACCTAGCTAAATTTTATGTTAACAAATCAAAAAAATTGTGGTTCTAGTGCTCCTTTTGCGTTTAGATTATTGTTTTGATTTAAAATGGTACAGCAAGCTGCAGGTATGTATTGTATAAAAATGTATTATTTATCATGAAATTCTCTAAACTTCTGTTTTTTTTTTGGAATTAAAGGTACAGCATTCAGAAAATTAACTCACATTTATGACCTTTCTATTATATTTAGAGATTTAGTTAACTATTTCGCAGAATTCACCATATTGTCTATATACGTTTTACTCAGTAAACATTAGGTTTTTATACAGTAAAATAAAATTCTGCGACTTCTTGCGACCTTGCTGATAAATGAGGATAAAATTATCGGAAATAACCGAAATTTCAAAAAAAATCGTTTTAGTTTTCTGCCTGAATTAATTTCAAGAGATATATTGACATAAAATGTTACTACATCATTACAGCCACTTTTTTTTCCCTCTACAAAAATGACGTTATTAAATTTGAGATCCAACGGAAGAAGCTTTTCTTTGATTACTGAGGCAAATTTGTCTAGGCATCAATACAACTTAATACAGCAGCATGCGAAAGATAGATTTCCATCTTATTCAAAAAGTTCAAACGGCAAAAAAAGATTGCTATCCAGGTGATGAATACATTTCAGTAAATGATATTTGTAACAAAGTGACCCTACAAAGTTTATTAGATCACACAACTACGAGAATGATGGAAACGATTAAAAGTGTTTTAGAAAGTAGACACAAGACTATCTTTAGGAATCTCCAGTTAGTTTCAAAATGGGGCATTGATAGTACAAATGCCACTGAATATAAACAGCGTTTTCAAAGTGAGAATAGCAGTGATAAAAGCATACTTTTCACCTCGGTTGTACGATACAATTGTACCCCACTGAAGAAAAGAACACTATTCCCATGGCAAAAATTAGGGCTGCTCTACCAGATACTGTCGACCGATTCGTTTTTGTTTCGAGCACGAGTCGGTCGACAGTACCAAGGTAGAAAGAAAGAGTCGAAGTGAGATTAAATCCTTTACCTCAACTTTTCATCTTAATGGTCAGCAATATAATATACATCATATCTTACTTTTCACGATGATAGATGGTAAAATTTGCAATGCCATCACGGACACTAAATCAACGCAGCGTTGTTATATATGCGACTGACAACAAAAGATTTCAACAATATTCAAAAGTGCTTGCAGATTACCGTCAAAAAGAAACTTTTGAATTCGGCTTGAGTGGTATGCCTGATTAGGTTTATGGAATGTTTACTCCATCTTTCCTACAAAATGGAACTAAAAAATATCAGGCTCGTACACAACACGAAAAATGTGTTAGTTGCACCTGCGTAAGAGCAAATTCAAGCTGAATTAAAAGAACGTTGAGTCTGTGGGTGATAAAGCTATTGGAGATTTGGGAATATTAATGTACAGTACATTGGCCAGACGCTTTTCGAGAACGAAGAAGGATCTGCATATTACCAGCATTGACTTAAACCTAATACATAGATTTCATGTAATTTTACAAACGATATCATCTGGTTTTGGATGTAGATAAATTTCAGAAATACTGTCAGGAAACTGCGTTATTATATGTCGAAAAATAATATTGGTATTTGATGCCGCCTACACACAAAATTTTACATGGCGCGCAAATCATTGATACTGCTTTAATACCCATAGCCAACTGAGCGAAGAAGCCCAAGAGGCTCGTAATAAGGATCTTAAGCGATACAGAGAAGATCGTGAAGAAAATTCTCTCGTGAAAATACCAACAGAGACATTTTAAATAATTTACTCATCTCTTCGGATCCTCTTATTACCAGCCTCAGAAAATTGCCTCCAAAAAATTCAAAAGTTTCCTAAAGAAGTCTTGAGTTTACTTAAACCTCCGAAAGAATCACCAGGATCTAGTTTTGAATCAGAAAGTTCATCGTCAGACTCTGAATAATTTCACCATTCAGAACGAACGACTACATTAAGGGTCTGAGTCCCGCACAAATTATACGTGTTCTGGAAGAGGAAGATATTACAGCTAAACCACAACGATATTTCTTAACAAATTAAACAGTATTAAGATAACAATTAAACTAGTAATCGCCTGTGTAAGGTGTTTTTATTCATTTGATTAATTCCCAAAAATGGCAGTCAAAAGTCCTAAAAAACAACCTTTTTTTAGTTTTAGTTATTTGTTGTATCTTCCAGAAAATGTGTCTAAAACACGTATAAATTTGTATGGGACTCAGACCCTTAATGGGAATCAAAGCAGTGCAGTGTTTGGATTAGGTATCAATGAAATTTTTTAAATAATAGTCATTTATCTACAACTGTCATATAATGATTATGATTTGACACTCACTATCGCACTATTTCGTTAGCTTTCTCCACATGGATCCGTGATTACGGATCCGTATTAATTACATGAGCATTAACAACCAATCAGGTATCAAAGTCAATTTTGTCATCGAACGTTTACATGACTGGTTGTTGATGACCATGTGATGAATACGTATTCGTAATCACGGATCCATGTGGAGTAAGGCTTAGAAATGGCAGATACGATATTGACAATGAGAAATAATTTAGTGACAATGGCATTTGCCATTTATGCCAGGTAACAAAAATTCTTATAGTTAAACACTAACTTGTATTCTATAGTTCATTTATAACTAATTTCCACTCAAATAGTCATCATCTTTAAGAGTTGTAGATTAAACGTTGTACAGTGACGAGCATTAAAAACTCAGACACTCAAGTTCATGTTAAAAAATTATAACGTGAATTAGGCCTAGTTTTATCTCTTTTTTGATTGCATCATAGTGACAAAGAATTAAGTCTAGTTTACAGCAAATTTTCTGTCATTTTCAATGACCTTGAATGTCTGAGTTTTTAATGCTTGTCACTGTACGTAACACGTAGGATACTACATTATTACCGCGCTTATGTGATTGCAGTCTTTACTCTTACGTAACTAGTGCGAAAAGTAATTCTTTCTCGCAAGTGACTGCCATTGGAGTTCGGCCAAGCCGGCAAATTCTGAAAAGAACTTTCCACAAAACTTAAGATTTAAGATTTTTCTATACTATGCTACTTTGAGGGTGAATTTGATAACTGAAGGCTAATATCAAGACATATAGCAACGTTTTTGTAAATTAAGTAGGGGTTGCCAAAGTAAATATAAATAAATAGCTTTTTCAATTTAGTAAAAAAAAAGTTAAACGTATTTAGGCAAAATACGATAGGTTAGGACAATCAAGTTAATTTCTTTTTACTCAAAGTTGTTGAAAAGAGTTTTTTATTGTTCGATTGATAATGTTTCTTCAATTAATTAATAGTTCATTTTAGTTTAAATAAATTTTCTTTATGTACTTTTCGTATCTCTTTATCAATTGTAACCGTTTACAAAAATAAAGGATAATCTATTTATGTTTCTTATTTAAATTAGATAGTTCTTTAATAATGTATTTATTGAAGAAATGAAAAATACGCTATACGATGTTTTATTTTTTTTGCATAAAAACCGCGCCCCATGGGAAAAAAAGGCAAGAGCGATTTTTTGTCTCAAATTAAACGAGGAATTCAAAAAAAAATTATTTTCAAATTTCTCAGTGACGTACTATTTTTTTATTAAAAAAAATTCGATCATTACCCGTATGCGCGCCAATGATGAATATAAAATTTTCAGTTGCATGTCAAAAAATGGCAATAACTACCTCTCAAAACCCACCAAATTTGATTGGCATATCTAGAGCGGTTTTCGAGCAATAAATAAATAATCAGATTTTTAGAAAAAGTTCAACACCCTGTATCTCGGAAACGAATCATTTGCGGACATACATTTATATAGAAAACAGTCATTATTTTTTTATACAGAATCACCCCCGAAGTTTGTTCCACTTATTTACTAACACCCTGTATAATTTTTTCTATGACCCTGTATAACATGTTTAGGAAGATTTCCAGATCTACGTTCATCGAAAAAAAGTCACATTTTGTTGTGTGGAATCACCCCTTTTCATTATTTAGGGATTGTTCGTGGACACCCTGTATTAAAGATTTCGATCAACTATCGATGTCAAATACCCCACTGTGCGGCGGTGTAAAGTCTAGGGCGTGTCCAGTAAATATTGGTGTACCGCAGAGTTCAGTTTTGGGTCCACTACTTTTTATTCTATATGCAAATGATCTGCCGCTATATATTAATCAGGGAAATGTGACGATGTATGCTGATGATACTACTATTGTGGTTGAAGCCGAAAATGTGGACGATTTGAGTGGAAGGATCTTGAATGTCTGTAAAAGTATGGAAGCGTGGTGCCAAAGAAATGGACTAATATTAAATATAGAAAAAACTGTGTATATGAATATGATTAATAGAAAGTCGTACTCGGCTGATCTTGAGGAACGGCTTAATATTAAGTTTGCTGGTAGCAATAGATTCTTAGGTACAATTATTGATTCGCGGCTCTCGCTCAATGACCACGTAGACTATGTTTGTGGTAAGCTTAACTCTGCGTATTTTGCTATTCTGAGTTAAAAGAATACCCTTGACGTTGATGGCCTTCTGTCGGTGTATTACTCTCTGGCACTTAGTCATATGTCAAATAATATTATTTGTTGGGGCAATGCAGGTATTCAGAGCAACCGGGTTTTTGTTAATCAAAAAATAATTTTGCGTCTCATATTTCTTTTAGATATGCGCGAGAGCTGCAGAGACGTTTTTTTTACAAAGGAGAATTCTCACGTTTCCTAGCATGTACATTCTCAAGTGTCTCGTGTTTGTAAATAATAACAGATCCATGTTTGGTGAGCTGGGATCGGGGAGCACCTACAACACGCGAGGAGGGAACTTTCTTATGATCCCCCCTCATAGAACATCGTTCTTTAAGAGATCTTCTTTGTACAATTGTATTAATTTGTACAACGGCTTACCATTGGAGATACGCATGTTGCGTGGCGAAAAATTTACTGCTGGGGTGAAATCCCTTTTACTGACTAAGTGTTGCTATTCTATCAAGGAGTTTATTGGACATTAGCATAAATACGATTATTGCGTTTTTTCGCCTGCTGCCTGGTTACTTTGTTTTTTAGATTGGCTTCTTCAATATTTTTTTTATTCTAGCCGGAATGTTTTTTGTGTTTACCTGTTAAATATTAGTACTTTGTTTGTTTTACTGTTATTTTATTTTATGTAATTTTATTTGGTTTTATGTTGTTTTTATTTCGACATTGTATTAAAATTTTGACGAATACAGTAACGTTTGTTTATGCATACAGTATACGATTTTTATATTTTATATAATTCTTGATTTTTTTTTATTTGTTTATTGTAAAATTATTGACAACCCAATGTACAAATTTGTATATGACCTGTCTGACTTCAAGTTTTAATCACATGGGGATGACCTGGTAATATTTTGGTAAAATTCCAGTATGGCGGATCGATGTTAAAAAAATTATTACTACAAAAATTGATTATCCGATTTACCTCAAATTTTGCACAAAAATCAGTACATAAGAATGAACTGATAATATTTTGATATAACTCCAAGATAGCAAAACAAAATAGCGGTCTAATAAAATATTTAAAAAATCAGCTTGAAAACACTACTTTTTAAATTAATTTAAATTTTTGCGAAAGAATTATTTCATATTTTCATATTCTTATTTGTTTTTTAAAATCAATATACAAATGACATATACATAAAACTAACAATAAAATAGTAAACGGGACTACAACAAATGGAAAAACATCATAACAAGGGAAGTTTCGGGAAAATGAAATTAACTGATTTTACTTTATTCTATCCGCTAACTGGCTAACTTGGTATTAGTATGGGGCTACGAGAGCTATACAGGGTTATTCACGCAACCCGTTCATTAAAAGTCTTTGATGATGCCATTTAGATACAAATTTCAAATTTTGGGATTAAGGTAAGGTCAAGGGGTACTTCTTTTTTGAGATATTTTCAACTTCCTGTCACTTCCGGTTTAACCGGAAGTTGGTATCAACTTGCTTATTTTAAATGGAACACCCTGTATTTTATGATATTTTTGGAGTCTACGGAGAATTTTAATGCTATTTTATGAAACATGTCCTATACCTAGGTTCAAGCGTTCTTAAGATATTTGACCTTGAACCGAAAATGAGCCTTCGGGGTACCAAATTTTAAAATCTCATATTTTTGTAAGTTTTGAAGGTATAATCTTCATATTTTGCAAACGATCGGTAAATAATCTTAGGTTTCTATTTTTTTTATTGATTTGTCTATTTTTATACAGGGTGTCCTAAATTCAGCGGCAAACATTCACATTTTCAAAGCCGCTAAAGTCCGTTTTTTTAAATGGGACACCCTATAACTTTATGCACTATCAAACGTAGAATTTCATTTTCTATCGAACTGTATTAAGGTTCCCTATACCTATTCGTAACCATTTTCGAAATAATTGGGTTTTATAAAAATATCGTATGTATTTGCTTAAATGTTTACATATTCCAATGGTGAGCCATGGAAAAACAATTGAGATCCAATATCCAATATGACAGATGATTAGTATGCGTTATTTATCGAAAGCTGTCAGTGATAAACTAAATCTTCTAAATCGAAATGGAAGAATACTCAAACGCTGATATTCTCAATCTATTTTATATTCATGGAGAATGTTATAAGATTTTGGAAAGAACGTGTCGTGTGTTTAATGAACGCCACCCTGATTTGCAGCCGAATAAATCAAAATTCCAGAGAATTGAAACGAACTTTTTGCGTTTTGGCAAGGTTAAAGTTACAAAAAATATTCCGAAAGAAATGACAAATGTCGAGGATAACGTAATAAACACATTAGCTTATTTCTTCCAAAACGTGCAAGCCTTGAGACCCGGTGATGACGTCCGACGAGTAGAATTTTGCGAATTCATGTTTTTGAAAATTCAAGAGGACCCTCAATTCCTTTCAAAAATATTTTGGACCGATGAAGCGAAATTTTCTAGAGAAGGAATAACAAAAGAAGAAACGAACATTTCTGGGCAGCAGAAAATCCGCACGCTTTACGCGAAACGCGTTTTCAAGAGAGGTTTAGCTTCAATGTTTTCGGTATAGTATTAAATGATCAAGTGCGGTACTGTATTTATGAAGACAATTTAAACAGTGATAAGTATTTGGAAATTCTACGAGGGACGGTTTCTGAATTTATAGAAGAAATTCCTATTGGTGAGCTGCACAATTATTGGTATCAATTAGATGGGGCACCAGCACATAATTCCGCTGCAGTTTATCTTCAATTATCTCGAATTTTTGAAGATCGCTGGATTGGTCCCAATGGCCCTTGGAGATGGCCCCCGCGATCGCCTGATTTAACACCCCTAGACTTTTATTTATGGGGATTTATCAAAAGTAAAGTCTATGCTTCCCCAGTAAATAACCAACAAGATTTACTGGACAGGATACGAACAGCTTTTGCCGAGTTAGAAAACGAACAAATTCAACGGGCCACAGCAACTCTACTAAGAAGAATTGAAATGTGTCTTCTTGAACGGACAGCATATAGAACATTTGTTATAATTCAGTTTTAATATTTTATTTATTTATTGTTGATTGTTAGATTACTATAATTTTTAAGTTCACTAAAACAAGTTTAGAAAAGTCTCGAACTTAGTAGAGACGGTTAAAAATAATGTAAACAATTTATTACATTTTTTATAACTTTAACTTTTCCGAAACGAAAAAATTTCGTTTCAATCCTCTTCAATTTTCTCTTGTTCATTGGCGATAAATGAGGATGTTTTTCATTAAAAACATGGCTCGTTCTCTTCAATATTTTGTAACATTCTCCGCGAATATAAAATAAATTGAGAATATCAGCTTTTGAGTGTTATTTTATTTTAATTTAAAAGTTTCAAATCAGCTGTCATGTTGAATAGAAAAGCACAATAATTGTTTTTCCATGGCTTACTACGCGAAGGTGTAAGCATTTAGCAAATACATATTATAGTTTAATAAAAACCTGATTATTTCGAAAATGGTTACGAATAGGTATAAATAACCTTCATACAGTTCGATAGAAAATCCTAAATTTTCCACATTTGATAGTGCATAAAGTTATAGGGTGTCCCATTTAAAAAAACCGACTTTAGCGTCTTTGAAAATGTGAATGTTTGCCGCTGAATTTAGGACACCCTGTATAAAAATAGACAAATTCAATAAAAATGGCATCATCAAAAACTTTTAACGAACGGGTTGCGTGAATAACCCTGTATATAATAACCGGCATTGTCTATATATCGAAGCTCGTTCGCCAAAAGCCGTTTCTCTTTCGAAAACTACGGGACCCCAGCGCGATTCAAGGGAATAACTCGCCCGAGGCTTTAACAGCAGAAAGAGCCCGCATTTTATTCGATTTTTATCAACAGTTCCTGAAAGTATCTTGATTTTGCGGGTAGGCAGAGAAAACGCAACCTGATTAGCAAATTAGATGGGTCCGGAAATTAGTGGAATCAAGCGGGCCGTGAGTAAACAATCGAAGTCTTTTATCTGTGACATTTTGTTATGTGCGGTCTCTTTAATCGGAGTTTAGCAAATTTGAACTTTTCTGCAGCAAGGTATTGTTCAAAGTGTGTTTAGCTAAAGGGATAATATAAAAGTCTTGTGTTAACATTACAATTACTTCATTTAATTGGATGAACCGTATAGAGAAGGTATGTATAATTAATGAAATAAATCAAGACTACTTTATTAGAAAAGAGATATTTTTTCATTGTTCGCGAAAGGTAAAAAAGACTGTTAAAATTTTAGACTAAAATACAAACCTACTATATATATACATATATATATATATATATATATATATACATATATATATATATATATATATATATATATATATATTTATATATATATTATATATATATATATATATATATATATATATATATATATATATATATATATATATATATATATATATATATATATATATATATATATATATATATATGGAAAGGTGCATTTTTTTTCTAGGTTCGTAATCTCCAGAATAAACTACGTTATAATCAATGAATAATTTAATGTCAATATCAATGTCACTACGCTAAATTCAACAAAATTAAAAAGAAAATGAACTGAAGAAAAAAGTAATATTAGGTACATAATTTAATTATAATAGGTGTTCGAAATGACAACCATTTTGTTCAGAAGCATTGTCGTTGTTTTTTCTACATCCTCCGAGATTTAAGATGTCAACTGGGTAAAAAAATACGGTATTTTGGTTTGATTATGTAGTTAATTATTTTTTTCCTGATTTTGTTGGGAGCTCTGATTATTGCACTGCAGCGATGATTCACCAGCCGCCACTATTGCAGTTATCATGACAACGAACGACATGTTATGATATTGCCAGTAATTGTCCCAGCCAGTCTTGTTAGAATAAGTGTTCATTGTGTTCGTTAATTTTTTTTTAAGTTCTGTTCGTTTATTATTTAGCTCTGTTATTTCTGTTCGTATTTAATGATCTTAGTTCAAATTTTAACTACCTATCCTTAAAATGAATGAATTCGACTGCCAAGTTGACAGGTATAAATTCTCGGAGAATGTAGAAAAAACTATCGCAATGCTTCTGAACTTTGGGCGGTAAGATTTCTCCACTTACCACCAAAATCTCACATGGCGTTCAAACGATTAGAGACTAGGAGTCGCCAGACCGGCCAAGTCTCATCCAGAAAACGCAGTAGGAGGAAAACCAAAACGAACGACGACATGGCAGTAGGAGTTTTGGGAACAGTAGCTCTCAACCCTCTTATTGGTTCCCGAGAAATATCCAGAGACGCCGTGATGTATAAAACATCTGTTCTCAGGATTTTGCACAATTTTAAATTTCATCCTTACCATCTTACCTTACATCAAGAATTGTATGGACGGGACTTCGAGAGACGGGTGCCATTTTGTCAGTGGTTTCGACTATGGATCAATGAAAACAACTCACTGGAAAACATAATATTTTCTGACGAAGCAACATTCACTAACCATGGTCAAGTCAATCGTCACAATATGCATTATTGGGCTCAAAAAAATCCACACTGGATGCGAATAGTCGCTAATCCACACTCTTGGTCGATAAATACTTGGTGTGGGATATTTGGCGATGTTGTTATTAGACCTCATTTTTTCGATGGTAATCTTACTGGACAGCGATACTGCGATTTCCTTCGAAATGATTTGCAAAGATTGATGCCAAATATTCCAGAGCAACAACGTGAAGCAATTTGGTTCCAACAAGATGGCGCACCACCACCATTACCGTCGAGAAGCACGTGCTTTATTGAATGACACTTACCTTAACAGATGGATTGGACGTGGGGGACCAGTAAATTGGCCTGCAAGATCGCCAGACTTAATCCCCCTTGATTTTTTCTTGTGGGGTTTTGTCAAAGAAAAAGTCATGGTGACTGCTCCAACTACAGCCGAAGACATGAGAGAAAGGATTACGCGTGCAGTTCTTGAAATCACCCCAGCTATGTTATTCAGAGTGCGGAATTCTTTTCGAAAGAGAGTTGATAAATGTTTATAACAAAATGGCCGTCATTTTGAAAACCTATTATAATAAAATCATGTACCTAATATCAGTTTTTTCTTCTAATGATTTTCTTTTTAATATTGTTGAATTTAGCGTAGTGATATTGACATTGACATTAAATTATTCATTGATTATAACGTAGTTTTTTCTGGACATTACAAATCTGGAAAAAAAACTGCACCTTTCCGCTGTTTCTCAATATCGCTTTGTAACACTTTAAAAGGACCACCCCATATATATATATATATATATATATATACTATTATTTAATGCTCCCAACGGAAGCCAGGAGTCACAATGTAATTCAATGCCGGTCGTGGTATTAGCCAGCGGAGTAGTTGTTTTTGTGATTCCATTTTGTGCTTTGGCCCTACACGGGGCTCGCTAGTCTATGGCGGCCTGATGAGCTCTAATAAGAGCGAAATCGCGATCGTCGTTTGACTAGAATGGATCATCTAGTTTTTTAATTGCTCACATTTTGACGTAATTCATTTGTTTTTGTATTGAAATTTGTCAAAGGTATGACATCATCGATCTTTTTTAGATATCTGTTTAGTGCATTCAAAAAGTCTACAATAGTCTGTTTTGTCAAAAATAAAAGAATTAAAATTAATAAAACAGCAAGGCAAAACAAAACAAAATAAAAAGGTTGTTTAATGTCTTGCTACTTGGCATGCTTCTAGGTGATGATAAAATCCGTCCACGGAATTCCGAATGATTTCAGCCGGTATGTTATTTGACTCCACTCGAATTCTGGTTTTCAGATCTTCAATGTTATTTGGCCTGTTTTGGTAAACCTTTTCTTTTACATGTCTTCAAAAAAAGTAGTCTAAAGGCGTTAAATCATACTTCATCTAAATTTCCTCTCACATTGACACCAAAATATGATGGAGCACCGTCTTGTTGAAACCAAATTGTTTCTTATATCTTTCAGTATATCTGCATCTACTTCGTTAGGAAAAATAACAGCAGGCATCAACTCAAAGGTTATGAAGTCCGGGTGTCGTTCAGCTGTAAATTAATTAAATTGCCAATATTCTTGAAAGTTCCGCGATCTTACTGCATAAGGATTCGAATCACTCCAAAAACGGGAATTGTGTCTATTGAAAGCCCATTTTTAGCAAATTTTGCTTCATCGGTCCAAATTATATTGTCCAAAAATCTAGGGTTATCTTGTATTATTGTTAAAATAAACTCGCGAAACTGTACTCTTTTTGGCAAATCAGTGTCTTTTAGATGTTGAACCAATGATATTAAATAAGGTTGGAAGTTATGTTTTAACAGAATCCTATGCACTGAGTTCCTCGAGATTCCTGTACCACGTTTCTTAGGGATGTCATTGGATATGCTGCAAAATATCCCAGAATTGCAATCTCGACATCTTTATTATCAACAATCTTATTAATTTTTGCCTTGACGTTTCCAAAACTTTTATTAGTTTTCCAACATTTGTTTAACGCTGTTCGGTGACGGTTTCTGTTTATCTGGATATCTATCAGCAAATATCTGGCATGTTCTTCTTAAAACTCTGTTAGATTCCCCATAGATAATAAACAAATTCAAATATTCCTCGTGTTTGTAACTTAATCGCCCCGGCATGATTATTAGTTTAATAATTATTATAATTACTATCATAAATAAATAATATTGAAAATATTTCGCGCGAATTGCCCCTATCGACTTTAGTTAGCTGCCAAAATTTCAAATTTTTCCAAAGCCTACTTTCTGAGGAATCGATCGCGGCAGTTCGTCGTGGGACACCCTATATATATATATATATATATATACAATACATATATATATATATATATATATATATATATATATACAATACATATATATATATATATATATATACATATATATAATTAAATTTTTATTTTCTTGGGTAAGGGTCCTTACAAAACGAAAAACACATTTCTAGCTAAGTCATATTACCAATTAACGTTTCGATCATCTCGTGATCTCCAGCAGAATACATAAATTCTATAACGGAAGTTTTCAGACAATAACATTTACTCTTTAAAGTTTAATAAAAAGTCTTACAATTTACAACAAAAATTTGAATAGTTGCTTTTTCTATAGATTTTTTTCTATATTCGGGATCCGATAAAAAACAGACTACAACGGCACAATTATGACAAAAAGAGTAAAGTTGTTCCTTTATTTCCACATATAAATCCATTTTTAATATTAGTTTCTTGTTTGTCTCCGTATAAGTCTTGTATCGTGAATGTGACACTGTTTTATTTAATTTTCCAAATGTGTTACAAGTTTCATCATCTACTATTCAAATTTTTGTTGTAAATGGTATTTATTGAACTTTAAATTGTAAACGTTATTGTCTGAAAAATTTCTTTAAAGAATTTATGTATTCTGATGACATCACGAAATGATCGAAACGTCAATTGGTAAAACGACTTAGCAAGAAATGTGTCGTTCATTTTATAAGGAACCTAATCCAAGAAAATAAAAATTAAATATATAAACTAAAAGGTTCAAGAAAATTGAAGATATAACTATATATATATATATATATATATATATATATATATATATATATATATATATATATATGTGATAGTATGTTTTCATTCCACTTACACCAACGTCATAACAAGAAAATGATCCTTGTTTGGAACATGTTCTGCATCACAGCAGTCACAATGATCCATTTTAGTCAAACGACGATCGCGATTTCGCTCTTATTAGAGCTCATCAGGCCGCCATAGACTAGCCAGCCCCGTGTAGGGTAAAGGCACAAAATTGAATCACAAAAACAACTACTCTGCTGGCTAATACCACGACCGGCATTGAATTACATTGTGACTCCTGGCTTTCGTTGGGAGTATTAAATGATAGTATGTTTTCATTCCACTTACACCAACGTCATAACAAGAAAATGATCCTTGTTTGGAACGTGTTCTGCACCACAGCAGACACAATGATCTATTTTAGTCAAACGACGATCGCGATTTCGCTCTTATTAGAGCTCATCAGGCCGCCATAGATTAGCCAGCCCCGTATATATATATATATATATATATATATATATATATATATATATATATATATATATATATATATATATATATATATATATATATATATATATATATACAGGGTGATTCAAAAGTAAGCGTTATCCGTTTGTGGGTATAATCCTTGCGTAAAAATAAGACAGAAAGTTCCTATTAACGTGGGTCCGGAAATGATTCCTAGAGGAACTACGCCCATTTTTAAGGGGCACCATAAAAACGACTTTTTCGCAATTTTTTTGAAACCGCTTATAGTTAAATTTTGAAAATCGGTGTGCTGTATAAACCTTTGATGCTGAATCTTATTCTGAATTCAGATTTTCAAAATTTGTGTCAGAGGCGTCACAGACCGGAAAGGTTATGGGTGAAGATAATCCTATTTTTTATCCTTTATTTTATTGCCATTTTGTTTAGAAATTATTAAATTTCAGACTTTTCTACGTAAAAACGGTACCCTTAGTTGAATTCGCTAGACCGTACCGTTTACGAGAGAATTGACTCTAAAAATTATCTGATTCTTCTATGTTTATTCATTAAAATTCTGCATCTAACATTTGATACCGAGTAAGTACCTACCATAGATAGAACACACTTTCTTATTACCATAAATACAAGTCGTCTGATAACGAAGGTAAGTTTTTTATGCTTTCAGAAATGTTTTGACTGACAAACATGTGGTTAACTGTGACACAGTGACAGTGTATGTTAAATTTTTTACAATTTTTCAATAATAAGGCTTTGTTGAATTTGTACTAATTACCCATACCTAAAGATTTACGTACAGAGGTTCTGAAAACAAAAATGGAATTTACCTATCAAGAGCAAGCTGATATTCACATTTTGTTTGCGAGGGCTTTTGGGGATTGTAATAAAACAAGGCGGTTGTACGAAGAGACATTTCCTAATCGACGTGTACCCCACCGTTCTGTGTTCGCAAGAGTGGATCGTAACTTAAGGGAAACAGGTTAGTTCAAAAAATTAACTACAATGGTGTCCCGTAATAATGTAATTACGTTTTTCCTTAGGAAGTTTTCATAGACAAGAAGTTGTTGGGCGACCGAGGAATGCTAGAACACTAGCATTAGAGGAACGAGTGCTAGATCGTGTTGAAGAAGATCCTTCTTTAAGTACGCGCATAATTGCAAGTGAAGAGGGCTCCTCTCAGACAACTGTAGGGAGAATTTTGCACGAGATGTTGCTTTACCCATACCACATCCAACGGATTCAGGCATTGGAAGCACGAGATTTTCAACTGCGTGTACAGTTTTGTGAGTGGCTTCAACAACAACGAGTTGCCGTCGCCTACGATTTTGAAAAGAGAATTTTATTTACCGACGAGGTCGGCTTTACAAGAAATGGAATATTCAATTTTCATAACAATCACGTATGGGCGGATGAGAATCCTCATGCTATAGTATAGTTGGCGCATTACCTTTCTGGAATGACGTCATTTTTGGTTATTTTTGTTTGATTTATGTTAACTGACAGTGACAAAAACATTTTGAAAAAACTCATTGTCGTTTCTTTACAACAGTCAATGCCGGTTTTGGTTATGTGTCTTTCAGAATATATTCGTCAAAATTGACATTGATTTGTTGTGATTCTTTTTAAACTTTTGCAAGATGCCGCGAAGATATAATCAGCAATCACAGCTAATAGTTTTGAATATCTTGGCTTTTTTTCAATTGGAAAAAGAGCAAGCTAAAAATGGAATCCTTCCGCAAACTGATAATATAATTGAACGAGCTTCAAATGCAACAAAACTTAGCCATACAACAATCATAAATATTAAGAAAAGAGGAATAACGAGCGATGAATCCTTTACCTCCAGAATGTCTCAAAAGCAAAAAGAGGTAAAAACAAAAATTACAGATTACTTAAAGAACAAAATAAGAGATACGATCTACTGCATGTATGCGAAAAATGAATATGTTACAATGCAGACTTTGCTTAAAAAACTAAAAGAGATAAATGAATATTTTAATTTTTCCATCACCTCGCTAAGAAAATACGTAAAAAGTATTGGTTTTAAGTGGAAGAAATCAAATAATAGAAAATACCTGATGGATTTGCCCCACATCGTCCACAAGAGAATCAATTTCTTGAGGGAATATGTCAAAAATCAAAATCTAGGACAAGATGCTTATACCACCGTATTTATTGATGAGACTTGGATTTTTAGTAAAGGTTCGTTTAGAAACAGCTGGCAGGATAACACTATGTCTACAAGTTCTAAAAAAGCTAGTGAAGGTCATCGATATATTGTAGTTCACGCTGGATCAAAGGAAGGGTTTATTAAGGGGGCCAGTTTAATATTTAAAAGTGGACTAAAAAGCGGAGATTATCATGACAATATAAACAAGCAAAATTTTGAAAATTGGTTTAAAAATCAGCTGGTACCAAATCTTCCTCCAAAAAGTTTGATAGTGATGGACAACGCAAGCTATCATTCCGGCCTTTTAGAGGATATTCCAAGAAAATCATGGACAAAGCAGAGATTGATTGGATGGTTAAAAGAAAAGAACATTGACTTCCCAGAGAGGGCCATGAAGGATGAAATATGGAGCATTGTAGAAAAAAATTGTAACATTGAAAAAACATTCTACCTTGACGAATATGTGAAACCTTTGGGCTACAAAATACTAAGACTTCCTCCATACCATTGTCAATTTAATGCTATTGAAATGGTATGGTCTGAGTGTAAGAGGAAATACGACCAATACATTGCTAGTCTGAAGGGGACACCATCGAAAGTTTTGGCCATGTGGGAAAAAGCGATAAATGAAGTATCTTCAGAGCATTGGAAAAATTATGTCAGCCACGCAGAAAGGGTAATCCAAGAAGCTTGGAAGACAATACAGATATGTGATGCTTCAGACATTGCGCCACTTGTAATTAGTACCGACGAAGACAGCAGTGACGATGAAGAATTTAGTTCTGATTCTGAAGACAGTGAAGGGGAGTAGTTTTTATTTTTAAAGTTAGTTAGTTATACATTAATTTCTCTCTTTTAGTTTTTAAAGCAAAGTCTGCATTGTAACATATTCATTTTTAGCATACACGCAATAGATCATATCTCTTATTTTGTTCTTTAAGTAATCTGTGATTTTTGTTTTTACCTCTTTTTGTTTTTGAAACATTCTGGAGGTAAAGGATTCATCGTTCGTTATTCCCCTTTTCTTAATATTTTTTCAGTATTGTCTGTAATTGAGAATTAAAATAATTTTGATGAAAATGGGTAACTGGCGTCAATTTATTACATTGCAAACAAAGAATAAGACTAAGATGAAAGAATTTATATTAGTAAAGTCTTATTTGCAAAATAATTTTAGTTTTTGAAGTTATAATAGTTATTTTTGTATTAAGTGTGCAAAATGAGGGTTTTTTTATGGCAATGAGAGTGTTAATTTTTTGCCAGCCATTTTCGACAAGTTGCAGCGCTTTCTGTACAGAAAATGCCAATTTTAAATTCGCTTTAGCCAGTGCTGAACGCACCCCTCCTATCTACATCACTGCATACGTTTAGGTTAGGAATCATCGCTGAAATATAAATAATATAAGAAATACGTTATTTGAAACCAGCGTGACGTCATTCCAGAAAGGTAATGCGCCATCTATACAGAGAGGACATCAGCAACAATTTAGCTTAAATGTGTGGGCGGGAATTATTGATGAGTATTTAATAGGACCCGCATTTTTACCGCACCGGTTAAATGGACAAAGTTATACACATTTTTTACAAACTGAATTACCAGAATTATTAGAAAATCTGCCACTTCAATTACGAGCGGAGATGTGGTTTATGCACGATGGCGCCCCCCCTCATTTTAGCATTGTCGCTAGAGATCATTAAATAATACCTACCGAAACAATGGGATAGGTCGTGGGAGACCAGTATCATAGCCAACACGGTCTCCTGACCTAATTCCACTTGATTTTTATTTGTAGGGACACTTAAAACAACTAGTTTATTCACGGCCAATACTTAATGTTGAAGTTTTGAGACAAAGGATACAGGAAGGCTTTCAGACAATTAGAAACAACCCGATGATTGTACCACGTGTGCATCGCAATTTAATAAAAAGATTAATAGCTTGTTGTGATGCTAATGGCGATCATTTTCAACATTTCCTGTAAATTGTAAATAAAATAAATAAATTGTAAATAAAATAATAATAAAAAATGTGTCCTGTGGTAAGGGGTAAACTTTCGTTTAGCAGTAATCACCTATGTAAGAAATTTTTGTTTATTTAGTATTTAGAGGCCTCTCTAAAAAACATTACAAACATTTTTCTGCGGAAATGCGTCATTTTTATTTTTTTTAATAAAATATTGTAGGCTTTAGAATAGCCGATAACAACGAATACTTTAATTTGTTTAACATTCACAGTACAAGAATAAGTTTGCGGGCAAAAAAATTATTTCTAATTTTTTGAGGATTTTTTAAAATTATTTTTGGGTTAGGCTAGTTAACATAACATAACTTAACTTAATTCAAGCTAACATAAACTAAACTAACTTAATCTCACCTCACCTAAGATAAACTAACATACAAAGTAATCTACAATACTTTATCAAAAAATGAAAATGACTTATTTCTGCAAGATTTTTCTTTTGCGGATATACGTTTACAAAAACGTCTAAAATGTAAAACAAAAACATGTTCTTATGTACCTGATTTCGGTTATTCTAAAGTTGGGAAAATGAAAATGGCGCATTTCCGCAGAAACTTTTTTGGGATTTTCTGTTTGGAGAGTCTTTTAAATACTAAATAAACAAAAATATCTTGCATAAGTGATTTCCACTAAACGGAAGTTGAACAATGGTAGGTAAGTATGATTAATTAAATGTTAGATGCAGAATTTTAATGAATAAACATAGAAGAATCAGATAATAAGTCAAAAACTGTTATAGATACGAGAATAATTCAAAATACGAAAGAGCTAAAGAAATGAAAAAAGAGTTTAAATTTTATATCAGAATTCATACAGGGTGCTGGAAAAAAAAGTTCCGCAAAATAAACTTGTAGGTGGCGCAAAAAAATGTAACACTCTGTATATTACCATCCACGATGTTGTTATTTTATCGTAGATGTTCATAAAAGTAATACATTTTCTAAATTTGAGCTAATTGTTTTAGAAGGAACTGGAAAAAAACGCAAAAAACGAGACAAAAATTGAAACTTTGACACTCTGTATAACGAAAATTTTATTCCTATTTTGTGGAGTACGATCACCCCCTAAAATATATCCACGACATTAATTAACACTCTAAATATATATATATATTTAGATATATATATATATATATATATATATATATATATATATTTATAATATTTTTTATTTTTTTGTGCCTTTTTATGTATTGTTTTATATTACTCTCATAAGTCTGTGTACAGGCTTACAAAAATCTTTAGAAACATGACTTGTCCTTATAAGTAGGCTGAAGTCTTTCAAATGACTTAAAAGTCAGCTAAAATTCCTCAAAAGTTTAAAAGTTACTCCCCCAAAGTCAGTTAAAAATCCTATAGAGGATTTTAAGTTCCTTGTCGTTTGAAACAGCCTTGAGAAATACCAAATATAGTGTTGAAACGTCGTCAACTTTATAGTTAAAGGAACTTTTATTTATTCTCCTAAACCTGAATATCAAATTTTAAAGTATATATAAAGTTATTGACAAATAACTGTATATATTTACCGTTTTTTTTGCGCATATGCTAGTAATGATATCATTGAAACCCATATGCATCCCCTAACAAAATTTTCAGGTTCACAATTCCCATAAACTGTCACAGGACGTTTTGCAGTTAAGGCAAAACGATAACAAACACTTTGTAAACCGAAATAAACATTCGCTCGTAATATTTACATTAATTAGTTGTTAGGACCATTAATTAACTTAATTATTTCCAAAACGTAAATAAACGGTGTATGGTGAAAGAGTTGAACGGCATGTATGGAGCTAACGAACTTATGAGAACTCTGAAAGGAAATTTATTAGGCCAGTCTAATAATGCTTTAAAAATTTCTTTAGATTTAGAGCGACTAAAAAATATGCCATTCGGCTTAAAAAAATTTGCATAGAATATGAGTATTAAAACATTATTTTTACCCATTACTATCATTAGAAAAATACTGGAAAAAACATTAAGAAAATTGGAATGGGAAAAGAAGCTCAGTTGCGGCGTATCTGTATCTTAAATAATTTAGAGAAAAAATGGTCTGGGAGGGGGAGGGGGTCTAAAGTGTACTGTTCATGAAATGTAAATTCTAGAGTTCAACTGAAGATGAGTTTTTGCCATCTCTCACACGCCTTCGACCGAAGGCCGAAGCCAAAGTAATTCTATTTTATTATGACATTAATATCTACAACAATTCGTTACATTTTGAAAGTGTAAGTTGTGCCACGATAAGCAGAATTTATTTGAGGTTGTGTTATTTTTACAATGGGAAAACTGACAAATAAAAATAACAAATGAAAAATAAAAATACTTGTGACTAAAAACCATACTAATAAAAACTCGCACTTTCTTTTAACATACGTAAAACAAAACAACTCTGGCTTTTACCCGGAACTTTCCTCGTAGTTGGGTTACCACATGTTGAATAGTTATTCACGCAATCCGTTCATTAAAAGGTTGATGATGCCACTTAGATAAAAATTTCAAATTTTGGGATTAAGGTAAGGTCAAGGGGTACTTTTTTGAAATATTTTCAAATTCCTGTCACTTTCGGTTTAACCGGAAGTTGGTATCAACTTGCTTATTTTAAATGGAACACCCTGTATTTTATAATATTTTTGGATTTTACGGAGAATTTTAATGCTATTTTATGTAGCATGTCCTATACCTAGGTTCAAGCGTTCTTAAGATATTTGACCTTGAACCGAAAATGAGTCTTCGGGGTACCAAATTTTAAAATCTCATATTTTTGTAAGTTTTGAAGATATTATTTTTTTTATTGAATTTGTCTATTTTTATACAGGGTGTCCTAAATTCAGCGGCAAACATTCACATTTTCAAAGCCGCTAAAGTCCGTTTTTTTAAATGGGACACCCTATAACTTTATGCACTATCAAATGTAGAATTTCATTTTCTATCGAACTGTATTAAGGTTCCCTATACCTATTCGTAACCATTTTCGAAATAATTGGGTTTTATAAAAAAATCGTATGTATTTGCTTAAATGTTTACATGTTTCAATGGTGAGCCATGGAAAAACAATTGAGATCCAATATCCAATATGACAAATGATTAGTATGCGTTATTTATCGAAAGCTGTTAGTGATAAACTAAATCTTCTAAATCGAAATGGAAGAATTCTCAAACGCTGATATTCTCAATCTATTTTATATTTATGGGGAATGTTATAAAATTTTGAAGAGAACGTGTCGTATGTTTAATGAACGCCACCCTGATTTGCCGCCAATGAACAAGCCAAAATTCAAGAGGATTGAAAAGAACTTTTTGCGTTTTGGCAAGGTTAAAGTTACAAAAAATGTTCCGAAACTAGTGACAAATGCCGAGGATAACGTAATAAACACATTAGCTTATTTCCACGCAAACCCTCAAAGTTCAATACCGTCTGCACAAAACGATTTGGGAATTTCTTCTTCATCTGTCCAAAGAATCTAGAGCGAACATCATATGCACCCTAATTCTTTCCAAAACGTGCAAGCCTTGAGACCTGGTGATGACGTCCGACGAGTAGAATTTTGCGAATTCATGTTTTTGAAAATTCAAGAGGACCCTCAATTCCTTTCAAAAATATTTTGGACCGATGAAGCGAAATTTTCTAGAGAAGGAATAACAAATAGAAGAAACGAACATTTCTGGGCAGCAGAAAATCCGCACGCTTTGCGCGAAACGCGTTCTGAAGAGAGGTTTAGCTTCAATGTTTTCGGTATAGTATTAAATGATCAGGTGCGGTACTGTATTTATGAAGACAATTTAAACAGTGATAAGTATATGGAAATTCTACGAGGGACGGTTTCTGAATTTATAGAAAAAATTCCTATTGGTGAGCTGCAAAATTATTGGTATCAATTAGATGGAGCACCAGCCCATAATTCCGCTGCAGTTTATCTCCAATTATCTCGAATTTTTGAAGATCGCTGGATTGGTCCCAATGGCCCTTGGAGATGGTCCCCGCGATCGCCTGAATTAACACCCCTAGACCCTTATTTATGGGGATTTATCAAAGGTAAAGTCTATGCTTCCCCAGTAAATAACCAACAACATTTACTAGACAGAATACGAACAGCTTTTGCCGAATTAGAAAACGGACAAATTCAACGGGCCACAGCAACTGTACAAAGAAGTATTGAAATGTGTCTCCAAATGAACGGACAGCATATAGAAAATTTGTTATAATTCAATTTTCAATTGTTGATTGTTAGATTGCTATGATTTTTAAGTTCACTAAAACAAGTTTTAGTGAATTTATTTATTGTTGATTGTTAGATTGCTATAATTTTTAAGTTCTTTAAAACAAGTTTAGAACAGTCTCGAACTTAGTAGATATGGTTAAAAACAATTTATTACATTTTTTATAACTTTAAATTTTCCGAAACGAAAAAATTTCGTTTCAATCCTCTTCAATTTTCTCTTGTTCATTGGCGATAAATGAGGATGTTTTTCATTAAAAACATGGCACGTTCTCTCCAATATTTTGTAACATTCTCCGCGAATATAAAATAAATTGAGAATATCAGCTTTTGAGCGTTATTTTATTTTAATTTAAAAGTTTCAAATCAGCTGTCATGTTGAATAGAAAAGCACAATAATTGTTTTTCCATGGCTTACTACGGGAAGGTGTAAGCATTTAGCAAAAACATATGATAGTTTAATAAAAACCTGATTATTACGAAAATGGTTACGAATAGGTATAGGGAACCTTAATACAATTTGATAGAAAATTAAATTCTACATTTGATAGAGTATAAAGTTATAGGGTGTCCTATTTAAAAAAACGGACTTTAGCGGCTTTGAAAATGTGAATGTTTGCCGCTGAATTTAGGACACCCTGTATAAAAATAGACAAATTCAATAAAAAAAATAGAAACCTAAGATTATTTACCGATCGTCCGCAAAATATGAAGAATATATCTTCAAAACGAGATTTCAAAATTTGGTACCCCGAAGGCTCATTTTTGGTTCAAGGTCAAGTATCTTAAGAACGCTTGGACCTAGGTATAGGACATGCTACATAAAATAGCATTAAAATTCTCCGTAGAATCCAAAAATATCATAAAATACAGGGTGTTCCATTTAAAATTAGCAAGTTCCGGTTAAACCGGAAGTGACAGGAAGTTGAAAATATTTCAAAAAAGAAGTACCCCTTGACCTTACCTTAATTCCAAAATTTGAAATTTTTATCTTAATGGCATCATCAAAACCTTTTAATGAACGTGTGTTATAAGAAGACAATTTAAACAGTGATAAGTATTTGGAAATTCTACGAGGGACGGTTTCTGAATTTATAGAAGAAATTCCTATTGGTGAGCTGCAAAATTATTGGTATCAATTAGATAGTGCACCAGCACATAATTTCGCTGGATTGGTCCCAATGGCCCTTGGAGATGGCATCATCAAAAACACAGTTTTTACATACACACATGGTGGGCGAATCAAAACGAAACAAGGCCGATATTTCACATGCTGTCCGCCTAAAAAAAATCGCTCGGGCCCATTGAGTTTTATTACACGGGGGAAAGAGTTTGCCCATATCACCAACCTTGTCATTTCCACCCCCTCGCGAGGGTGAACTTCAACCCCCAAATCTTAAATGGGAATAGGGATGAATTATTTTCAAGGAAATCAAATTCTCTTTTCAACGCATCTTATTTTTTCGAATTTGATGCAGCAGTTTTTCAAAAAAGTTAATGTAAGCAATAAAAAGAAAAAAATCATTGCTCGGGAAAAAATGTTGATTTTTGTATCGAGAAAAACTTATTTTCGCTTACTTTCTCAACTGTGTCATTTTAACTTCCCTTAGGGGTAAGTTGCAAACCTTACAGTATTAAATGGGATTAAAGATCAAGTAATACCTCGTTTCAAAGGCCGTTAAATTCTCTTTTCAAGGCCTAGAAATTTATAAAAATTAAGTAAGTAGTTAAGCAGTTCATAAGTAAACAATGCTAAAACTATAAATTTGTATCGATCTTTACGTTAATTTTATGTAATATTGTTTTTTTTTTGGAATAAATAATTTTTTTTGAACTTAACTTTACAGTATGAGTATGAGTTCCTTCGAAAAAATAGGGCCCTATTACCCTATTCTTCAGCAGACTTCACCACACATTAACTATTCTCCTACCTTGAAATTGAACTTCCGTTGTGAATTGGGGATTTTCTTGTGCCCAGTGACGAAAATTTTGTCGATTTGGTCATCCACTAGTTGAAAAGCTTGACTCATCGGTCCATAATATATTTTTAAAAAAGTTTCTTTCGTTATTTATTCTATTTAACATAAAGTTGCAGAAATTGAGTCGTTGATTCTTATGCCTTTGAGTTAATTTTTGAACAGTATGATATTTATAGGGCCTAAATCCATATTTCTTTAAAACCTTCCTAATATATTCACGTGAAGTTCTTTTTACTCCGTAACGCGCCCGCGTTTCCTTGGAAGTAGTTCGCAGTTACTGACTCGGATTTTCCTGCAAGCAATATTTAAATCGTGATTTTCCGTATTATTGTTTAGTTCCCTCTTCTTTCTTTGCAAATCTGACGTTGTTCTAAATTTGGTGAAAATATTCTGGATTGTCGATCTTGAGGGAATCGGACCATGGGGATGATTTGCCATGTAAGCACGTCGCGTTGCAGAAGCATTATAATTATTTTCAGCATATAAACAAACAATTTCTCGTTTTCCTGCCACAGAATAAACCATTTAAAAAAAATATATCAAAAAGAATTAATTTAGTTCTATTAACAGTAATTTAAATGTCAAAGTCGTTTCAGAAACATTTGTAAATATTGTTTATTTCCATAGCCAACTGCTCAAAAAGGTGTTATTTTATAGCCAGTAATTTTACAGTCTATAATGAAAATTGATTTTTAAACTTAAATAACTCGAAAACGGCTAAACCAAATGTCAACTTGTATTATATATGAAAAGTTACTGGGAATTACAATGCAGATTTACAAGGTAAAAAAAAATCCTATGTATGTCAGTATTTTTATTTTTTTGTACGACAAAAAATAAAAAAGTTATGGGGATGCCAGTTTATACGAAGTCACCCGGTACATTGTTCATTATAATAAAGGCTGACAATGTCGGTTTCCTGCATCCATACAATATTAGAGATTTTGTTCGAAACGGCCCCGGTCATTATGAAACATTCCTAGTGGCCAGACATTCATCAATGACCCGCTGACGTCAATCATTTAATGACTGTGGCTGAGTTTTATAAATTTTACTTCTTAGGTGATTTATAGAAAAAAATCTAAAGGGGTTAAATCAGGTAATCTTGCAGGCTTTTCTATTGCTCCTCCTTGATCGATAGCATCTTCTAATAATTTTTCATCTTTCGAGAACATACATAAACCTAATAACATGTATCCAAAATATGTTAATTATGGTTTAAGCTCTTCCCTGCCAAAAGGCCATTTATTGGGCAATTGAAGGTATCGGCACAAAAATAATTTATTCTTATGATATCATTACATACCTACTCTTTAAGAAATAAAATAAGTTACATTGAGTCTCATAACCAGGGTTCCTTTAACCTTATCTCATTTACTGAACACTGGATGAGAAAAGAGGAAACTGAGAGAATACATTTGGACAATTATTCCTTAGTAAGTTGCTACTCTAGAATTAATTTTGCTCATGGGGGCGTAGCAATATTAATAAAGAATGACGAGTCTGTTTATTTTGGTGTTTATAAAGCAATCGAGGACTTCTCCACAGAGGTGGATTGTGAGCTGCGTGCTGTTGAATCTGAAGAATATAATTTGATTTTGGTAACAGTATACCGTTCTCCTTTGGGAGATTATAACAATTTTTTTAATATATTTGTACAAATCTTAAACATATTTTTTTTAAAAAAACGTATAATTATTATAAATGGCGATTTCAATCTAAAATTTAATACAGCCGACAGAAAAACTTTGGAATTCATTGACTTAATGAAGTCGTATACCTTCTAATAGGAAATATAAATTGGGACTTTCTGCAGGGTCCACTAGCTGTGGAGGAGAAGAGTGAAATATTTGTGAGTGTTATTAACAATTGTATTTTAGCTGCATTCCCCGAGAAAACACTTCGTACGAAACACAATGATGTACAGGGTGTTCCAGCGAGGACTGAACAGGGACCTATTTTCGACCTTCCTTGTATTTTGGAAAAATTCAAAATAGCCAATCGATGTATTTTTTTTTGTAGAATCCAAAAATGTCATCGAAAAAATATTTGAACCAGAAACAAAAGAGTTACGCTATGCATCAGGTGTTTTTTAAATGGAATGTTTTGTTTTTTATACGATTTTTGGATAGAGTGATTTTTTTTATGTCCGTTCTGTTTAAAAGATTTGATTTTGCGATAGCTGTTTACATTACATTTTAATGTTTTACAAACTAAAATTTTAGCTTCACCTGTTTAAAATATACGATAGGTTGGTATAGGTGATCAAGGTAAAATGACGTTTGAATGCTTTGTCAATAAAAATTGACATTATTTTAATTATTGTCGAAGTCTTCACCTAAAAAATATATATTTGACTCTGATCGAAATGAAATACTCTTTGGACGAGAGACTACAGATTGTTATTAAAAGAAATTCAATAAAAAATAATTATTAAATAATAAAATAAAACTACTAATAACATAAGTTTTCAATGTGACCGCCGTTTTTCTCGAAACAACATCGATAACCCCTTTGTAGCCTTTCTAAACTTGCTGTTACAATATGATTTTCCTGGTTAAGGCGGTTTATTTCATCGACAATTTTTCCCATGATCTCTTGAATATTTTTGTTTCGTTGTCTGTATACGACGTTCTTCAAATGGCCCCAAAGAAATGTATCCAAAACTGAGAGGTCGGGGCTATTGGGCGGCCAAGCATATGTTCCATTTCGCCCTATCCATTCGTTATGGCGCCGATTTAAAAATTGAACCACATCATGCACGGCATGAGGAGGCGCCCCATCATGTTGCTAAATTAAATTCTGATATTCTGCCAACGGTAAGTCTTCCAAAAAATTTTCAATTTCGTTTTCTAATAACTCATAATATCTGTGCCCATTTAAAGTCCCGTTAAAAAATATTGGTACCAAAATTTTATTGTTTTTTATCCCACACCAAACATGAATAGAATTCCTCCCTTGAAATTTAATAGTCTGGAACTTTTTTGGATTTTCAACGGCCCAGTGGTGACTATTATGTCTGTTGAATACTCCCGATGTTGTGAAAGTAGCTTCGTCGGTCCACACAATATTTTTGAATAAATCAGGGTCTTCGTTTTCTTGCCGAATTACCATTTGAGAAACAAATTGGAAGCGAAGTTCTTTTTGTGCCGGTGTTAGGTGCTGAAGTGGAAGGATACGAAAAGGCCTAAATTTATGAATTTTCAGAGTCCTGTGAACAGTCCCTCGGGTAACTGTTCTGCGCCGTACACCGCCACCGTACTGAACTTCCCGAACTGCATCCGAAATAGATTTGGTTGGATTAACTTGAAAATAATTTATAATGGCCTGGTCTTGATTTCTTCTTCTTTGTATATTTCTTTTTCTATCATGTAAAGTTTTATTTTCCTCAAATAGGTTTTTTATCCTTAGAATTGTATTGATGGATATATTTCTATGAAAATTTGCAATAAATCTTCTTCTTGCTTCTCTTGCATTTTCTTGGCACTTGTAAAATAGCATAACAATCTGTAGTCTCTCGTCCAAAGAGTATTTCATTTCGATCAGAGTCAAATATATATTTTTTAGGTGAAGACTTCGACAATAATTAAAATAATGTCAATTTTTATTGACAAATCATTCAAACGTCATTTTACCTTGATCACCTATACCAACCTATCGTATATTTTAAACAGGTGAAGCTAAAATTTTAGTTTGTAAAACATTAAAATGTAATATAAACAGCTATCGCAAAATCAAATCTTTTAATCAGAACGGACATAAAAAAATCACTCTTTCCAAAAATCGTATAAAAAACGATACATTCCATTTAAAAAACACCTGATGCATAGCGTAACTCTTTTGTTTCTGGTTCAAATATTTTTTCGAGAAAAAATACATCGATTGGCTATTTTGAATTTTTCCAAAATACAAGGAAGGTCGAAAATAGGTCCCTGTTCAGTCCTCGCTGGAACACCCTGTACAGATAAATTTTTTTAATAATGAACTAAGAAAGATGAGGGACAATCTGGCTTTAACGCATGAAGTTTATAAACGCTCAAGTTCTAATGTTTTAAAGCAGGACATAAGAGATTATCGTTTAAATTATAAACATAAAATTGAAAAAGCTGAAACTTATGCTCATCATAGGTTTATAAGAAATGCTGGAAATCCTTCTAAGGCCTCATGGCAGATAGTGAATAAATATAGATAAGAAAAAATTAAAAAGGACCATTTTTGCACTTTAAATTCTGAAAACTTCAATTATTTTTTTTGTTAATGTTGCCTCAGATATAGTTTATAATATTCCGCAGTCAAACCATTCACCCACTGATTACTTATATAGGTTAAATTTGAATGATTTGCCTTCCCTAGAGTTTCGGAAAGTGACATATATAGAAATAAGAGATATCATTTTTTCCCTTAGAAACACCCCTAGTCGCGATTATCATGTTATTAGCACGAGAATGCTTAAGTGCGTTGCCAACATTATTGTTTATCCACTTACCAAACTTATTAACCATTGTTTAGAACAGGGTGTCTACCCGTCAGTATTTAAGGTTTCTCGTGTCATACCAGTCTATAAGAAAGGAGATCGAAATGAGGTGTCCAACTATCGCCCTATTTCATTGGTGCCTCTATATAGTAAAATCTTCGAAAAGGCTCTTAAAGTAAGGATTGCAGAGCATTTCGATAGGATTAATTTATTTAATAAACAGCAATTTGGGTTTCGCCAGGGAATGTCAACAGTGGTGGCAATTAACAAAATTATTTCAGTAATTACAGACGCTTTTGACCATGGTGAGTTTGCTTCTGTACTACTATGTGGCTTGACAAAGGCCTTTGATTGTGTTTCGCCTGACTTGCTAATACCCAAATTAAAATATTATAATTTTGCAGAAAAAAGCCTCGATCTAATTTATTCATATATGACAGGTCGCTACCAACAGGTAGAATGCAGTAACAGACCCTCGAGCTTAAAACCTGTCATATATGGGGTACCCCAGGGGTCGGTGTTGGGTCCGCTGCTATTTATCATTTGTGTGAATGATTTAGCAGCTTGTGACCCTACTGTAGATTTTATTCTGTTTGCAGATGATACCACTGCTGCTAAAACAGGGAAAAACATTTTAAAATTGCAGACGAGCATGGGTGATACACATCTTTTGACAGTGAGAATAATCCAGAAGCTGTTAAATATTTTGGTGTATATCTAGACCAGAAGTTAAACCGGCATTCTCATATCAATCATTTAACAAAAAAGCTTTCATCTAATATTTATGTACTGCGGAACCTACTCAATGCTGTTTCGGGGACTGTTCTTCTCATGACTTATCATGCCCTTATTTAGTCCCACATGTCTTATGCCCTGCTCTTTTGGGGACATGCAGCGGAATCTGGGAGAAATTTTGCCTTGCAACATAGGGCAGTAAGAGTTGTTGGAGGAGTACCGTATCAGGCGGATTATAGAGGCGCATACAAACAACTTAAGTTATGACTCAGCTCTGTATGTACATTTGTGAATGTCTTAAATATGTTAGGAATAATTTGAGTGAATATGTTAGGTTAAATGAGATTTACTCATATCAAACTAGAAATAACTTTTTAATCACATACCATAGAATTAACAAATCTAGATTTGCAATAAATTATCATGCTCCTAAAATGTTCAATATGCTTCCTAAGAATGTAAAGGAACTTACACCAAAAGTGTTTTTAAATAAGATTAAGTGTTTTCTTTTAGACCAAGCATTTTACACCCTTGATCAGTGGCGGCTCGTGAGGGTAGGCCTCTGAGGCCGCGCCTCACCCCCAAAATAAAGGAAAAGAGAATTTTTTTATATAACTTTTTATCTATTACCAATTAGAAATATACTTTTTAACAGTTTTACAACATAATAACATTAAAAAAAAAACAAAATATAATCCCATAATAAATATTTTAGAAAATAAATTCTGACCACATCAAAAAACCGACCGTGCAATCCGTGCAAACCCATTCCTAAAGAAAGTGCTCTCGAATGAGGCGAAATAATTTTAGCTTGGAAAGTTTCGACTTCTGACTTATTTATCAACGGCCGGTGCCGATGCCGGTGAGTCACCTGATTACGACAGAGCGGGATGGCGATTGCCGATGCACGCGTTTTCTATTGCATTCTTGAGGCGATAAATCTGTAGCTTGGATATGCTTTTATTGGTTATTTAAATCACATGACTAGCGAAATATTCCAACGGCTTCTTTTTACGTGGTGCGTGCGGCTGAGAAAGAAATAGGAAATAGATTGCGATAATCGCTGATTGAGGGCGTTCTGTCTTTTAAGGTGAATAAATACGCGTGAGTAAGTTTTTGTTTTGTTTTGATTTGGTAAGTTGGACCGTACCATTTTTTGTATTTGCTTTTTGCTTTTGAAATGAATCCTATTCACGACATTATTGCTTCATTAATTGAAACGCCTTTTTTAAGAAGAAGCGAAACTGAAAAGAAACAGATATTAGGTAGCCGTCCGACGCCGAAAATTTTAGCAATATTTAACGATAAGAGGCAAGGTAAAAAATATTCAAGAACTTTTCAAATATCTTGGTACGAAACTTATAGGTGGCTATGCGGAAGTATTTATAAAGGAAGCTTATATTGTTGGCCTTGTATTTTATTAGGTTACGTCAAAAATAATTGGAGTTCAGGGGGCGGATATTCGGATTTAAAAAATTTTTCACGAGCAGTAAAATCGCATGAAAGTTCAAGAGAGCATATTAAAAATTCGGTAGCACTTACAAGACTGGAGCAAAATAGGGCGACTATTGCGGATGCACTACAAGAAAATGCAAGTCTTAATAAAATTGTTTATAATGAAAATGTTCGAAAAAACCGTTTATTATTAAATTATTTAATTGATGTTACTATTACTTTGAGTAAACAGGACTTGGCATTTCGATGTCATAATGAAACAACAGATTATTTTAACCGTGGCAATTTTAATGAAATATTTGCATGCTTAATAAAAAGAAATGCCGAACTTACTGAACATTGTACTAAATTTAGTAATATTTTTACGGGACAATCTAAGACTATACAAAATGAACTAATTAATTGCATACATGACTATATTCAAGAATATATAAAAAAAGAAATCAATGACACCGATTGTTGTTTTTTTGGCGTAATTGCGGATGATAGTACTGATATAACAGAAAAATCACACTGTTCGATAACAGTTAGGTATGTGACCAACGGATCTTTAAAAGAAAGATTTTTAGGATTTTTTGACGTTAGCGATAATAGAACAGCAGAGAGCCTTTTTCATTTAATACAAAACAGCTTAGAGCCTTATGACTTTAAAAATAAATTGGTCGCGCAGTGTTACGATGGGGCTAGTGTTATAGCAGGTGAAATAAATGGGCTTCAAACAAAAGTTAGATCTATTGCTCCTTTAGCTATGTTTACTCATTATTGCGCCCACAGATTAAATCTAGTTTTACAACAGGGAACAAAACTGATTACCCAAAGTCGTATATTTTTTGCCACTTTATTAGGAATACCAAATTATTTCCACCAATCACCAAAACGGTCTTTTGTGCTTAATCAGATAGTAGGTAAAAGAATTCCGCGAGCTGTAGAAACGCGATGGTATACACGGTCTAAAATTTTAAACTTAGTGGCTAATGAATGGGACAATTTAATTATAGTATTTGAAACTATTATTAATGACTTAATTTCTGGAACAGAATCTATTAATGGTGCAAAAGGATTTCTAAAGCATTTTAATGATTTCGAATTTTGCCTTTTAACGCATATTTATAAACAAATTTTTAGTTGTACTGATGTACTGTTTCAAATATTACAGTTAAAGCATTTAGATATAAATTACTGCATTTCGCAAATAAACCTTGCCAAGCAACGAATTATTGAATTTAGAAACGAGGACCATTTTAAAGAACTTTTCAATATTGCTAAAAAAGCCATTATTCTGCCAACTAACACACGTCGAGGGTAATGTTCTAGCGACTTTGATATTTTTACTAAATATAAAATATTATATTTCGAAATAATAGATTGTATAATTCTTCAATTAGGGACGCGGTTTGAAAATTTAAATAATTTAAATTTCTTTGCTTTAGTCGATTGCACAAAATATTCGGAATATGTTAAATGCTTTCCAGACGATTTATTAAAAAATTATCCAAACATTTTTGACAGAGATAGATTAAAGAATGAGCTTTCTGTATTGTATAGGGATGAACAATTTTCAAATTTAGATGTCGAAAGAAGTCTAGCTTTGTTATTTAAAGATTTTAAAGCAATTTTTGCGGAAGCATATAAGCTTTTTAATTTAGTTTTAACTATTCCCGCAACAAGTGTATCGGCCGAACGAAATTTTTCATGTCTTAAACGGATCAAAACCTACCTAAGAAACACAATGACACAAGAACGGCTTTCGGGTTTAGCAATGATGTCAATAGAGCAGGAATTACTGTCAGAACTTAGTGAAGACCAAAACTTTTGCGACCAAATTATAGATAAATTTGCAACCTTAAAAGACAGACGTATAGATTTAATGTACAAAGAGTAGTTTTTTTTATCTTATTTCATAAAACTATTTATTTTAAGTTTTAATAAACTAAATTATGTTTTTATTATAGCAATCACCGCTATATTTTAGTGATAGGTGTACATATTTTACCTGTTTTGTTTACTTTTTATTTACTTTTTTTAGAGTTTATTTTTTTAGTTTTTAATGGTTTAGTAGGGCTATTGGCGATGACCTCCATTAAAAAAAAAAGTCAACGCGTCGCAGAATAATACCTCATGGGTGACGTGGAAATTTATTCACATTTAAACAAAATTAACCTCATGTAGCCTCACCCTTCAATATACTCACGAGCCGCCGCTGCCCTTGATGAATTTTATACTTTTAATTTTAACAACACACATTTAGCATTTTGTTTTGTGAAGTAGTCTTATTGTAATCTTGTTTAATTTTATTGTGTTTATTTCTGTTCTCTGAACTGTCTGTTTATTTTAAAGTAATTTTCTGTTTGACATTTGCTGTATTATAATCTTAATTAAGTACAGGCACTCTATATTTCTTTTTTTTTAGGCATAGTATCATATTGATATGTGCAAACATTTTGTAAAAGCATGAATAAATACTTTCACTTTGACTTTGACTCTGGTATCAGCCTATTTTGATCAAGATTACTTATACCCAGAAGAATTTATAAAAACCATTTATTTAAATATTCAAATGTTTATTTTTTAGCGTAAAATTGCAGCTCCTATAGCAAACACCACTTATTTAATCATTTTTTGGCAATTTATTAAATAACATGTTGAAGTACCTACACACTCAGCAAGATGTTTAATAGAAATTCTACAGTCAGCACTGTTATAACGTAATAAAAAATTATCTTATAAAGGCTGAAATTGTATGTAGTGATAAATTACGTATTGTAGCCATTCAAAGTTATCATACAAAAAGTTTGAAGGCATTAGCATCCAGGCAGGTGCGGTAGAGTAGGAATATGTAAACGAGCGCGGTTCACCGGTACAGTTTGATTATTTATTGCTAAAATTTCATCTTCAGCGAACATATTTATTTAACCCTTAACCGGATAGGTTAATATACTCAAAGTCGATACAAGACAAGGCCTTAGTCTCGTCTCATCTCGATAAAAATTTCGAGACGAGACAAGATAAGATTAGCCAATGTCGAGTTAAAGCCTTAATCTTATTTTTTGGGACTAACTTTTTTCTAACTGACCTTTGGGAAGTAATTTTTCAATTTTTTATTAGAAATTCTTTAAAATTCATATTCTTTGCATTTTTCTTAGGCGATTGACATATTTTTCATTCACCTTAGAGTTTAATAAAATTTATCGAAAATGATCTATATTGACTGAACTATATAGGCCGGTACATACTAGACATTTATTCCGGGAAAGTTGATTTATTTTCAGTTTCTGCCGCCATTTTTATGAGGTGTTTGTTTTCTTCTTTGTTGTTTGTTCGCCGTCCCGATGTATTTTGGTTGTTTTCCCAGACAGCCGCATAAATGATTTGTACAGGGTGCTCTACAGGGTTTTCATTTATATTTTGACACTACTTATCTATAGGTATAATAGCAGAAATATATAATTTCTGCAGATGCAAACGGCCTAAAAGAAGAATTGCTTTTAGGCCGTTTTGCACCTGCAGAAATTATATATTTCTGCTATTATACATATATCTTTTCCGGCCAAGAACTTTTGATAAAGATGTGTGAGAGCGAATTTTTATCGATTTTTATTATCTACTTATCTATAGGTTAAACTATAGGAGATAAAAAAAAACTTCAAATAGAAAATAAGTAGTCTCAGTTAGACTGGAACATAATAATCTTCATAAAAATTTAATAGATCTAGTGGAAGTTTGTCTTACACTTACTTATTTCATTTATCAAGGAATTTTTATGAACAGTCTTCATGGAGGCTATTGAGGATATTGCTATAATAAAACACTCTACTCCCCACTAAAACTAAAACACTGGTTCAGATATACAGATGAAACATAAGAAATATTTGCTGGCCATCTTATTTGCCCATGCATGCCTATCCAAAGAAGATATTTATCGTTTAAAAAATTGTTTACTGTTAGAACATTGTGGGGTGGGACACCATCCTGTTTCCAGATTAAGTTCGTCGGTAAAACTAATTTTGGACAAAAATAATTCATCTTCCGAAAAACGTCTTGATATTTCTTGAATTTGTCTTGAATTATAGATCAGACCAAAGTTTGAAAAAAATAGGCCACTCACCGTGAATAATCCAGTATTTTCAGTCCCAGAATGGCTTATTTAATTTTTTTTTTCAAAAATTTAAAATAATGGTACTTTGCTTGAGCTATATTTTGAAAATTGTCCATGAGATCACTGTGTAAGTAAAATCAATGTCTGTTTTTCAGGTCATGGATTTTCGGATAATTCTTCACGACAACTTCCACAACCTCACCGATCAGACCACCATTTATACCGATGAAAATTCGGTCGACTACACAGTGACGTTCGTGATAGGATCCTGCGTCCTGGCGGTGTTCTTACTGTTGGGCATTGTTGCCAGCGCCTATCTCTGCCTGACCTTGAAGAAGGGCACCTTTCTTTGGGTATCCCAGAGCGACAGACAGTTAAACAAAGACAAAACCGAGGATTTGGAGCACAACGACAAGGATAGCAGTACTGTCAGTTTGAAAGATGTCAAGAGTATAAGTAGTTCGATGGAGACTACCCAAGTGTAGATAGGTCGGGAGGGAAAAGTGTGAATGCCGTTGTATGTATGGATGGAGAGAAAAATATAAGAGCATGCCAAATTTTCTAACTGACATTTTTATTTAAGCCTAGAAACTATTATTCTATATATTTTCCAAGTTTCTTTAAAAAATAATCGTGCTCTTTTTCTAAAGATCATATTTGCCGCCATTTTTATGAGGTGTTTGTTTTCTTCTTTGTTGTTTGTTCGCCGTCCCGATGTATTTTGGTTGTTTTCCCAGACAGCCGCATAAATGATTTGTACAGGGTGCTCTACAGGGTTTTCATTTATATTTTGACACTACTTATCTATAGGTATAATAGCAGAAATATATAATTTCTGCAGATGCAAACGGCCTAAAAGAAGAATTGCTTTTAGGCCGTTTTGCACCTGCAGAAATTATATATTTCTGCTATTATACATATATCTTTTCCGGCCAAGAACTTTTGATAAAGATGTGTGAGAGCGAATTTTTATCGATTTTTATTATCTACTTATCTATAGGTTAAACTATAGGAGATAAAAAAAAACTTCAAATAGAAAATAAGTAGTCTCAGTTAGACTGGAACATAATAATCTTCATAAAAATTTAATAGATCTAGTGGAAGTTTGTCTTACACTTACTTATTTCATTTATCAAGGAATTTTTATGAACAGTCTTCATGGAGGCTATTGAGGATATTGCTATAATAAAACACTCTACTCCCCACTAAAACTAAAACACTGGTTCAGATATACAGATGATACATAAGAAATATTTGCTGGCCATCTTATTTGCCCATGCATGCCTATCCAAAGAAGATATTTATCGTTTAAAAAATTGTTTACTGTTAGAACATTGTGGGGTGGGACACCATCCTGTTTCCAGATTAAGTTCGTCGGTAAAACTAATTTTGGACAAAAATAATTCATCTTCCGAAAAACGTCTTGATATTTCTTGAATTTGTCTTGAATTATAGATCAGACCAAAGTTTGAAAAAAATAGGCCACTCACCGTGAATAATCCAGTATTTTCAGTCCCAGAATGGCTTATTTAATTTTTTTTTTCAAAAATTTAAAATAATGGTACTTTGCTTGAGCTATATTTTGAAAATTGTCCATGAGATCACTGTGTAAGTAAAATCAATGTCTGTTTTTCAGGTCATGGATTTTCGGATAATTCTTCACGACAACTTCCACAACCTCACCGATCAGACCACCATTTATACCGATGAAAATTCGGTCGACTACACAGTGACGTTCGTGATAGGATCCTGCGTCCTGGCGGTGTTCTTACTGTTGGGCATTGTTGCCAGCGCCTATCTCTGCCTGACCTTGAAGAAGGACACCTTTCTTTGGGTATCCCAGAGCGACAGACAGTTAAACAAAGACAAAACCGAGGATTTGGAGCACAACGACAAGGATAGCAGTACTGTCAGTTTGAAAGATGTCAAGAGTATAAGTAGTTCGATGGAGACTACCCAAGTGTAGATAGGTCGGGAGGGAAAAGTGTGAATGCCGTTGTATGTATGGATGGAGAGAAAAATATAAGAGCATGCCAAATTTTCTAACTGACATTTTTATTTAAGCCTAGAAACTATTATTCTATATATTTTCCAAGTTTCTTTAAAAAATAATCGTGCTCTTTTTCTAAAGATCATATTTAAAATTCATTTCTTCTGCGATCACGTATGAAAGTGATAAAAAACACCTTATTAATTCAGCTAGTAAATAAGGAGGAGATTATCAGTTTGACCCTGTATATTTTTTATGTGTGTACAGGGTGTCCAAATTTTGATGTTTTTACGGGGTATCTCGGCTATTTGAAAAAATAGAGACTTGCGGTTTTCGCAACACTGTACTCGATTTTTGTGAAACTAAAGATGCCGTTAACAAAAATCTCCCAACCCGTTTCTGAGATACAGGGTGATTTTGAAAATACTGCATTTTGGGACCCTCTCATAGCTCGCTTACTGTTTGAGATATCAAAAAGATAAAAACAGCTTATTACGCAGTTTTTTACGTAGAATCCAGTGGCGTAGTTCGATTTTTGAATCTATCATTTTTCACCCTGTATATTGGTTGACAGTTTGATAGGGCTTTTTTTAGCTTTTCAAATATATAATTTGTATTATTTATCTGTATGCGTTGGCCTAAAATTTACCTTTTTAAATATTTTTTTCTAGAATATCCCAGATAGATATGAAAAACATTTGCTGTATCTATTCCACTACCTAGATCTACTTAGATAGATACCTTAAATTGGAGTTTCAATTAAGATTTTATACTAAATTTTTAAGTAATATAAATATATTACCAAACATCATTAACAATTTTAAGAAAACATCAAAAACAACTAACAAGTATACAGGGTGTTTCTTAATTGAGTGTCAATATTTAAGGAGGTGATTTTTGGGTCCATTTTAAGAAGAAAACTTCATATAAACCTATGTAAACGATGTAAATTTTGAGATACAGGGTGTTAAACTTTCAATAATTTCATAATTTTTCGATAATATCTCGAATATCACACTAGATATTGTAATGAAATTTGGTATAGACGTACTATGCATCTAGTGGAGTTTTTTTTGATGTAGAACAGTTTTTTAATTTCCACCAGTGGCGTCCGTACGGAATCCGACCTGCATATTTTCCCAGACATTGATGGTACGCCACTGACTTTTTTAAAATAAAAATTATTTTTGAAATTTCCATCCATTTTTGAGCAAGTTTGATCTCTTGGTAATTTTGAGTTGAACGCACGGTTTTCGTTTTAAAAAATAAAAACCGTTTCTCTGCAGAGTTTTAACAATATCTCTAATATGACAACACCAGTCGCCATGGCATGCAAGGAATTTTTTTTTGACTGAAATTCAAGAAATCAAATTTGCTTATGAATAACTAATACCCAAAGATTTCAAAATTATTATTTGAGCTTATAATTTTTTAACACGAAACTATAAAATACTATTAGTTCATCAATAAAGAAAGATTACTAATAATAATTATTATTGTAGTAGGCTTTGGCTGTCAGAATTAATTTTTTTTTTTTTTTTTTTTTTTGGAAGGACGTAGGACGTAGCCGATGCACGCATCGGACAAGTGGTCCTTCTGAAACGTACACTACAGAATGCTAAACATTCTAAATGGTACGGATTCGTAAACAAGGTCAAAATAAAAAAGTCAAAATCGAGAGACCCAATAAAAACAGTAACTACATCAAACATTTAAAATAGAGAAAAAAAATTGATACACAAATACACATTTACAGACAAAAAAAAATTACAAAGGAATACATAAATCCATATGAATACGAAGTGTAAAAAACCTCACAAAAGCAATCCATTTAGCTGCCTTTTTGGCTGCAAAGTGCTAAGTCTAAAGATGTCATATTCTGCGAAATGACGATTGTAATTACACACTAGTCGGTCAATAAATGCGCCAGACCCATAATTTGTACGGTGGTATCTTTCAAAGAATAGCTGAGGTTGTCTTGTTCTCCTAATAGGCACCAAAAATGAGACCGACCCCAACAATATTTCACAATCAATGTCTCCATTTATTAGCTTGTGTAGAAAAACAAGAAGTGCCTTACGTCTCCGAAACTCAAGGGTTTGAAGGCCGCATAGAAGAGCTCTAGTGTTATACGATTGATCCTGATATGGAAAATTAAATTTATATAAGAGGTATTTCGCAAATCTATTTTGTACTTTTTCAACTCTATCGTTATGGCACTGGTATGATGGACTCCATATTGTTGAACAATACTCCAAAACACTCCGTACCAGTGAGTAATACAGACAGACAATTGCTTTGGTGTCCGTCACATGCCTTGTATTCCTTTTTATAAAGCCCAACAATCTAAAACCCTTGAGTATATGCAGATTAAATGTTAGTTTGTCATCAAAAATAACACCTAGGTAAGAACTAACAACCTCTAGTGTTACATCATTATGAAGTAGGAGGAGAGAACAGGATTAATGCGTTTATGAAAACGGAGCACTTTACACTTGGATATGTTAAGATGGAGATAATTAGTGCTGTACCAGTTGACGAGCCTTCCAATGTCAGATTGCAGTGCATTTGAGTCAGTGTAAACGGGAGCAAAAAATTTTAAATCGTCTGCATACAAAAGACATTTGGACGCTCTAAAGCAAGATACTGTCATTTATAAAAAGTAGAAAGAGCACTGGACCAATATGTGAACCCTGTGGGACACCCGATGTCACAATAACCTCTCTAGAAACTGAACCACAAATGTTGACCTGTTGTCGACGATTAAACAAATAAGATCTGATCCACTCCAAATAACTTCCAGAAAGACCAATTTGCTGCAATTTTAATAATAAAAGCTGATGACAAACACTATCAAAAGCCGTCATGTCCGTGTAAACAGCATCAATCTGTTGGCCAGCTTCGACAGATGTAATTAAGTAATTTTGGAACATCGCAGGATTTGTAGTAGTTGAGCGACCGCGATAAAAACGATGTTGCATACTCGTAATGTAGTGTTTCAAAGACTCAAATAAATGATCAGTGATAATTGCCTCAAACAGCTTTGGGATATGCGAAAGCAAAGAAATACCTCTGTAGTTCTTTATATCGCTTTTATCACCGGATTTAAAGATCGGCATCAGTGTAGAAAATTTCCAAATATCAGGAAATGAACCTAGATTAAAAGATCTTTGAAAAATTACACATAGCGGTTGAGACAACGACTGACAGCACCTTTTCAAAAAGATAGTGGGAATTCCTTCAGGACCAGCCCTCTTAGAAACATCAAGGCCATCTATTTTAGTGCAGATTTCTGCCTCTGTAAGATATATGTTGCTAGTAGTTTCCCTGAAGAACTTACGGGACTGATCTGACTAAAATCTAAAATTTCATGGTGTATACTTCTCTTGTAACTTAATTTGGCAGTTCACCTTTCAGATTCAGTCGGGTTTAAGTAATTTTGTGTTCTAAATATCTGATATATCTGAGAAAAGAAATGGTTGAGTTTACCAATGAAGAGTTGGCAGACATGCATTACATGTATGGTTTGGCTGATGGCAGTTCACCGGAAGCTAGGCGATTATATCAAGAGCGCTTTCCTGGTAGAGTCATACCAGATAGGCGAATATTTGCAAATGTGCATAGAAGGTTGACTGAAACAGGTACATTCAAGCGAAATAATCAATTAAAAGGGGCCCATCGGACTGTATGAACTCCAGAAATTGAAGAGGCAGTATTAAATTCCATAGATGAAAATCCTGAACTGAGTACTAGGAAAATTGGAATTAACCTAAATATTTCGCACATCCTAGTTTGGAGAATTCTACATGATTTTTTTTTATACCCATATCACATTCAACGAGTTAATTTTTGTGAATGGGTTTTGGAAAAAATTGCGCGTAATCCCTTATTTGATCGCGAAATAATCTTCACAGATGAAGCGAACTTCTCCAGGAACGCTATAAGAAACTTCCACAATAATCATATCTGGGCCGACGAGAACCCCCATGCCATTGTAGAACATCATCATCAAGAGCAATTCTCTATAAATGTTTAGGCTGGCATTATCGAAAATCACCTAATTGGATTATAATTATCGCCGGTTTCTTGAGAACGATTTGCCGATATTGTTAGAAGATATACCAATTCTGATTAGAAACAGAATGTGGTTCATGCACGATGGCGCGCCCGCTCACTTTAGTATTGAAGCCAGAGAATATTTGAACCGCACGTTTAACAACAGATGGGTAGGTCGTGGCGGACCCCAACCATGGCCCCCTAGGTCCCAGACCTAAATAGTTTGGATTTTTTTCTATGGGGACATCTTAAATCTTTAGTTTACCGCACCCCAGTAAACACTGTAGAGGAGCTGAAGGATCGTATAAGAGATTCTTGCGATATTATCAGAAACACCGAGGGTATCCTTCAAAGAGTTCGCGACAACATGAGGAAAAGGGCTGAAGCGTGTATTCTCCAAGGTGGTGGGCATTTCCAACGACTTATCTAATTTTTTTCTTCTATTTTGTTTCACAAAGTGTGCTGTCAAATTGTTAAAACCTAATTATTTTTGTTGAAATTATTAATTATGTACCTAGTTGTATATATATAGTTTTGTAAATAACTTGTTATTGTTGAAGAATGTCATATTATTTTAATAAAATTTATAAAAAGTATTTATGAAGGAACAGACTTTTGAAAAACATTGACATGGTGGTCCTAGATTGATGGCTGAAGACTACATACTATTATCTACAAATACCTCTCACTAAGATAAAGCGATTTATGATTTTAATAAGAATGGAGATAGTAATTACTTTCACGCCACCGATTTTTCTAAAATAAAGCATTTTTATTGATTCATTTGTTTGTTTTTGAAAACTTAGAATTTATTATCGATTGATTGGATTTCTCGAGTTTAATACAATAATATTCCTCTGCATGTATGGTGATATCCATCTTATGACCAGGATTGTTTGGACCATGCAGAGAAACGGTTTTTATTTTTTAAAACGAAAACCGTGTGTCCAACACAAAATTACCAAGGGATCAAACTTGCTCAAAAATGAATGGGAATTTGAAAAATAATTTTTATTTAAAAAAAATCAGTGGCGTACCATCAATGTCTGGGAAAATATGCAGGTCGGATTCCGTACAGACGCCACTGGTCGAAATTAAAAAAATGTTCTACATCAAAAAATTCCACTAGATGCATAGTACCTCTATACCAAATTTCATTACAATATCTAGAGTGGTATTCGAGATATTATCGAAAAATTATGAAATTATTGAAAGTTTAACACCCTGTATCTCAAAATTTACACCGATTAAGACATATGTTTATATGAAGTTTTCTTCTTAAAATGAACCCAAACATCACCTCCTTAAATATTGACACTCAATTAACAATTCAATTCAACATTTCACCATTCAACCATTTAAATTTAACAATTTCGACATAACATTTCAACAATTTAAATTGGACAATTTTAACATAATAACTCAACAATTTAACAATTCAACATAAACTTTTTAAAATATAGCTTTAATAGCTTTAGCAAAACAAATATTTAATGGTTTAGTTTACTTCTTATTTATTATTTACAAGAATTCCTGAAAATGATTTCGGTTTTCTCAATACATAACTCAGTCAGTTTTGAAATTCGATTAACTCTTTATCGGTCAAGTTATAAAATTTAAAACATACATTTATTGGTCATTGTAACCATATGGATACGTTGAATTCAAACGCATCTTTTCCGCAATCCTTGTACTTTACAGAGTTTAGGGCAACGAAACCACTTGGTTACCACTGTGAGTAGGAGGGGGAACTAAGAGTCGAGGCGCGCTCGCGATAAACTGAATTTTGTTTGCCATGTGTGAAGACCTGTTGCGTTGTATTTTTGTGGTTATGTTGCAACTAGATATAAATGTAATTATTTGAACTAATAAAAATTATTCCAGTTTTATTCCAAATTTAGTGGTATTTTCTAGACATAACAGGTGAGTAATTTTATAGATTATTTTAGTATAAGCTTGAGGAGTTTCATAGAAAACTCTTGTAGAAATCAGCGTAACCATCTGGTTACATTGCCCACTGTAGATATCGATTTTTAGATTTTCGCGCCCATTTACCGCTATGGATGAATATAATTCAATTCCTTCTTGTTCCTTTTACGGAAAAAGTAAATTTCATCTGCCACCCCTTCCTCAAGTTTCGGATAATTCTGATTCATCAGACGATGAGGAAGAAATGACTTTGAAACAAATTCAAGACAAAATACGGGAAGCTAAGATTTTGTCGGAAGGTAACATTTCATAAAAGACTGCATTTTATTTTATATAATATTATAAAAATTTTAGATGGTAATATTTCGGATATCGACCATACCTCTGACGAAGAGGCAGAACAACTTATTGAGCCACCCCTAAAGAAAAAAAAGAAACTACCAGAAGTAGCATTCAACTGGACCAAAGAAGATTTACCAAAAATTAATAGGAATGACACTTTTATTCCTGTTTTCAATGATGAAGTGCTCACTCCTATTGAATATTTTACCAAAATGTTTTCACTTGACATAATGTCTGATATCATTGAGCAAACTAATCTTTACAGTACTCAAGTAACAGGGACATGTATCGCGACGAACGCCAACGAGATGACAGATTTTATATCCTGTTTATTATATATGGGAATAATAGATCTTCCATCCTATCAAGATTACTGGGCAAGCGGTACACGTATTGAGCAGGTAGCATCCTTGATGCCAATTAGACGTTTTAAAACTTTGAGGCGTTTTATACACTTCAATAACAACAATGACATTACGGATAATATTACTGACCGATACTTCAAGGTACGTCCTTTTGCAGAAAAGATCCGAGCTAATTTTCGAAATTATCATACTGATAATCAGTATTCAGTGGACGAGACCATGGTTGCCTATAAAGGGACCCGGGCAGGCAATCTACGGCAATATATTAAAAACAAACCCCATAAATGGGGGTACAAATTTTTTGTAATTGCAGGAGTTTCTGGCTACGTCCTGGACTTTATACCATACCAGGGAGCTACCACTTTTTCTCAACTTGTTGGAACCAGAAATGAAATAACTGAAGAAGAATCAAATTTGGGCGTTGGAGCTTCCATTGTTATAGCCCTTTCAAAATCCCTGCATGACCCTGATAATTCAAGTCTCTTTTTCGACAATTGTTTTGCAGGCCTGCAACTTTTCCTTTATCTCAAAAATAAAATGAAAATATATAGCCTTGGAACACTACGCAGCAATAGAATCGCTGGATGTCCCATTGATACAGACAAAGTCCTACAAAAACAAGGGCGGGGAAAATATGACTACAAAATTGACAAAGACAAAGGTATCATCATTACAAAATGGGTAGATAATAAACCTGTTTTATTAGGAAGTACCCTTTATGGCGTAGAACCGCTAGGTACTGTAAAAAGATTTTGCAAAAATGCCAAATCAAAAATAGATATAGAGTGTCCATCAATAGTTATACAGTACAACAAACATATGGGGGGTGTTGATACAGCAAACGCTCTAATGGGTCTGTACAAAACTCCCCATAAGGCAAAGAGATGGTATTTTTGTAGTTTTGCTTACCTCCTTGATGTATCTGTGGTAAATGCATGGCTGCTTTACAGAAAAGACTGCGTTGCTCTAGGCCAGAAAAAATACATGCCACTTAAAAACTTTAGGCTAGATATTGCCAAGTCTTTAAGTAGTTGTGGAAAGGAAGCCAGAAAGGGCCGACCTAGTGCTGAAAGTACTGATATACCCAAAATTCGGCGGCCAGTTGTTGAAAGGCCACATAACGCTTCAAGGTTTGATTCCTTGGGACACTGGCCTGTATATACCAGTAAAGGCAGGTGCAGAAATTGTACTAAAGGGACGAGCCGCATGAAATGTATTAAATGCGACACCAGACTATGTTTTACAGAAGCAAAAAATTGTTTCAAAGATTTTCATGTTAATCAAAATTAAATTGATTATTATAATAAAAACAATTTTATTTAATAAAAAAGTTCTTTTATTGTTCAATGTTACCATATGGTTACAATTCATATTTTCATAAAATTTATAAGTAAAGAAATATAAATACTAATAAATAGATCAGCATTTTTTTCTGATATAACAGCAGAAGTTTCAGAATTTTACAAGACGTTCTTAGCGTTGTGACCGTTAACGGTTATAAAAATCTATGTTACCATATGGTCACATAAACCGATAAAGGGTTAAGACCATTCAATAATATGATTGATCGCCCTTGTAAATCTGGAAATGCCGTTTCGATAGCTTCTCGCAGTTCTTCCATCGTTCGGTGGCGGGTTTTATAGACCTCATCTTGTATATAGCCCCATACAAAAAAATCCAGCACCGAAAGATCGGGAGACCGCGCTGGCCACCTTATTGGTTCATTAGTGGCTATCCACTTTTGAGGAAATTGATTTTCCAAAAATGGGCGTACTAAATTAGAATTATGTGCAGGTGCGCCACCTTGCTGAAAGAAGATATTATCTAAATGCGCCAGAGGAACGTTATCCAACAACTCCGGCATTATCTCCTGCAATATTTCTAGGTAACGAACCGCTGAGAGATCTCCTTCATATATTCGATAAACGAGTTGTGTGCCCAAAATGTAGCATGCAACACTAATGCTAAATCGACCTTGTTGCTCCTGCTCAAATACTAAATGTTTATTTTCCTGATGCCAGTATCTGGTATTTTGTCGATTAAAAATACCAGCACTTGAGAAGTGTGCTTCATCAGACCATATAACCACCCTTGCAAAATTTTCATTTTCTCTAACTTTTAGTTGGAACCAATTGCAAAAATGCAATCGACGTTTACTGCAAGGTGCAAGTGCTGCACTATGTTTACTTTGTACGGAAACAATTTGTATTTCTTTAATATTGTCTGTGCTCTAGACTTAATAACACCGACTCCAGCTTCAATAGCTCTACATGAAACATGAACGTTGATTTCATCATTTTCGCGATTTTCTTTATTATATGATTTTGGTCGTGGCTGAATAAACGCTCCATAATTTAAATTTTTTTTCAGGCTTGAAAATATTGTGGCAAAAGGCTGTCGTCGCTCAGGAAATCTAAAATTATTTTCACCCTTTAGATCCTAATTGTTCTCTTAATAATTATGAGTTAGTTAGGACAATGGCATCCCTGGAAAATTATTTTAAATACCCAGAGGTAAAACACCTACCCCTTCAAATAAATATACCTACCACGCTAAATGGTAGGTGATAAAAAAATCTGACTACGCCACTGGATTCTAGGTAAAAAACTGCGTAATACGCAGTTTTTATCTTTTTGTAATCTCAAACGGTAAGCGAGCTACGAGAGGTGTCCCAAAATGCAGTATTTTCAAAATCACTCTGTATCTCAGAAACGAAGCGGACTGGGAGATTTTTGTTAACGGCATCTTTAGATTCACAAAAATCGTGCACAGTGTTGCGAAAACTGCAAGTCTCTATCTTTTCAAATAGCTGAGATACCCCGTAAAAGCAAGTAGTTTTTTTTTTTAAATAGTGAATCTTGTCTTATAGCACAGAATTTCTTCAACTCATTAAAATTTTGAGAAAAAGGTGTATTTAGAATCGGGACAAAGAAGCAATTTTTGTATATCTGAATTTTAAAAATGCATTTTGTTATTAACTTTATTATGACTTCAGGTAGGTACTACTTAACAGTTTGTATTTTACGTTAATATTGTATAGCGAGCTATTATTATTAATTTTTTATATAATCAATAAATCATACACAATCTTCTTGTTTTTGCATCAAGTACATTTATTTGTTTTAACAAAACTATTTAATTTATTGCAATATAACAAATACAATAAATATTTAACCCTTAAACTTTAAACATGCTTCTGAACAAAAAAAACTAAGCGACATTTGTGTAACGAGAAATACACTAAAATAAACACTAAACAATATTTAGGAGAAAAAAAAATTAGGCATAGTTTTATGAGCAAACGTTTTTATGAATTTTGGAATCTATTCTTAAGAATTATTATTATTCATTAACAATATAAATATTTCTCAGTTTTCTTTTTTTTTTTTTGGTATTTTGAAATCATTAAACACCTTTGGTTTGAACTCTAAAATTATATTTTTCGTATTTTTAGATCAATTTTTAAAAAGTAAATCCTAAATATACTGATCACAGTCACTGCTAAAAATGGAAGTCATACTATTTTTCAGTGGCCCTACGGGTTCGTTCAGGTTGCCCTTTATGTCGGCGAAGTCGAAGGGACTAAAATTTTCCACCAGCAGCAAGTCCAGTTTTTGAGAGAACCATCCAGAGTTGTGGATGTCGACTTCGTCCCAGAGCTGTGTGAAAATAAAAAAAGTTACCAATATGCACGTCTTTTATTAATGGTGTTATAGGTAGAGCGTAGTCATTTTAACTTGTCCACATTTTACTCTGCTAAAACTTTTTTATTTTTAAATATGTCAAAATGTCCCAAAACCAAATTAAATAGCTTATTATAGTCGAATGCGGTCTTATCGTGCGGGTCCAAAGGTCACCAACATTATGGATCAAATCAGAAAACACAGTGAATACCAAAATGTTGTGTGATTTTTTTAACGAGCTATTAAATCTCGATGGGCTATTTACAAATATACAGGGAGAAAGAAAATAGTTTTTTTTTATTATATTAAGCAATATTATTAAGATAGCCACTTAATATTATTTTATATATTAAATGCCGAGGGACTAAGTAAGAAAATTCGCTAAATATGTATTTGGTTAAAATTTTTTGGTTGGCAAAAGCAAAAATACACAAAATGGCAAGCGCCTTAATAAAGTCGGAAGGCGGTTAGAATCAGTGAAACAATCAGGATATGTTCTGTCTATACAGCCACTTAATGAAAGTTAGATTTTTTTATCAATCATCAAAAATTATGAGCCACGCTTGACCTAAAAATCTAAACACTTATACAGTGTCATTTATTTAAGTGCGGGCCACCCCTGTGCAAAGAAAACTTGTTTTTTTTTTTATTGTGATAACAAAAAAAACTTATTTTGCAAAAAATATTATACACTTTCGTTAAAAACACAAGATAGTTAGTTATTACTTCCCTCGTGAGATTTTTTCAGATCTTTACGTTTAAGGGTCCCTAGATGCCGGAAAACATGTTTTCTCAATTCCGTCTGTCTGTAGGTATGTCTGTCCGTCACTCTGTCTGTTCGCGGCATTCGCGATTTCTTCAAATTTCAGTCTAAAATTAAGGGCTATGCATGCAAAAAATACAGGCTCTATATATATATATATATATATATATATATATATATATATATATATATACAATGTGTCCCAAATTTGGCTTACATGCATTGCTATCTCGTAAACCGCTATAGCTACAGGGTGGGTTAAATTAGGAAAGTTTTAGAGAATTTTATTACAAATTTGATGACGTTTTGAAGTTTAGGATATCTTTTGTGGTTTTCAAGATAATTGGGAAAAATCAAAATGGTGCATTTTCAACTTTTGCCCGTAGCTTCTAAACGACTCGTATTATGGTTTTATGGTTTATACATTATTAGGGCACTTTTATTAGAGGAACATTATGCAGGTAAAACGAAGTTTCTGGCTTCAATTGTTTTTGAGATATTGCCATCAACTTTTTATTTTCTTACCGACGCCATATTGGATTATTGTATTTTTGGAAAGATCTTTTTAAGAGCTTTAACAAGGTAAGATTATTATTTTTCTTGAGCTCTAAAAACCAAAATAATTGTTTTTTTTAAGTAGGCTTTGATTACGCATGGCGGCCATAATGAAACAAAAGAATGCCGCATGTCAACAATCATTTTGTGTTCCTGAATAGCACTTGTTATCATTTTCTCATTGTGCCGAGTTTTTACAAAGTTTATTTGTATTTATTTTATTTTTATACTACTTAAAATGGAGGGTAATTATTCCAACGAAGAGAATTTGGATATAATAGAACTTTATTTTAAAGCAAATAGAAATACACAAGCAGCTGCGCGTTCATACGAAGAACAATTTCCAGACCGACATCAACCAAGCCAAAGGCATTTCAGATTTCTAATTGTTAACCTGTTAGCCTACGGGTCTTTTTTGAAACCGAAACCAAAGACCTATTCAATAGATAATGAAGCAAGAAACGCAGCTATAATAGAAAGTGTCAGGGACAACCCAACAACCTCAGTAAGAAAGATTGAAGAACAAACGGCAATTCCCAAATCAACCGTCCAACAAGTCTTGAAAAAACTTCACTTTCATCCCTATAAACCTACTATTGTACAGGGTCTTCAGGTAAATGATTTTGCTAGAAGAATCACGTTTAGTGAATGGTTCATCAACAAATGCCAGCAAATACCCAACTTTCATTCTAAAGTACTTTGGACAGATGAAACACGATTTACAAACTGTGGAATTTTCAATAAACATAATACTCATTACTGGGGCACCGAGAATCCTCATAATTTAGAAGAAAGACGTTTACAAACAAAATTTGGGTTCAATGTGTGGTGTGGCATTATAGGTAATTCCAAACAATGCACTTCTGCTTTAAATCACTCATAACAATTTGTATTTTAGATAACCGTTTGATTGGGCCGTTCATTTTCCAAGAAAATTTATCGGGTAACAGATATTTGCAACTATTACGGGAACAAATTATTCCAGAAGTTATAAATTCTGTTCCCCCAAACGACCTGCAAAATATTTGGTTCCAACAAGATGGCTGTCCGGCTCACGGTACCAGAGAGGTGATGGCGGTCCTCAGAAATACTTTCATGGAAAATATTATCGCTAATAATGGCCCTGTTGCTTGGCCGGCAAGGTCACCGGATATTACTCCTCCCGATTTTTATTTATGGGGATACGCAAAAAATGAGGTCTACGAATTTTCTCCGCCAGAAAGTCTCAGAGAGCTAGAAGACAAAGTCCGAGATGATTTTGCTAATATTAACAGGAACACCTTAAGAAGGGTTACACGGAAGGTATTGGAGAAATGTCAAAAATGTGTGGAAAATGGAGGGAGGCATGTGGTGTAACTTATATTTTTTTTATGTGTTAATTTAAATTTAGTTTAGGTATTTTCAATAGTGTGATAGTTACATTTTAGTCACTAGGTATTCACTGTTAGTATAATATCTTAGTTGAAAATCTGAAACATCGATGGTTGAATTAATATTTTTACCCATAAGCTAACAAGTTTACAATTAGAAATCTGAAATGCCTTTGGCTTGGTTGATGTCGGTCTGGAAATTCTTCTTCGTATGAACGCGCAGCAGCTTGTGTATTTCTATTTGCTTTAAAATAAAGTTCTATCATATCCAAATTCTCTTCGTTGGAATAATTACCCTCCATTTTAAGTAGTATAAAAATAAAATAAATACAAATAAACTTTGTAAAAACTCGGCACAATGAGAAAATGATAACAAGTACTATTCAGGAACACAAAATGATTGTTGACATGCGGCATTCTTTTGTTTCATTATGGCCGCCATGCGTAATCAAAGCCTACTTAAAAAAAAACAATTATTTTGGTTTTTAGAGCTCAAGAAAAATAATAATCTTACCTTGTTATACATCATTGGAAAGCTCTTAAAAAGATCTTTCCAAAAATACAATAATCTAATATGGCGTCGGTAAGAAAATAAAAAGTTGATGCCAATATCTCAAAAACAATTGAAGCCAGAAACTTCGTTTTACCTGCATAATGTTCCTCTAATAAAAGTGCCCTAATAATGTATAAACCATAAAACCATAATACGAGTCGTTTAGAAGCTACGGGCAAAAGTTGAAAATGCACCATTTTGATTTTTCCCAATTATCTTGAAAACCACAAAAGATATCCTAAAATTCAAAAAGTCATAAAAATTGTAATAAAATTTTTTAAAATTTCCTAATTTAACCCACCCTGTAGCTATAGCGGTTTACGAGATAGCAATGCATGTAAGCCAAATTTGGGACACATTGTATATATACTAAAAGTTTTTATTTTTCTTGGGTATAGGTTTAATTATTGAAACTTTTTTCTGCAACTAGTTCGACGTTTCGCTTCTTGTTTGAAGCATTTTCAAGAGCATTTTATTGCTTGTCTAAAAAATATACATAATACATGGATTAGTACTTTTCAACAAACATACGCAAATATTTAACATGTACTATACGTAACAAAACAAACATTCATAATACTTAACTATTGAACAATGCTTCAAACAAGAAGCGAAACGTCGAGCTAGCTGCAGAAAAAAAGTTTCATTAATTAAACCTATACCCAAGAAAAATAAAAACTTTTAGTATAAAGTACGGTTTAAGAACAGTGTAAATAAATAAATAAATAAATACATATATATATATATATATATATATATATATATATATATATAAATAAACTCATGGACAAAATTAACGAATATTTTTTGTAATCATTATTTTTTCAAAATAAATTTTAAATAATCGCCGTAAACGTACATGAGCTGAATATTAGGATCTAGTAGGCTGATTACTCGCTTGTTTTAACATATTTTGACGTTTAATTAACATTAATGGCGCATGTCATTTTCTTTTGTGCATTTTATCAAAAACAAATAATAACATATTTTGTGAATTAAGCTTGAACTTAAGTTACTGTAGGTTAATTAACTAAGTAATAGCAAAAAGTGTTTCTGTTTGTTGCTAAAAAACATCAGTATGCCACCAGTTAGACACTGCACTGAAGTTGAAGCGGTGCAAATTGTAACTCTATATAACGAAGGATATAAACAGAAGGATATCGCACGACGCACGTCTAAGGAGAGGTCAATCTACAGTATCGAATATTTTAAAAAGGTATGAAGAGACTGGAAATTACGTACGTAGACCTGGTCAAGGGCGCAAGAGATGTACAACAGCAATTGATGATCGATTTTTGATACTGAATTCTACACGAAATCGCACATTGACATCGTCGCATCTCAAAAATGAATTACTTAATGTAAGACAAGTTAATGTAAGTTCAAAAACAGTTAGGCGAAGATTAAAAGAAGCAGGTTTGAAGCCAAGACGACCCGCCAAAGTTCCACGTCTTATATATATATATATATATATATATATATATATATATATATATATAAATATATATATATATATATATATATATATATATAAATATATATATATATATATATATATATATATATATACATATATTTATATATAAATATATATATATATATATATATATATATATATATATATATATATATATATATATATATATATATATATATATATATATATATATATATATATATATATATATATATATATATATATATATATATATATATTCTATAATTATTTATTTATAGCTAACAAAATTGCAAATGTAATAAAAAAAGTAAGCAAAAAAATGGTGTCAAATCTAATACAAAAATGTTTAAATTAAAATTCACTGGCTAATTTCCAGGAGCTAGTGGCAAAAGCTCTGAGAATCGGTATAAGGAGTGTACAAAACTTGTGCATGAAAAAAAACATAATTTACTTCCGAAGAAGATTAAGAAATGTACACGAAAAAATCCAAGGGCAAAAGACTTAAGTTACAATGCAAAAATGGATATTTGTAATGAAATTTATAATTTATACCCGTCAAAGACTAATATAATCCTTCAGAAACTCTTTAATATTATAGACAAAAAATATCATCATCACTTAAATAGTCCTCATCTTCTGAGTCGTCCTCAAATGACGCAATGATCATTGGTGCTATTTTGACATCTAGAACTCGTTCTCGATTCCACCAATCCCATATTAATTTCTTCGTATGTTCCACAGATTTCTTCCAGTACTCCGGTGTAATATAATTTAACGAATCTTGCCAAACAATTTGCACTTCATCTGATGTAAGACCATCGTTCACCCAGCCCATACTAATTCTATTGCATTAAACTGGCAATGGTATGGAGGCAGTCGTAAAACCTCATGTCCATTTTCCCGTAATATTTCATCTACTTTATATATTGTTAGCTTTTTAATAGATTTTGCCATTAAAAGAAGTTCTAGTTTCAGCATGTTGGGTAAAGGATTTTGTTTTTGTTTTATTAGCCAGTCATAAATATCACTTTTCTTCCAGGATGAAGTAGGCTGTTTATTTAAGATTCTTGAATGATAAGATGCATTGTCCAGAATGATTAAAGATGAATCATCTAAATTTGGAATCA